>VZRV01006378.1:1070920-1136416 GCA_013398115.1 Falcunculus frontatus | reverse complement strand
CCCCACCCCCTTCCCCCAGTCCCCCAAAATTCTTGATTAGAATATCATGGGAAAGAAATGAGGTCAGATTTTTTCCTCAAGGTAAGAAATTATTTGAGTTCTGAAACCCTTGCGTACTTGCATCATCTCTTTAATCTTACTAAAGAAGGTATTACTCCTTCTAAGGATGGAGAGATATATTCTCATTCACATGGTTCTTCTGTGAAAGAATTTGCATGCTAGTTTGCAGTCCTCAGGGTTTTTTTAACTTTTTTGTCAGAAAATATTGGGAAGCTTTCACTATGGATTATTTGTCCTTAGAAACAAAGCTTTAATGAAAAATTAATTCCCTAAAACAAGCTGAAACACTGGTTTTCTAATTAAATTTTAATCCAAGTCTTTTCTAAAAGGACTCATCCCAGTTCTTTTGCTTTATTTGCAACTTTCTGGCAAGTCAAAATCTATGGTTGAATAGACATTTTTCAATCTAGATATCAGGATAATTTTTTTTCTGATGTTTAAGCAACAACCTGTTTTTAAATACCACAGCCAAATTTATACTGTTTATTTGATATTCCACTCTGTGACCTCTAGATTAAATTATTCTTCTTATTTTCATCATAAGTGAGCTGCTCGTAACTCTCTCAGGTCTTTTGGAACTTGTCTAAGAGGAAGGAGGGCACAACCTGAATCTATTTTTTATTCTACAAAAAATATTAGATTTTAAGCTCTCTTAATATCTGAGGTCTAATTGTATTGTTATTTCAGGTGAAATTCAATGGGAGAAAGATTCGTACTATATCACTGTGTCATTTTCTGATGTACTAGGAAATTAAGCAGATCATGTATTTTCAATAACAAGTCCAAACTATTCCTGGTATTAACTTACAGTGACATATAACTGTACTAATGAAGGTTACTACAATATAAATTAATCATGAAAGGAGTGCTTCTTCATTGAAACAGTTATTGCCAATATGCCAAGTCGTCTTTAAAATTAGTCTGTCAGTTTAATCAACTACACTGAAAGCAGAAAAAATAAATCATGGACCTCTTCCTTCATACAGCAGCAGTAAAGCTGGTCTTGGTATGCCAGCGAGTATCAGTATGCAATGAAGAGTTTGTGCTGGAAGTAAGGAGTGCCACAAGACACAGCACCACAACAACTGGAAAGCATTGATTTATTTAAGTGCCATTGCTAAGGTTTGCTCTCTTTTATCAAGTTATGTGTAGATACTGAGAACCAGACCTGGGGGAACGGCAGGTTGTACCTTTGATTTTTGATTATAAATCATTGCAGCAGAACAGTAATGATACTGAAAGCAACTGTTTGACACCTAATGGTCTCTGCAAGAGTAAGTCATGATTTACTAACATTCATTCAATTTTAAAAACCCCATAAAATTATCATTAATGGAAATCAGTGTCATATGGGAATCATAATTAGAGTGTCTCAATTTGCATTTCTAACTACAGTAATGAGAATTGTATTCAAATATATTTACTTTCCTAATCTACAGCTGAAGCTTATTGAACCATACTTTTGTCCCAGTAGCTAGCAAAAGGAAAACAGTCATGATGTGTCTGCATAATTTTGGGATTATTGCTGAGGTCTAAAACAAGCTGAATCCTGATGTAAATGCAAAATGTTGTCTGTAAACTCTAAACTCTTTCCAACGGAGTCTAGGGTGACAATAACATATTAGCCACAAATGCTACCAGGTAAACTCATTTATTGAGCAGCAGGCCATAAATGTAAAATAGATTTAATCTGTAGAAAAACAGTGTATCCCCTAGTACTTTATTCATAAATGTCCTGAAGTGTGCTGGAAGGTGTCTTTAGCGTATTTGGATACCTCCTGAAAACAGCCACTTGAGATATCATGTCCCAGAATCTCTTCCTGCTTCTTCATTTTGCCACTCCTTTTACAGGAATCTCTCATTTTCAATTGCCTAGGAAAGAAAGTCTTCCAAAGATCCTAGAAATTCATGAAGTATGATCAGAAAAAATCCTTTATGTAGTAACTTGGATGAATAAATCTTTTTTCCTTCTGTAAATAGGAATTGGACATAAACTAGTCTTTTATAACAACTTTTTTTCTTTGACAGAGGAGAATATTACAGTTTATAGCTGTCAGAAAATAGTACTTCACTTTCAGAAATCATTGAAAATGTCTTCTGCATTTCAGAAGCAGATTTGGGGTTTTTTTTATTCTGGAGCCTAGGTTTCATTAGAAACAAAAACACATGCAAACTTACTTTTGATTTTAGTAGAAGAGTATAGGGGTTTTTCCATATTTAGTCTCTACTTCCAAAACATTACAAAAGAAGATAAAAGGCTAATGTTACTAAGCATAACTGTAGCCAAAAATGCAGTCCTTTAAGAAAGATAAAATGACAGGGATCAAAATAAACTATTCAGTGAAAGTTTTTTTGCAATTTAGTCCATCATCTGTATCATTTGAGTTCCATCCAGTGCACTCCATCTCCTTTCAATTTTCCCTTCTTTCACAAAGCCCAGCCTTTGCTATACCCTGGGTTTCTTGGTATATGATGTCAGAAGTTCCCTTCTAACTTGGTTAACTGAGAGCAATCCATGTTAAGCACAGGTCCTTCATTTTGAAGATCAGATTCATCCATCCAACTTCAACTCTGTACATGAGACTCTGAAGAAAACATCTTTGTGGATTTGCTTAATTGTATGCTAATGCATATATTAGGTATTTTAAAGTTCTATGTGTGGAGGCCAAAATCATAAGATGAAAATACACCTGGAATGTTCTTTCTCACAAATGTGCTATTAAAATGTAGACAAGATCAAGAACAATATATGTGCTTGTCTTCACAGTTCTTGAGCATTTTTTAAGAGACTATCTTCTATGACTATGAAACATCTGATCATCAGCTCAGCATGAGACCATGAAATATGAAGTATAAAGAGAGAACATTTTCTGCTAAATCTCATGTGAGATACCAAAATAATTTTCTTTACCTTCTTCAAAACCCTTTACTTTTTCATTCTGTCCTGTGTCAAGATTCATTTGTGTGCTTCATCAGCTTTCCTTATTCAAAAGGCTATGGTATCACTTGATCTTCAATGGCTTCAGGAAAAAAAAGTTTCTGAGATACTGGTCTGCTTCTGGTGTGTTAGAACTCCACATATTTGGGTTCTGAAAATCTTATTCAGTCAACTTTAAAATAGATACCAGATTTCACCATTTACAATTTAAGAAAAAAAATTATTAAGGACTAAATTGAAATATAAAACACAAGGATAAAACTAACCATAGAGTTTTCTACAGAATTGCAGCATGCATGCCCAGCAACTTAACAGATCGGGTTATATTCCCGAAGATAATACATACTCATCACATTTCTATTACATATTCATTACATTTCCTGAATACATGCATATAGGTTAATTATTTCCATGAACTTATTTAGATGTGAGTGAAGGTCTTTTGAGGGTCTTTGGTGGTCTTTTGGGACCATCCCTTTTCTCAAAATTTCCTTTTATGGTCCCAGATCTTCTGATGAATCTTCTTTCCTGGGGAGTATCTCAAATATGTGGTCAGGTTACGATGCTCTTATCTTATCATTCTTTACTTCAACACTCTATTTCTGTTCTCAGAACTAAGACTTCTCTAGCATGTCTCAATCACTAATATAAATTAGTAAGGAAGTATTAGCTGGCACAAGACTCACTAGTAACAGATGTGGGGAGTTAACACAAGGCCACATTAATCTCTGGTATTTGTGCTAAAGCACCGTATGGTACGAAACCAAGCATTAAAATGAATATAGGGATCATACGCTATTGTGCTAAAGTTAGAAGAATTTTCCAATGTCTTCCCCCACTGATGCATAGACTTCTTCTTAAAGAAATATAACCTGTTCAGTAACATCATCTTTTGCTTTCTTCAGGCAACATAAAGATTAAAAAATTCAATAGATTGCAAATGTCATTTTATTACATTAACATTCTGCTATTAAAAAAAAGCAATCTTTTTATGACAGTGTGTGACAGAGGAGTTTACCATTCAGTAAAGATGTGACAGGTTTTCTGTTAAATTGGATAAAATAAGGAACGAGGCTTTATTCCTTTGTTCCTGTCAGGTTGTGCTGTCAATGAGAAGTTGGCAGAAAGAAACTCTCCAGGTGGTATAAAGCTCTCATAGTAACAAGTCCATAAAATAGCTCTGACCTAACTGTTCACCCACATATGAGCATCAGCGGTATTGTCAGCTCCAAATGTCCAGGAATACGAAGTCAGTTTTCAATCAGTTTTTGAACAGTCCTTTCTTTTTTAGTGTTACTCTTAGTATTCAATATTGTTCAGTCGAGCTTAAAGTTTCTAAAGCCAGGTGGACTGAGAAAATATCTTTTTAATAAAGAAAATCTGATAATCTGTTAAATGAATCCAAGGAGTTTGTAAGACTCGCAAGACAGATAATACGACTGTGAGAGTTTACGATGCAAATTCAGAAGGGAAGAGTTATGGTACAGTCAAATCCTAACAGAATATTTGTGCTCTAAAGTTGCAGACATGAGGGTTAGAGTTTTTTTTCCAGAAAAGATAATTTAATAAATACCAGCTTTCTGTATTTTTCTGGAAGTATCTGTAAGTCCTTATGATAAACACATTCAGGGGAATTATCTTTTTTTTTTGTTCCCTCACCAGGTTACTTTTCAAACAGAAATGCTCCCTGACTGTTACATGCAGATGTAAAAACTGGTTTATTAGCACAATGAAATGTGTGATGAAAATAGGGTTTGGCAAGGGCCGAATCAGCTCCGTTGGTGAATCTGCAGCTACTCCATATCATTATTGGCCAGTTTAAATTTTTATGGGTCTACTATTTTTGTAACATTGTAATGCTGGAATCTGATGAACAGTTAGTGATGAACTTTGGTCTCGTAATTTATAACACCTTTAAGTAAGTAACTGTACATTTAAACTCACTGAAGGGCTCTGTGGAACTATCACCTCTTAGGCTGCATAGCAGCTTTGTATAATGTAGATCGCTTTACAAAGCATCCATTACATCAAGATGAATAACAGATTTCAGACCCTTCATCTTGTTTCTTCTTCACTTTCCTTTCTTGTTTATATTCTCTACAACTTCATGTCATCTTTAATGCATGTTTTACCTCCCAGCAGTAAATGTTTTTAAATATAAGAGAGGACAAACACTAGGCTGCACAGAGAATGTTTGATGTTATCTTTTTTGGCCCAAGAGCACTACCATTCTTGTTTGGATATCTAAAACAGCATCAAAGCCCAGAGTGAAAGGTAAGTCAGAATGGAAGGTAAGTTTCAGTCAAAAATTTCTGCCTGTCAAATTTAAAGAGATCTACTTGTCATAAAACCAAAATATATAAAAAATCATCTCTACTGAAGAGCAGGGATTTTTCACAGGTTTGCTATGGTGTTATTACAGACCCATTTCATGAAAACCAATGCAGCTGAAGTAGTATTAAGAAAAAAAAATTCCTTTCAGTGGTAAATGAAAAATAAATGGTAAGACACTTCCTGAAGAAAAGGTGAAAAACTGGAAATCCTCTCTGAACTGCTTCACTACTCATGTTTAGTATACACTATCTGACTTTAATAAAAGCCACCTGCAGTAATAAATCGTTTACAGTTAGGCCACTATAAAAATAAAATAATGTATAATTTAAGGAAGTCAGGATGCTACTGACATTAGAACTAATCAAGAATCAAAATGGGTTTCCAAAAGCAATCAGCTAAATTTATTTCTGGCTTTATCTGAATTGATATGTTCCCTGGAAAGGGGGTTTTTTTAATAAATCAGAAATTTCTAACAGAAACTTTTCCAAAGCGATGTTTTCAACCAGCTCTAAAAGACACTGTGATTTTCTTCAATTTTTTGTCACCATAATTCTTCATTCTTTTCATTAGACTATTAATATTATTAATGAAAAAAAAAAAGAAAAAAAAAGAAAGGTAAGAAAGGTCTAGATCAAAATCTAGACCAACTTGAAGCTTTCTAGTATATGGAACACAAGCTGCAGTACAGTAGTTGCAGCTGGGTCAGTCAGGCATGCATGTAGACACAGATTTACTAAAAATACAGAAGTTCATTTTGTGATGTTTAAGCTGAAGCTAGTAGTAATGTAAAAACTTGTCTCAGAAGCCTGGTCCAGCAGCTTTACTGTGGGTGCTGGGAGTAGTTCCCTGGGATATGTGTTCACTGCACACAGCTGGTAGTGTTTCCCCAGAGTTTTAGCTGCCAGTTCAAGCAAGGACACAAAACTGTGACCTTACATTTGTCCTATTTAACTGTTAAGTTCTTGAAATAACTGGAAGGTAAGCATGGGGACCTGAATATGTATGTTCTTGCTTTTATTTAAAATTTACCTTGCTTTATTTAAAAGTGCAGTAAGAAGCTCTCATGCAAACCTCCTTTATGAGCAGAATTGCTTTCTTGTGTGAAAATTTCGTATAATAGTTTAAATGACCAAAAGGAGGAACTTCTCTCCACAGAGAGGACCCGTGCAGCGTGTCATGGGAAAGCTATTCAGCGTTTATCTGATGCTTTGTGCATATGGCTTTCTCCCATATGGGAAGATTTGTTCATGATCTGTATTTGCATTCTATCAAAACAGCAATTTTATTGTACCATTTGTTGTTGGAACTTTCTTGTTAAGGCAAAGAGAGAACTCTGCACCATCCTTTTCTCCCTCTCTCACCATGCACCCTGTACAGAGAACATGGACTAGCTGCGCTTCTCTCAAACTTTTAAATCTCTTGCTGGCATTTGGATATTGCTGTAACTCACAAAATTATGAGGAAGCACATCTTTTCTCCACCTTTCTAGTGACCAAAATTCTAAAGTGGGAGTGGCTATAATTTTATTTTTTTTTACTGCTGATACAGCTTCATTGAGCAGCCCAAGACTTTTCTCAGACTGACATGCGAAAAGAGCTGTGGAGGAATTTATTATTTATATAAATTTTCAATGTAAATCACTCCAGAAAACTGAAAGAAACATGATTTGCCATAATTAAGGAGAAATTACATGTATTCTGTTTGGTACCAGTCCAGTTTCTTCAACCAAAGGCAGCTGAAGCACACAAAAAATATTTACTGTGGACTTACTTAAAATATTTGAAACTATTTCCATTATTTCCTACATAAACAGCACCTCTAGAGTTAGACAGCAAATGATGTCTCTGGCAACAGATAACCAGTAATTACATTTTGCTGAAACCACATTAATGTTCTAAATAATGCAGCCACTTCTGTGTTAAAATTTTATGAGCTTGATTGTAATTATTCTTCACTTTGTGTCAGTCTCTGCTCTACAGTACACTCTGCAAGGCCTGATCCAGATCTAAAAATAGCATCAGCTGTGACTGCTTTGTCCTTTTTTGACACTAGAAGACAGTAAATATGGATGGAAATTCCTCTTTGCACGTTATTAAAAGGTTGACAGTTATGCACAATTACCACATTTGATTTAAAGATGTTCTCTGCTCATTTCTTTCCCGTAAAACTCACTAAGCAAAGAAGAGAACAAAAACCTCTAGACAGCTTATTAATACAAAAGACAACTTTTGAGAATTACTTGGGGGCAGGGGAGAAGTTGTGGCCTCAGCACAGAATTGCAAGTTTACAGCAGAATCCCGTGGAAGATATGCATGTCATGCACTTTACTGCTGACCTGAGATGGAATGGATTTCTAGTTTTCATGTAATTGGTACAAGTGTGGAAGCCCAGACTTCCCCTTGCTGGGGCACTGGACGTAGTTCCCTCAACCAGAAGAGCCAAAGCAGGCTGTAACAATCACTCTTAGCTGAGTTAGTTTCTTACAAGAGCAGTCAAAATTCTGCACATTTCTCAGTATTTCACAGCACTTAAATGGGAAGAGATTAAATATTGCCAAGTCTTCTCACATAGGTTTCCTCTTTTATTTGTGGAAATGTATGTTACACATTTGAGTAAGTTGCTTGGGGACCAGATGGGCATCAGTCAGTGTGTTGGTGAGCAATTTTACCGTGTATCACATGTATACCTTGAGTTTTATTCCTCCTTTCTCTTTACATTCAGATCTGTAGCAGTAGTATCCAATTATTTTTGTCACATTTTATATTTTGTTTCAATTATTAAATTGTTCCTAGCTCACCTTTTTTTTCCAATTCCCCTTCCCACTGGGGGGTGGAGAGGGCAGGGAATGAGTGAGTGAGTGCATGAGTGAGTGAGTGAGTGACTGAGCAGCCATGTGGTACATAGTTGCCAGCTGGAGTTAAGTCATGACAATAATTCAATCCTTTAAGATAACCTTAGGAAAAAGAAAAGAACAAATAGAATCATTGTCTTACAGGATGTTCTGTAATGGGAGGTGGTGGTCTGTTATGGTCCCCATAAGAAAGGCACTCAGACTCTTAGGTAAAGTATCATTCTAAATGCCATTTATTAGAATGAAAACTATAAGAAAAGAATAGCACAGCTAATACATTCCCTTAGTTGCTGACAACCCACATGCAGCATGCAATGCAGACCCTGTCCAAGGAGGAGAGTTTCCTCTTTTGAGCTATTATTGGATTTTCTTACAAGGAAGTGACTCAATCTATCATTTCTACAGTCAAACAGAAGACATGGCCACAGGAGAACTTCTTGTTGTCCTTTTAGCTAGAGGCAAGGCCACACAGATGGTGCACTCGTGTCCAGCTGAGGTCATCCTGTGACCAAGGGTTTGTGCCACACCACACAGTCCCAAGGGTGTTCTGGATGGACAGTGTGGCACAGCACAGGCCTGGACATACTTGGGGTTAACTTATGTGGATCACTAACTCCTTCGTATACAATGGTCTTCCAGTCAGGATGAATAAATATGTGGGGGAAAGTGGAGTGCCTGTTGAAAAGCTAAAGCTAGTGACGAAAATGGGAATACAAAAGAAAATGCCTAAAAAGTGAAAAAGAAAGCATTCTGAGAGTTTATCCAGGTGGAACAATGGATACTTAATTATCAAAATATCACTTTTACAGATACTGTTTTGGAAAATGAACCCTCTTTTAAGCTGCACGACTCTTTTGAACCGGATTTTTAATTTTATTCCTAGAATATTGAATTGAGACTTCTTACTACAGAAAATCAAGCTATTTCACATGGAACAATCTGCATTTAAGGGCTGATATAATCTTTAAGTTCAATTCAACATGTGCCTATCTTTAAATACAGGTCAAATAATCTATTAAACATTTCCACTGCTGCCTTTCTGCATTTATTTCACCTGATACTTATACAGCCAATCAAATTGACATTTAATTCCAATCACTGAAACATCAAATGCATTTTACTATTCATACATTAAAAACTTTTTTGACTAGGAGATCAGGTATGGGAGAAAATGTAAAGGAACAAGTGAAAGTAATGATTTCAAATCCAGTAAGGTCAGTTTTAAAGGACAGAAGAGCAGTTCCAGCTAAGCAGCTTTGGACCACAGTGTGTTTAGCTTCTCTGTAAATCCATCCTAAGCAAGTATATCTTCTCTATACATTCTATATTTATTATTACCTTGTCTTTGTGGTGGCTTGACCTTGGCTGGATGCCAGGTACCCACCGAAGCTGCTCTATCACTTCCTCCTCCACTGGACAGGGGAGAGAAAATATAATGAAAGGCTCTTGAGTTAAGGTCTGAGAGAGGACACTCACCAAATACAGTCATGGGCAAAACAGACTTTACTTAGGCAAATTAGTTGAATTAATTACCAATCAAAATGAGAGCAGAATAATGAGAAGTAAAACAAATCCTAAAAACACCTTCCCCATACCCCTCCTTCCATCACATGCTCAACTTTATTCCCAATGCTTTACCTACTCACCTCCCAGCAAAGGGAGATGTGGAATAGGGTTTGCAATCAGTTCATCACATGGTTTCTGCAGCTGCTTCCTCCTCAAGGAGAGGAGCCTTTCCCCTGCTCCAGTGTGGGGTCCCTTATGGGAGACTGTCCTCCACAAACTTCTCCAACGTGAGTCCATCCCATGGGCTGCAGTTGTCACAAGCTGCTTCAGCATGGGTCCTTTTTTTTCTACAGATTGCAGGTGGATCTCTGATCTACCATGGACCACCATAGGCTGCAGGGAGACAGCCTGCCTTGCTGTGGTCTGCACCATGGCCTGCCGGGAAACCTCCACTCCAGCTTCTGGAGCACCTTCTCCCCTCTGCCCCCTCCTCCTGATCTTGATGTCTGCAGAGTTGTTTCTCCCACATATTGTCACTCCTCTCCCCTCCTGCCACATTTTCATCTGTGCAATAGTGGGTTTTTCCTTCTTGAATACGTTATCACAGAGGCATTGCAACCATTGCTGCTGGGCCCAGCCTTGGCCAGCAGCAGGTCCATCCTGGAGATGGCTGGCGTTGGCTCTGCCGGACATGGGGGAAGCTTCTGGCAACTTCTCACAGAAGCCACCCTTGTAACCACCCACCACTACCAGAACTGTGCCATGCAAACCCAATACAGTCTTGTAATTCACCTATCAGATCTTATTCTCTGCTCTGTTATTACTGGATCTGTACTGGCTTAAATGATATGATATTACCGTTGATTTTTGTATATTATGACAAAACATAACACCTTATTTTGCTGTATGAATAGAATAAGGGTGAAGAACCAGTTCAGAGGCATTTAACACATAATAAAAGCACAGAGGATAAGCTCTGATAGGTGAATTACAAGACTGTATTTGCTTTCAAAATCTCAGTAATTCAAAAGTTAGAATATTTCTTCAGCTGTTGATGGATATCATAACAGCAGACAATCTGCTACACTGCAGTAGCACAATCTTTGACAGATTATTAAAATTACAGGATTTAGACATACATATGCTTGATTCATTTTGCCCTTGTGAGTAGACCACCAAAGAGGAAATTATTCTAGTTGGATGGAGAATTAATCAGGGCCACCAAAATTTCATTTGAACAAAAAAAAGATTCTATTACAATACTCTAGTATGTGTTCAAAGTATGTGGGTATTTAGTAGATGATTTTTAAAATTTCTGATCACTTTTTAAAAATGCTATACAACTGGGAAAGCAAAATACTAATACAATCTTCTCAAACTAGCAAAAAGCTGATTCAGCTTTTGTTTCTGCTCTACTATGACAAGTTGGCCAGAAAAAGCCCACATTTTTCACCAGCTTGTCTTAACAGGAACTATTGGTTTATAGTACCATTTAATGAAAAAGAAAGTTTCTTCAGGGTAGCACAACACATTCTATTTGCTCAGAGCTAAAAATAGTGCCACTCTGCAGAGAACACTCTGTATTACCTCTGTTTTTAATTTCTTTTCTATAGCATATGGTAGGAAACAAAAAATCACAATATCATTCACGATATGTAATAGAAGAACAAGTATAACACATATGAGTTCATTGTGGCAGTGTTCCTGATACCAAACATTTTTCATTGTGAATAGGCCTATTGAAGGCAATCTATGAAGTCAGGAAATTAAAATCCAGCTTTGTATTAATTCCTTACCCCACTAATTTATAACAGCTAATTCCTTTAAGCAGTCATCTTTCTCAAGTTTAATGCACTAAAAATTACAGGGAAAAAGAAGACTATTTCACAAGGATCTTAGTATTCTGAGAGTTCAGAAAATTTAAATACTTAGCTTGACATACTAGTGACAGAATAATTATTTTCCATTAACATTTTCTGAAATTTCAACTCAAATGACAATTTAGCAACATTTGTTATCTACACAATAAAAATCTGAGTGACTGGTGGAACCACTCGAAAAAATCTGCATACAAATAATGCTCTGTCCTTTCACTGTCATTGTATTTTGTGTTTTATAACACTTTAATTTGTAAATGTTCCTAAATAACTTGAAATATTAATCTGTTTTATAAAGCAAGCTCTGTTCTGAATAAGACTGATAGCACAAGACCCAAGAGCACCTTTCTCCTGTTATCTGAGATATATATTCATTGCATTTTGTAGACTTCATTAAAATTTATTGCCTGGAATAAACTGGATTATCCAGAGTGTACACATTTAAATTGAGTATTTTTGATCCAAACTGAAGTCAGCCAGGATGTGTGGTGCAGTATAACCACAGAATAAGTAAATATTAATAAAGAGGGAAAGTGCCGTTAACAAGAGCACAAAGAAGAACAGAATGCAGATATTGAAGTCAATTACATCCACATTTCCATTGGTGAGGCTCTGGAAGATGTTGACTATGGAAACCGCGGATGCCCCGCCTCTGGAGGTGTTCAAGGCCGGGTTGGATGGGGCTCTGAGCAAGCTGATTTAGTGGAAGGTGTCCCTTCCCATGGAAGGGGGGGGTTGGAACGAGATGATCTTCAAGGTCCCCCTCCAGCCCAAACCATTCTACGATTTTCTGAATTGAGAAGCAGGCGTGATTTTTATCGGCAGGATACATTAGATTATAGAAAGACATGTTCTGTGAATATCTTTACTTACATGAACAGGTTTATTAACACGGAAAAAAAATGTGAATGTGCTTGGATGCAGAAAGGAGACACTCCTGCACTCCCCATGAATGTCCACAGAAGCCAATATTGTAGTAGTCTTTTCCACAAGTGTGCTGGGGCACTTTGTGTATGTGATTCCAACAGCTCTAGGAACAAGCTCTGTCATTACTCCCAGAGGAGAGAAATGAATAAAGTCATCTTCCTCGGCTTGGGAAAGACTTGTTGAGAAATACTGAAGGAAAATTGTGATCCCCCTTGCCTAAACGTCCTGCTATAACTTCCCTCTGCAGATGTAATAATTTGTCCAACTCTTATAGGACCCACTTTAACAAGTTCTGTAGTCTGTTAAGGAGAATTGGGTTTGAAGTTTGGTTCTCAGTTTCTGGATTTCAATTTCATCATGTTCTATCAAACCCGAGAAAATTTCCTTCCTTTCTGTGGCATGCCCCACATGGAAGACAAGTGGTGTAAGTAGCTGATGGACATTGCTGTGGACGTTCATAAACTGCTTGGGACTTGACCAGAAAGATCAGAACACACCAGTTCACAGCCTTCTCCTTTGTAGCTCCCACTAACACAAACTAGGTAGTTATGTGCAATTCTAAAACAATATATAAGCTTGAAAAGAGTATTTCCGACTTCTAGAACCTCCATATTTTAAGCAGAGGAAACTTAAGGAAGATAAATAAGCATAACAGTATCTCCATAAACAATGGAAGAAAACTAAAAAGTTAGTGTATGAGTGGGCATTTTTTTAGATGCCTGTTGCACATTTATCTGTTTCTCCTTGGATAGATTTGAAGCATGTATCCTAACCAGTGCCATAAGTTTTAAATTAAAAAGAAAATTGTAAATTCCGTTTTAATACACATTTAACAGATTACTCTATAAAAATTCTTCCTCACCTAAGTCAAAATATAAAGGAGCACAGGAAAGCACAGAAAGTTTTCATGGCATTCTGTCATGGTAGATACAATATTTTTTTAAATATTCATCAGAATGTTGCTATATTTTAAGGGAATAAAGAAAAAACAGCCTATAGCTGGAGACAAAATTTATGTTCGTATCTAAACAGTCTTAAACTGCTGACTAATTTTTAAGTTGAAAAGTTGAATTGAAATATGACATATATTCCTCACTTGCAAATAAGCGCCATCGTAGAAGAGAATTCAAGCTTGTTTCTTTTGATATCATCTCTTGAAAAAGTGAGATTGTGTGAGACTCCCTTGCTGCCCCTTGGGACTTTCTTGACTTGAAATAGGTGTACTAGAAAAAATTGCAACATAATACACTAGCTTATGTGCTGTTACATTGTGAAAAATAAAATCCATAGTTACAAGCTACCTGTCAATTAAAGAGTATGATTTTAAATTCATCTGTTTCTACATGTTTTGCAAAAAGTAATTAGGCTCCAGGATGAGTCTCTGAAGTAAGTATTATTACTAAGTTAATCTTTCAGAGCTCCTCTAAAACTGTAGCCAGGAGAACCTTTCTTTCATTTCCTAGAAGGTCAGAGCTGATAAGCCTAATAATGCAAAATTATCCTGCCGTTAAATTACTAGATCAAGATAAGCTGTTGGAAGCATAGATGTCAGTGATTAAACAAGGTCAGCAACAGAATTCCTGCCTGCAGTTGCCTCACCTGTATTCTTCTGAACATAGCTATGTGTTTTACAGCCATTGACTCGTCAGTCAAGACATGCCCTGACTGTACCCCCCATTCTAACATGTGGCTTTCTACAGGTCATGCTGTTACTGCCCTGCTACTTCACTTCCTGTCTAAACCTCTCATTTCTCACAGACACAACCAAACACCTTCCTGTCTAGGGTCCTGTGTTTCCTTTCACTTTCCTTAAGTTTTTTTCTTCTAAACAACTTTAATGCATTCTCCATTATTATTTTAATATTCATATCTCTGTATTGTCTGAGATTAGTAATTATCAATATATAAATTGCCTGCCTATTTTTAGCGCATTATTTTGGATTTTTCTTATAACTTTCTCTCATTGTTTTCTCTTACAATTTTTGGCGTTACTTAAATCGAAAGATTTGAGTATTTGATAACTTTTAAAGACATAAAGGGTATCTTTATTTACTTAATGTGATCAGAAAAATACAGACCATCAAATTCTACATATTGACTCTTCCAGCTTGCACAACAATTATTATAATTTGAAGCTTCTATTTTAGGAAGAGGTAGACTTTGGTTGTGTTCAAATTACGCATTTTACACCATCCATTTCAATTGTGTTTTGTTGGTTGAGTTCAAATTATTCACCTTTATACCACCCATGTCAATTTTGTAATTTTAATTTTCTTTGCAATTCAACTTTAAGGAATTTGAATTTTGGCCATTAAATCTGTAAATGCTTTTGACTACTACAAAAAAAGTTTTATAGTACTAGATACCTTCTACTACAAAAGCAATTATAAACTAAATAAGTCACCTTAACCTTCTTGCCTTTGAGCTAAGTAAACTGGGCGTTTTTCACTGAGTAATTAAAAATTGACAGCTAGACCACAGATCAAACCTCTGGTTCTGGAATGTAAATAGAAAAGTCTCTTACTGCATATAAATAATTTAAAACTTTTTTTTTCCTAATATAGCAGTTGAATAGACAGTCCTTTGTGTTGCTCAAGACTGCATCGCATAACTGGAACGAAGTCCTGACTGCAGACTGAAAACCAAACTGATAATTAAATAATTGATCTTTAAGAAACAGTTATTTGAAACACACTGAAGACACTGAAAAAGATGTCAATAAAATATATCAAAGTTAAATGTCTTCTCATTCTTCTCCTTTCTCAAACATACAATCCAAATCATACGAATGTGATATACAAGTGAAATCATTCTCTTGTATGGCTATCATGATCTTGCTGCCAACCACTAGCAAGCACTGCTACCAAGCTCTTAAAAGATGTGTTCGTGTGTTTCTAGCCCCTTAAATTTTATTTCAAGAAATTTACATTTTTAAGAAATGTAAATTTAAAAAGCAGCAATTGAATACTGATCCTATCTCAAAGTTCATTTCAAGCTACAATGCATTTTACAAAATCTGTATTCAAGGAAAGCAACTAAAGCAGACTTTTTTTTTTTAAGGCGATGCACTTTCAATTGCTTATTTTCTGCAGAAACCCCTTATCCAGCACCATCGTTTACTTCCTTGGAACCAAGATGCTTTGAGTCATCTCTGTAGATCCACTTCTGGAAAAATCTGTGGGATCCACTTCCTCAGCACCTGGCCTGTGGTCTCTGTAGACAACTGTAGAGCTGCACTGTGACATTTTAAACATGTTACAAGTCAAGGGTAAGGGCAGGATGTGTTTGTTTTCTCCAAAATCTGAATTTTCTCTTCTTTCTAACAGTACAGTAAATGCAAACACAATGTTGATTATATTACAAAGCAAAATTTATTGCACCGTGATGTTTTTAAACTAAGAATTAATTACCCAAAAGGCAGGAAGAAAGACTGATATGAGCATCAGTTTTTCTATCAGTGTTTCTCTTCTAAGCCATTGCACAATTCAAACATGGTGAATTTCTTTCTGTGAATATTTGAAAATGGAAAACATTTACTTGAGAAAGAAACATGTACTAGCTGAAAATGTATAGTGACTTGTGTGAATATGTGTGAATATATATGGGAGCTTTGCGTATAATCATCATCTGTGCTGGTTAAACCACAACAATATCCTAAATCTGATCATCAAGTTAAGCAGTAGTTAAAGTTACTTACTTCTTCTGCATTTGCTTATACCAATCAAACTACTAACAAAACAATAATGCTGTGAAAAATGTTCTATGTCAACAGTTGATTTGTCTACATTATTGTTCCTTGAGCGGTTAGAAAAGGATTTAAGCAATATAGCATTTTCAGGGCTGTTGCAGTTTTAGAGACAGTATAATTTTTCACAAATCTAGGTAGACTTCAAATGCTGCAAAAATATTAAGAAAAATAGTTTGCTCAGCCCAAGTCACAAGTAGGATCACTAATTCAGTTGCTCTGGTCTTACTGCTCCCTGTGGAAATGCTAAGTAATTGCTAATGATTTTCTAGGAGCTAAGTTCACTTGAAATTGCTCTATACATTTCTAAAAATAAAACAGTCTGAAAGGCATTATTACTGAATGCTTTAACCTTTGAAAGTTAAAAACATCAGAAGACACTGAAAAGAGAAATCATCTCACCTCACAGCCTCTTTGTCCCTCTCTTTCTGGAGAGGATGGGGGAAACAGAAATGGCTTAATTAGAGTTTACTTTTTGGCTGGTGTTAAACACCATTCAATTAGTGCCCAGTGTGGGGCACGAGAGGGTTGAGATAGCAGTTTTGACTTAAGCATTTGTGTATTAAAAGAGAGCTCTTTGGTTACAGCTCAATCTGTTCATGTGGGTGTGGTACCTAACCCTGTAGATATTTCTGTATGGGCTCTTCCTGACTTTTCAGAGTGGGAGAGGGATCAGGATCACTTTGTTGCTGTACTGTGTGATATCAGCTTATGACACAATAACAGCAAGGGCAATGAGGGTCATTTGGGATGTGTTCAGTGTTTTCTCCTGCCCTGGCCTTGGGTGCTACCTCTGGGAATTCATTAATAATCTTACCCAGCCTACGGGGGAAGCAGGGGAGGATGATTTTCCCAAAAGTTTCAGCCCCTTCTCCTCCTTAAGGCCTCCTACAACAGAGAATTTTTAATTCCCTCTGGATGTTAAGGAAAGCATGTTCTTGTTGCTATGTCTGCCAGGTTTCCTCAGTACAGTCTATAAGATGTTTGGAGTCAGGACAGAGATTTCTAGGGAAGTTGTCCAGACCCCTGCCCCCGGATAGTCATGAGGTGCATGGAATGCGGAAGAAAATGGGCCAGCTTTTGAAGGAGTATTCTGCTCTAAATGTTTGGAAGTTCACCCCTGAAGAAATACAGGATCCTTATAAAGCGGCAAAATATTTGAAAGAAAATCTCTGTAGCAGTTCCAGGGAGGTGCAAAGTTATGCAACATGCTGAGCACTGCTTATCAGACACTGTTCCTCACAAGCCAGCGCCCTCAGGGGAAGGAGAAGGAAAGCAGAACAAGGCACTGTGGCCACCCAAACTGAAGCTGAATCAGAGGAACAACACGTGCCAGCAGCAGTCGCCCCCACAGAGAAGAAATCCAAGACCAAATCAGTTCATGCAGTGAGTGATGAAGAGGAAGCAGGACCCTCACAACCAGAGGAAGAGTCAGGACCAGAGATGATCACGTAATGTGTATCCCTGGGTGAGCTGTGAGACATGCAAAAAGATTTCAGCCAGCAGCCAGGTGAGCCCCTACTGACCTGGCTGCTCCCGTGCTGGGATATCACAGCCGGTGGTGTGACACTCGATGGAAATTAAGTAATTCCAATCCCTGTTCCAGCATGCAGGCATCGACCAAGGGATTGAGAAAAGACCAGAAACTCTCAGCTTATTCAAGTAGCCTGGTAAATAAAGATGAGTCTTGAGTGATGACTCAGCAGTTTTGTGCCACTTAACGTGGCATTTTAAAATAAATATCTACGTTGTAGATCTGCAGCCTGGGATTTACTTTTGATCATGGTATTAATATTAGTATATAGTAACTTCTGTATGATTTAAACATTTTTGAGCCCTTCAGTGGCCAAGAAGAGATGTAGTAAGGATTTTATGCATCAAGCAGCATGGAATATAAAAAAAATATTTATAAAATCTACTCACTTCTCAAAGCCATTTAATATAAAAAACATGGAGTGTTTGTACTTGATGTATTTCATTTAGCAAATATTTTGAGAAAAAATATTGATAGTTTACTGTCATCCATAGAGTATAAAAATGATTTCATGTGGTAGATTGTTTATTAAACAATTTTTTGTGAGTTTTCATACTCTGATCTTGTAGTGACAGCCTTCCTGATCTACAAGCAAGTGCTAAGAGTCATCAGAATTATTTCCTTAAGTATCCATTACTGTCACTGTCTGATCACATAAGTAGTTCTTGGCAGCACATTCCTTTAAAACATAATTTTCCCAAAGTATTTTTTCAAGGCACATACTTTTTACATTGAAATTATATTATTTTTATGTGCTCCATTAGGATTGGAGGTATTCCAGATATAGCAGCTGCAGAATATAGCTGCTCAAAAATAACACTTCAATGTTTTAAAATTAGAAAAATACGATAGCTTTCTAAGGTTTATTGATTGTCAATTACAGTGATAGACACAAACAAAAGGAAAACTGCTCAATATTAACAAGGAATATCTAGGACTGTATCTACAACAATCGCCTTTGGAACAAATGTCAGTGAGAATTTCATGTTAAAATTTTCTCGAAGGGATGATCAGAGATTTAAGTAGTGGATGATACAAAAAAATAATAGTATAGCCATTTGTTATTCTTTGCTGGAAGCAGATAACTGTCTATTTTCACAGATAGCTCGTAGCCTTTATTTCTTTATTATTTCTTTTTAAGGAAGAAATTAATACATTGTAGTGCTTTAAACTGTACTTAACCGAGCTAAACAAATTGAGCTGGTGTTCATGGAAATACCCACCAATAATTTATTGCTTCAATATCTAAGCTATATTACCAAAGAAGAGATTGTTCTCTTGCTCTCAGATTTGCTGAGAAATATAAGACATCTCTTTTCTTTTTCCTTTTTTCCTTTTTTTTTTCCTTTTTTCTTTTTTTCTCTTTTTTTTTCTTTTTTTTTTAATATCAGTGAGTTATTCCATTCTGGTCTAATTTTCTTACCACCACCAGTATCAGCTAAAGCTAGTCCTCTCCAGCTTTAAGGTATTGTAGGAAAACTTAGGATGTCTCTAAGTCACTGCTTCACAAATTAGAGATTATGAGCCCTTATGGCATTTATCTTGAGGCAGAAAATAGTCATGAAGCACTGGTGGAAGTGACACAGAGTGCTACTTCTACATTGTGTTTCCTGGTTGTATTTTATGACCTCACCTAATTTTCCTCCTCCCCATTTGGGCCTGCTCAGCCTCAAGAGCTGGCTGCGATGGGATCTCATTAATGCATATAAATATCTAAAGGGTGGGTGCCAAGAGCATGGATCCACGCCATGCTCAGTGATGCCAACCACTAGGACATAAGTCAAAAGGCAGAAACTGATGCACAGGAAGTTCCACTTGAATGTGAGGAAGAACTTCTTTACTGTGTGAGTGACCGAGCACTGGAACAGGTTACCCTGAGTGTTTGTGGAGTCTCCCTCACTGGAGATATTCAAGAACTGTCTGGACACAATCCTGTGCCATGTGCTCCGGGATGACCCTGCTTGAGCAGGGAGGTTGGGTCTGATGACCCACTGTGGTCCCTTCCAACCTGACCATTCTGTGAGTTTAGAAAAGGTGGAAGTATCTTACAAAATTAGTATTATGAGATCACTACCAGTACAATGGAGAATGACAGCTGCACTAGGTTATGTCTATGTTAAGAACTGAATGTAAGTGTAGACATCAAAGGTTTTTACAATTCATCTAGTCTAGTTTTTATACTGTGTCTACAACATTGATGAAAAAATTACTTGATGTGTGATAGAGCATACTCTTATGAATAGCTTTTCATGATACTAATTTGACAGACTCCATAGTACATTACAGGTCTTGTTTTAATCACATCATGATGTCAGCCTATTCACTCCTTGAGATGTTATACTTGATGTGTTTTTGTATGAATTAAACCTGGGATTTCTGTAGGCAGAAGTAGAATAGTAGGTTCTTTTTAAAATCTGCAATGGAATCCATGACTTCCTGTCATTTTTGTATCCTCTTGAAGTAGATAGACAGGAACAAAAGTTACTTATACTGTTTTATATATCTTGAACACAAACTTGACTAGCACTGAGAATACTGAAAATGCTGACATGACAATCTTGAAAATATAGAATATGAAGTTGTAAAAATGTAGATAATGGTTTACAGGTCTTCACACATTTATAAGTTAGGAATAAAGAACTTGAGATTAAAAAATCCAATTTATATTTTAAATAGTTTTCAAAAATTCCAGCAATAAATATGTAGCTTTTCTTCTTGACTAACGGTGAAGCTCACTGTAGTAGGTAACACTAACAGTATTGTGCTTAACTTTTACCTAAATTCTTATTTGCAGCCAAGATTTAGGCAGAACACATTTTGAATAACGATGATCTTATAGAGTCATAACGCAGAAATGTCATGAAGGCGAGATATTTGCCTTAGCCCAGTGGTAATATTGAAGGGACTTGCTGTATGAACCACAAAGGAAAACCATACTCCTGCTTTGGTTATGTGGGCTGGCTGCAGAAAAATTTTGAAGAATGTTATACTTTCAAAAATATTTCCTTTTAAAAATCATAACCTTGCTGCATAGCATGCCAGGGTGTTTCTTAATTTATCACTGTTATTTAAATGTCTGATCTGTGCTTCAATTGTTACTTACAGAGAATCTGTATGTATTGGATAGAATCAGCAGAAACTAGATTAGATAAAGTAGGGTTGGGACAGACCGGTTTGTATTATACTCTTAAGTGTTTAGCCATTGTTTCAAGCAAAATATGGTTTTTCGTTTCTTCTCTCTTTAGTAACATATTCATGAGATGAGAACACCACTTCAGCCACATAAGGCCCAAGCATATAGTCTTCATGTGGAACCACGAGGGGGTAAATGAAAGTCTTGGAGTTTATACAGCAATGTAGATTGAGATGATATGCCGCAGTGTAGGTGGCTTTTTTCTTGAAGCCATTGCTGCAGTTCTTTCACCTCTAACTCATTTTATTAGCACTCATTTCACCAAAATGCAAACTCAGTGCCAGGTTTCCCCACTGCAATTCTACAGACCAGTCAGCATATGCTTATATTGAGTCCACACACACAGTTTTTAAAGATGTTACAGAATTCCTATAAGTTAGGAGTTGAATCTTGTAGATGCCACTTCTTTATACAGTATTGCCATAATGGCCAAAAAGCCCTTCATAAGAATGTTTAAGCCATTAATCATAACATTTCAGTCTCTCATAGCTGTGGAACATATAAAGGAAGTTTGGTTGTTTCACCATTAAATTCAAACACTAGTCCAAATGCAGGTAAGCTATCTTCATGCCTACATGCCTGGATAAATCAGAACTAATAGAAGAAAATGAATTGTCTGGCATCATGTTCAATAATACTTTAATCACCATCCCTAACTATAGCCATATTTGTTGAAATTTAAAAGTTAGTTGACGTGACCTAAATTAAAAAGAAAACATTCTATATGAGAAGCTCCTGAGTGAAATCCAATGGCTTATTAGTATCCTTTACAATTGCAGAATAGTCTAAAAGCTTCAATGCCGATAATGAATTGAGGATAATACACAGCAGCATGTGCATTTCTAATAGTTACCTATGTATGAATAGAAATTCATCCAGACTTGTCTGAAAGTATACTTCAAGGACTGCTCCTTAATGTTACATCTGAGGAACAGGTTTGTGAAGATGAATGTGACATTTATTATTCATTTAAGAGCTGACAATAGGGAAAGTCCTATTCCTTTAAGTATATTTACCCCTGTGTAATGGTAAAATAGATCCTTCAAAATCTCAGAGACTGTCCTTGTGACCAAAAGTGCTCAGACAGCAAGTGGCCCTAAAAATGTCAGTTATGTCAGCTGTGGAAGCTATCTTTAAGTTCTTGCACTCTGAGGAATCACCTTGAGATTTCAAAGGAACAAGATCTTTTGCCAAGTTCACCATATTCACAAATTATTTGGGAACAGTAAAGTGATAATTTTTGCTACTTCTATCAAATTATTCAGACTAATCACTTTTAAATTGAAAGTGAAAGGTTGCACTGATAATACTTAATGACTGACAAAATGACAGATAATATGATGATAAATAGAAAGGAAAGACCACTGCTTCCCAGTGGTGCAGACATTTTGTGGTTGACTCATTTGATCAAATGTACTTTTGATGTAAACTTTCACCTCTAATTTAGTTTCCCATTTCCTATCAAAGGTGTTGTCCATGCTATCCTAAAGCAGCTCTTGAAAATTCAACTGAAAATTGAATTTTTCTCTGTTGAAAACAAAAAGAGATTAGAATAAAACTCTGAACCCCAAGACTTGTTCAGAAAGCACCAAACTGCATTAGCAAAATTTTCTACCATCCTCTCGGGCCAGATACACTGGAGGTTATTGATGCACGTGGCTACACTGTAGTACAAACACATTACTCTATAAACACTTTAGACTCATGTCTAAAAAATGCTTTTCACTGAATACCTTCATCTTTAATTTTAATAAAATGGTTTGTATTTTACTGAAAACTTCTTTACTGCCGTTCAAAGTTTAGTCAGAGAAAGTATCAATGCCCTTTCACCACCTATTAAAGCATTAAAGAAGTTTACTTTGATTCAGGAGTTGCTATAGACCAGTAAAGTGTTTGTTTGGGAAACAGAGAACCACAAAGTCTCCACATCATTTTCCTTTTTTTTTTTTTCCTTAAGTGTCCAGTGCGCATTCTTTACCTACACAGCACTCTTGTTAATGAAAACTGACTGTAGGTCTAACAGACATTGGTCATCATGAAAAGTTTTCCAAATTCAGAGACTTTTCATAGGTCTTGAATCTCTGTAGTCACCAGTATCAGGCTCTTGTGTGGCTGTTTCTTCAAAATGTGAGCAAAATACAGGACAATACATTGCATTTGGTAATTCAATTGCCATTAACAGGACTCAGGATAAGTCTTGTGTCAGCTCTTACACAGCTGCCTGCCTAACCCCTATTCTCAAAAGCTAGTGGTATCTCTGGCTGCAAAGAGGGACATCTCTGCAGACATGAAAAAAAATCAGTAATGACTGGATGAGCACCACAACTCTCCAGTGCCTACAGTTCTGACCCCTGTTATTTTTCTGGACTGATTTAGTTTTTCCATTCTTGCAGGTAAGAAAATGAGTATTTTAACAATTATAAAGCATTATAGATATGCTAATTATGGGAGACATGAAACCAATAACAGCTACTAGCAAGAAAAAAGGAGGTCTAGAGAAAAAAAAGTAGAAAAAAATTTTAAGTATGTGTTAAAGATGAGTGCTGAAAAGGACAAGGAAAAAAATGTGTCTAAGTATGACGAAGCAAGAATGAAAAGAATGAAAGGAAATTGTAATGAACCATACATAGCACAGAAATAATAGGAGAGAACAGAAATGCACAAAAATGTAAAAGAAGGTCAGGGATTAGAGAATTTTAATTTTTAATTCTATTGTCACAAGCAATTGTAGATGCTAAAAGTTTAAGAGTCAAAAAAGCCAAAGGTTGCATTCATGGAAGAAAAAATAATTTTAAGGACTACTAGATACAAAGGATTAATTCCTGGCTTTTGAATGTCTGAGTTGTAAAATGCTGGAGAAATGCAGGAGAATTTTCTGGGGAGCTGCTACTTGCAATTACTATATTCTTACCCTTTCTCCATGCTCTCCAGGCTATGCACTAAGCAAGTAAGCAATAAAACCACTGACATCATTCCAGACAATTAATTAATCCTAAAGACAACAGAAAGAGCTGAACATTCTTAATAGTACTAGAATTCAGATGTTAATCAACAGCAAAACTGGAAGAAAATTATATTTTGATCACTAAGATGCAACAAATCTTAAAGAGAATCAGCTTATAGATTTTGTCACAAGTTATGTAATGCATCTGATTTAAACATTTCACATAAAGATTTTTCAATATTTCCATTTAAAACTGTTGATTTAACAATATCAATAACAATCTTTCAGGTGGAAATAACTGATTTTGTGAACATTTCTAGTACATTTATCCAAATTATTCAGTTTAGCAAGTTTGAAATCTATTTCAACTATATTGTTCCACTTTTATTATGTAATTTTTACAAGAAATAAAAGTGTTTGGAATTCATAGTGAGAAGCAGAACTAATGTGAAGCAAAGAAGCTACAAAAACCCCAATATTAATAACCCATCACTTTTGCTCCTGGCATTATTAGCATCTGACCTGACAACATTATATTCACTAGCAGTCAACACATAGATGAAACTATCAGGTTTTGCATGATATTAAATTACAAATTCTTTCTGGTTGCATCTTAAGATTTTATTTTACTATAACTAAATACATGGATTTTTTTTTCTGTAGGATACTTCTGCTTCTGTTTCTTTGACAGGGCAGAAGAGAATTTGATCTGCATGCCTGTTCAGTCTACAGTGGGGCTACATGGAGAAGCACAGTTCTGGGTGAAAAAAAAAAGCAGAAAAAGACATAGGGCTTATTGATACCCTAAATCAAGGAAGCAGCTGCAGCTCTGGAAATCTCAGAAGCCAATGTCTTATTCCAAAGCCAAGCCCAACCATCTATCCTTCCATAATTACCATGGACATAAGAAGATACAAGCTTCAGTTCATATGCAAGCCTAAATTCATATTGGGTGGAACTAAGGATAATATTATGCAGTATTTGAATATCCAAGATAGAAATTTGAGCCCATATTTTTTTTATATTTACTTTTCAGCAGTGCAGAGATTCATAGGTTATCTTTTAAGAGGAACACATCATTTTAGCTTATATTTAATTCTCTCATCTTGAAATTCACATCCCACTGAAAAGGAACACTGTAATGCAAAGATCTGCTTGAAATAAGTTATGGACCATGTTTTATGAAATGTCACCTCAGATGGTAAATAAGATATTTACCTTGCATTCTGCGAACGACATGTACATAGAAAAAAAAAGTCATTGGGAAAATGGAAAAACAAATCCACTGAGATTACCATAATTAAACAGAAGAGGGAAGTAGAGGGCCAATGTCAGTACAGTTCCAGCCATCGGACTTCATTAGGGCTATTTTCAGATTACACTAATAAGTCAAAATATCTGGAAGTTTATGCCAGTTTCTGTGCAGCAAAGGTTGCACCCAAATAAGACTGAAGTGAATTTGAAGGAGCTAGATGACAGGAGAAAATGGAATAAATGTTTTAGAAGATCATAGCGGTTTCCCCTGCTTATCCATCAGATATCTGAGAGAACAGACAAGAATAATTTCATGTTTGAAGCAGGGTTGTGATGGCCATCAAGAAGCTGTAAGGCATTCAGCAAGTGTCATTCTAGAACCTAGGATAGATACTATCTAGAATATGATGAAGATCTTAAAACAAAAGTTTTAAGGGTTTTATGAAAGACGAACATTTGAGAACTCATCACCTCATAATCAATGTGGAGGAGAAATCACTTGGTGTCACCATCTGTCACAATCATACAGTGTGCCAGACACTGCACAACTACATAATTAGTGCTGGTTCCTTTCTGATCATGTTTTCAATCTTGAGTATAAGAGGGAATCAGAACAGCAAGGATGAGAATGGCAATCACCATATCAGCATGACGGGCATTGCATTAAACTGCCTAATAGTTGTCTAGTTTTGAAAAACGTCTATGAACTATTCACAGACTACCAATTCATGTGGTACTCTGAGTACTGTACACTTACTATGGGAATAGCAACGAAAGAAAGTCCCCCTTTGAAAACAAGAATGGTATTTGAAAGCTAATTCTAACACAGTTCTAAGGCGGATTCTTTTGGACACCGGATAGTAGAAACTGCACCCAATAAAGTACCTTTGCCTTCTGTTAGGTATGTCCAAGTCGCAGAAAATGTTTTGAAAAGGGAAAGCAGACGGCAGTTCTTTAAAGTGTTTTAAGGTAATTTTGGGGGGTTCTTGCCAGAAACCTTGCTTTTTTATTAAAGTCTGCCAAATTGCAAAAATTATTTTTCAGAGATATTTTTAAAATCTGTAGGTGTAGTAACTCTGTCACTTGTCTTCAATGGCTTTTCCGGGATGTGAAAATAAAGCTGACGTTCCATTTATTCATATATTTAGGATCAAATGATTATACCTAATTTTTGACCCATGGCATGGACAGTACACTTTTTGCACCATTTTACTGAGCTTCACAGCATGAAAAGATGTAGAGTGTGGAAATGAAGCTGTCAGCCTAATTTGAGAAACAGCAACTGCAGCAGAAAAATAACAAAGCCAGCTAACCCTTTAGTCCAAGGACTGAAACTACAGCAGCAGCAAATGCAATTCCTGCTGTGAGGGAATATTTCATGTGTATTGCTTTCTTGACTCTTTCCTGGAACTGATTTTCTATACAGTGGGGTTATTCCCTATTTGATTTACAAAGAAAATAAAGTCAATAGAACTGAACTAGCAGCCTAAAAATATACTACTAGGTTTCTTTAAAAATTCTTATTTAATCACTTCTCCATATCCACACTTACTTTGTAATTTAATATGCAGGTTTTGGAATTTCTGCCTTGAGATCTTCCGGCTTCTCTTGAAATTACCCTTCTGATTTTTTGATCACAGTCACTCCTAGTGAAGTTCCACTGCCAGTACAAAAGCAAAGGAGGGAATATTAAATTTCACTGTCCTGTGATTGCACAGACCAATCAATCTCCCATTCCTTAACATGGAGTACAGAAGACTGCCCATTTTGATAATTCACTGGGAATTTTTGTGATACTGAATCAAGTCAGTATCTTGCCTACTATTCCTTGTATACTGATAATATGTACAACACCTATATGCATATACCTATAAGCTTTTCAAATAGAAAGCATTTGAGCTGAAATATAGGTTAACTGGGTCATAACCGTCATTTCCAGAGACTTTTTTGAGGCCCTTTGTAGGGTATTAATTTTACATCTTTGAAAGGGACAGCACTCACTCTAACAGTAATGTTTAATATGAGTACTAACGTATTTTCCCAATTTATAAAATGCATGATAACAGTACAGTTCTTGCTATTACCGGTGAAAATTATTTTGCTTTTCTTTCCCATACCTCTGTTTAAACTTTCTACAGCACCACAGAATTCTTTTTCCAGGAAGTGCCAAAGAAATCATCATGGTACCTCAATATTCTTAAATCTTTTGGACAAAAGGTGTGAGAGATCCCAACCAATCTTATCTCAGGGGAACCAGGCAGACAGGAGCCCAGGAGCACCCCAGTTCTTTTGCCACAGCACATCATAGAATCGTGGGATCACGGACCAGACTGGGTTGGAAGGAACCTTAAAGATCATCTGGTTCCAGCCCCACTGCTGTGAGCAGGGACACCTTCCACTAGAATGGGCTGCTCAAAGCCTTATCCATCCTGTTCTTTAACACCTGCAGGGATTGGAGACCCACAGCTTCTCTGGGCCAGTTGTGCCAGTATCTCACTACCCTTGTAGTAAAGAATATCTCCTTGTAGCATTTGTTTGATTTTAGTGTGTGAACACAGGCACCTGCATCACGGCAGGCACAATTCCTGCTCTGGAGAATGGTGTCCATCTACATTGGAACTCCTTTAAACTTTCTTTGCCATTTTGAGTTCAGTGACCTGCAGTGGATATAAGAAATATTATGCAAAAACCGTGATTCTTTTTTTTAAACCAACTCTTAAATTCCTTACAGAGTTGTTGTGCACCCATGCACCTGTGAAGTAGCCCTCAGTGGAGAATATTCTGGGTCTTCTTAAAGTTGTAGAAAAGGACATGTGGTGTTTTCATGCTCAGGCTGAGCATGAAATAAGGTCTGCTGGAGACTGATACAAGGTCCTTCACAAAAAATAGCTGCTTTTTTTTTTTGTGTACTAGTTTGAAAACAAACCAGTGGGAGATTGCAAGTCAGAATTATAATTTAATAGGAAAACTAAAATAAATGCAATAGTACAAGAACACTGACAGAGTCAGGCTACAACCTGACACCCTGTTAGGGAGGTGGTGGCAGTCCAGATGAAGTGGTCCTGTTGAAGCAGTGATCCTGTAGAAGGATCTGCTCTTCATCTGAAGGTCCAACAATAGCTCTTGCCCCCTGAGAACCCAATAGGTAAAGGCCCCTTGTGCTGCTCCAAACCCCAGATTATATCCAGGTGGGAATCCTTGGCTCCTCCCCCTGGGCGAGGCATCTCTCAATGGGCTGATGTAATTCTGAGTCACGGGGTGGGACCTTGATGGCTCCTTAACAGAGAGAGTTCCGGGAGGGAGTTATCAGGGATGACTCATGGGAGGAGATAACGAGCACTGCCCCACCTGCTTTAACAGCTTGTGAAGATGGTAATAGAATACATACTTTTGGTTACATCTTACATTGTAACCTAGGACATTTTGTTTTCTGATAGGAGCTAATTCTTATTTTTTAGTGTTGTCTTGATGATTAATAACTCATAACCTTCTTGTTTTGTATATTCTTCTCTTAAACCTCTTGCATAATACACACAAATACAAATACATGTATCCACTACAAAATTTTCTGTTGAGCATCCCTCCAGCAAAAAAAGCTGGGGCCAAAAATGATGAGCTGTGATAATAATACTGCTGCCACAAGGAGTACAGAAGTCCGTATCCTTTAAAGAGTCTGAGTTTGTAAAGAGAAGAATATATATTATTAAACCAACTAAAAACCGTGAAAAATAACAGACACTTCTGAATTCATAAATCTCCTACAGATCTCTGCAAAACTTCTCCCTATAAAGGGCTTCTCTTCCTCAAAGTATGCCTATTTTCCAACATTATATCCTCTAGCCTAATAGAACAGTTCCACTGATGGTGTATTCTAATTTAGGGACAATATGGTATCTAGATCAGTTTATTAGCCTGTATCTCCTTTCACAGGAGTATTTTTTTTCTTTTGGCCTAGATATCTTCCAGCCTAATAAAATATTCATTTTTCCACATCCCCTACATGTCTTACAGTCTTGTCATGGATGATCAAAATTACATTTCTGTTTCTGTGACAAGGGTAAATTCTAGATTATTCAATCTTACTTAAGGAGCTAATTGTCACGTATCAAATTTGGCAGCTTTACCTCACTCAGAAATGGTTCTCAAAGAGTAATCTGCAAAAAACTCGCAAACACAAAGATGAATGTTGTGACGGTCAGAGAAGAAGCATATGTGCTGGTCTACGCGCATGGTTTGGAAACTGTCAGCTGTATTAATTTGTAGATAATGGGCACTCTGAGCTTGGGAAGCCATGACCAAAGGGGCTTCAACCCTGCCAGAGGCTTCATCACTGTGGTTCCAAGCTACAGGGCAGCCCTGGTCCAAAGGAGCAAAGATGGCACCTCCAGCCCCACACACTGGTACCAAACCAAGCAAGCTGGCCAGACCTGCTCCCGGCCTACAGGGAGGCATGAGCTCAGCCTAACCCCAGAGCTACAGAAATGGCTCTGCAAAGGAGGCTCCTGGCTTTTAGTTTGGTCCCTTTTTCTCTGGAACTCGCAAACCTGTATTTGAAAATCGGGTTTGTTTTCAGACTTTTACTTTGTTAGATAAAAACATATTCATCTCTCTTCCTTTATGAATCTAAAATAAATAGTTGATACTGATTGGAAAGAGTCAAAATTTATTTTCCCAGTTAACAAAACTATGCAAAGCATTTATGCAAGGCTGGCAGTTTCAGCAAAATTATAGGCTTTCTCCAGGTGTATATAATTATTGACATTCCTGTCTCAATTTCCACTTCAAAACTATCGGAAATAATATTCTGGTCTTTACAGAAGACTTAATATTTTTCATATTGTCTTTTCTCTCCTGTGGGGAATTTTGATGCATTTTCTAGAAGAGGGTGTTTTGCACCCCCTTGAGAAAGACTTGGTCCCACATACTCAAATCTCCTGTTCTGTAGCCAGCTTGACCTCTCTGATGCTAAGCAGCTGGGATCTTTTCCTTTAAGGGAAAAAATGTCTTTTGTCTTTAAGGACAAAAATGTCAGTTTTCCTGACAGTTTTTCCCTGTGTCCTGTATAACATCTCAGCAGAGGTACAGTCCACATTATTAAACTCCGTAATATCAGGGTTCATTCTCCTCTTGCGGCCTGTGCTGTTCGTTTATCAGGAGAAAAAGTATTGGTGATAAGTCTGTTGTCATTAACTTAGCTGTCTTATATTAACCAGTTTCATGCTCTATTCTTCTACCAGCTGGTAATACTGATACCTGTTCTGAGTGATACTCCACACTTTAATCTTCTGAACCATGGAGTAAATACAATTGACAAAAGCAAAAACGTACAGATGCTTTTAAACTTAATTGCAGATATTTGAGCAGCAAAAAAATGCAAATGTAGCCAAGAACTTTCTTTTATAAGCGTATGTCACTCATTCTGTGAGCAGACCAGAATATTCACAAAACACATTTTCTCAGGAGTTATTTTTTAGTAATTATTCCTGTCAGATAAGAAGAAATCAAAGTTCATACATTTAAAGTATATGTTCTCTATAATCAACACCACAAATGTTGGTCCAGAGCTTAAAAGAATAGACTTCTAGAACTGTGTAGAACCTATTGTAAGATTGTAACCTTGTTTAGTGTCAAGTGTCAAAAGATCCCTATAATTAGCTTTTTAGGGTACCACAGGATACAAGAATGAATTCAAAATAACAGTTCATCTCAGCTGCATAATTAATTCTTCACAAACCAGTAACTAATGGGACATAATGACTCTTTAATTTTCTATTTTAGCTGAACTTCATGGAGGAAATAAAAATTGTGCTATGTACCATCCACAGAGTATTGAATATACGTCTCTTTTTAAAGACTTTTAATTTTTCATTTGTCTCCATGTGATATGTGATGTTGACCTATGTGAGGCTTTTAGACAATCTGTAGTAAAAACTGTAAGATCAAAATGGGGAAAAGAGTTCACAGCCACAGCCATACATCTTTAACTCACAACTTCATATTAGATGCTCTTGCTGAAACAAAACAAAACACACAACAAAAGAGCAAGAAGAATGGCTGCTGCTGGCTATGATCTTTCCTCCTCAGCCTTAAGCTTGTCTGAACCTTAAGTAACAACAAGCTTCTCAAGTTTGCCTCACTGTAAGGACTTTGAAGTAAGTGTATTGCTGTACTGTTCATAATTCAGCACTGTGATTAAAATAATCCCTTCAAACTCGTCTGAAGACACTGGAATCTATTTATTCTTGCCAGCTCTTAACTTACTCTTACTTGCCCCTCCAGATGTGATCAGAAAGCTATCTACCGGAAACTTTGATGTGGAGTCCCGATGCATTAAGGTAAGAGAGGTCTCCTGATCTAGTCAGAGGGTGGGAGGAAGCTGAGGGAGGACACAGGATGATTATCAATAATTAAGTGACTGAACTTGTATCTTCACTGGGAGAGGGAGCTGTTAATGTGAGCAAACGCAATCACTGAGGTCCAAAGCATACACTTCCGGGCTTGGCAGCTACTCTGGGCTCACAGTGCAGTGAGGCAGCGAGAGCCCTCCATGTGAACCTGAGTGAGGACTGAGGCAGTATTGGAAATAACAGCACCAGAAACAGCCAGAACAAAAGTCAGAATCCCAAGGGGACTAATCCTTCTCCAAGATTAAATAGTACCGCAGTAATGAGTTTTAAATTATTCTATTTCCTCAACTCTGTAAGAAAATTCCCACGAAACAGGTGACAGTGCTGGGGCTGAAAATTGATGTGTTGACAGAAGGGTGCATTATGAAAAAGACAAGGTCAAGGGAAGAGCATTTGAGTAAGCCTTTTTTACATACACTTCTATTTCTCCACATCCTCACATTTTTTTCTTACACTGCTTATTTTTTTCCAGCAGCACAAAATAGCCATTGACATTAAGAAGCTATTCTCAGACTAAGTAGTAGTTTTGCTGCTGATGTGCTAATAATTAATTCTGTGAAGCAGTTCAGTGAAAATTAATTGTAATCTGTGCTGTGGGCTACCACAAAAGTATGCAAATTCTAATGCTATTTTATTATTTTCTACTACTTTGTTTCTTTATGCTTTGGGAGGCTTCAAACATCAAGCTGTATCTTAACTAGGTACTTGCTGGGAAAGTAATGCTGGGCTTTCACTTAATAATGAGACCTAATCACTAACGACTCTGTACTGACACTGTCTCCTTATATTTGCAAGTGTTTAATTGCTTCTGAAAGAATTAATTCCTCTAACAGATTGATAAGTAATACACAATGAAGTAGTTTCTCAACTCTCATTCTAATAATCAAAGAGAAGTAGTCTTGGACAAGATTTTATCCCACATCTAACTTATCTTTTTATATGCAAAATATAAACCAGTGTTCCAGCTACTGTTCTGTACCATTAGTAAGACTTTTCCGCTCCAGAATGGTAGGTAATTTTCTTGCCAAATTGTTTATCAGGAAGAATTTGAATCAGGAAAGTGATTGCTCAGCTATTAAAGCCTAATATTCAAACTGCTATCTAAATATTAAATAGTAAGTACAATTACTTATTTTCACTTAAGGGAAAGAACCTGTTCTTTAGCCTATTAAGAAGGACAAAAGTTCAGGCTAAGAAAAATGAATTTGTCAAAAATATAATCTTAAAAATTATCATAATATTGTACTTTGTTAGGTGAATTATATTAATTTATCTGATGATATCAAAATGTTGAGTGAAATCACATGGGAAGAAGAAGCACAGAAATATGAAAAACCTATGATAATCACAGTGATCTTCAATCCTAACTAGTTGATAAGTGCAATGCTTTTAATCTCCAACTGAGCAACTGTTTAAAGATGTTGGAATGCTTTCTCAGAACTATAGCATTAATGTTCTTTCAGCCCAACTAGTTCTTATGGTTCATTTTTATTAGACTAGACTAAGGCACTGTGTTTTTTTGAAGACATTCTTTTCTTGACAAATAGTCCCAATAGTATAAGTAACATAATTTTTCAGTAAAAAAATTACCAAAAGTATCTAGAAGGAAAAAGTATAAAAGAAGAAGAAAAAAAATTGAAGTAACATCAACTCCTTATCTCTTTTTCGTTTTATGTTTTTTTTTTTTTTTAATTTAATTCAATGAATGCAACCAGTCACCATCATTATTTTACAGGATTTTTTTTCTATTAAGGGCAATGTCTTTGTTCCGAAGAGCAATTCAAATTATATGTGCTCATCTGAGAATAGATATGTGTTAATATGGTTGATGAACAGGTCCAAACCTCACTCTCCAAAGAGCAAATAAATCTAGTACCTTTTACAACTGTCATTTAAAATGAAACTAGCAGGTGTAACATACCTCTTGAAACCCATCCTTGAATAGATGCATTCTTTCCATCCTTGTTTGGACATAGTCCTGGGTAATCTGCTAGAGGTGACACTGCTTGAGCAAGGTGGGATTAGGACCAAATGACACTCAGACATCCCTTCCAACCTCAGCCATTCTGTGATTCTGTGAAATTAGGCTCAAATGCATTTATTTGTTTACTCAATTTCTCATCTAGTATCACAAGTCAATAATATGGACCATTTTCTGTGAAAGTTTTTATGTGTTTCATTTTAATTTTTGGAGGGGGAGCATTTCTAATATTTATTTCAGACTGAAAGTGATGAGGAGACATGAAATAAACTATTATTTGGGATTACCTAATTCTCCTCATTGATTATAAACAGTTCTGATAGGTATCTTAGTCTTGAAGGTATTTTCTAGGTTACTAAAGCTAGCTAATAAGAATCACAACCTGATTTAATGTTGTTTGGGTCAAAAAGTCTCCCATGTACTCAAGTGAGTACTAGATATCCTTTGTTAAAGAAGGTGGCAGGAGCAATGAGACAGTATGAGTACTAGAGATGCTTGTACTTCTACCGTAAACTTCTGTAGCAGGGTAAGATCCATATGACTCTTGTCATTCTACAGCTAAATCTTGCAGTCATATTCCAAAAATATCTGCCTACTTTCTTCTACCTGGTTTCAGCAATGCTGAAGATAAGAATCTGAATTTGCCTCAGAATGAACTGGGATCATTAAGTAATATGGTTTGGAATTCCCAGGAAACACGTGCTTTGGAACTGACGGGCGGTCTTCACATGAGCACTTAGGAGAAGAGCTTCTCTGAAATGTTTTGGATGTCTTGGGGACCTGGACCTCTGAGTTCAGTATACACGTGAGATTGTAGTCTATATCGTGGAACTGCCTTTTTGATAAGGGCTTTCTTTTGCATGGGGGCAATAGGGAATGTGTGCTAATGTCTTTACAAACAATTTTCTGGGTGAAGGTATGGGTGTTAGCATCTTTGAAATGGGTCTTCGTGTCTCTACTAACTTCAAGCAGCAGGTTTGTTACAGAGCCCAGACAGCTTGACTCCTGAAATAGACAAGTGTGAGTTTCTGAACTTTGGGGTAAAATGACAGATTCAAGGGAAATATGTGGTAGGCGGCTGGGAAGGCTGTACCTTCCCTGTACCTCAGCCAGTGGGGAAAGGAAAAGGGCAACATGCGGCTGGGAGTTCAGGATGAAAAGGAAGGAAGGCTGCACCCTCTGAAACCTAGAGAGAGAAAACCCTGTGGCTGTGTGCCCCAGTGGACTCTCTCCCTTTATTCGAATAAAGTTGCAGGACTCCTCTGTCTCCTTTATGGACGCTGGCTTTTCATAGCGTGATTTTACTGTGCAAGGGTATCTGGGTTTCCCCTTGTAAAGTCAGATTGTCAGCTGCAGCCTCTCACCTCCAGGTGATTTTATCAGCACCCCAGCAGCCCTTTAGTTTACACACCTAAATCTCATCTAAAAGACTTGACCAGAGTCAAAGTGCTCATCTATATTCCTTTAGGCAAAGGATGATCTATTACCATTAAGTATGAAAAATATCTCAGCAGGATAGTGGGGATTTCAACCTTTTTGTTCCTAGGGGTTTTTAAGATAAGACAACAAAGTTTTAATAAACTTTTGAGGTTTGACAAAACTTTCTTGGTTGTCAATTAGTGTGGATGATTGTAGTTCAAAATATTTTGTAATAAAAATGGACTGAAATAAAGAAATGTAAAACCTTCTCAGAATTCCAGATAATAATTCATAATGTCACTTATGTCACATTTTATTTAAAGGAGTGTCTCAGAAAATGTCAGAAACAGGCCATATGTTTTCTCTTCCAATTAACAGAAAACACCTTACAATCCTGCAGTCACCAAAATGAGACTTACTGCAATTCAAAGGCAGACGTGATCCTTCATACCAGTTGCCACTGTTGTGCTAGAGTTATAGGGTAAAATACGGGTCCATCCTTCTAAATATAAAAGTATGTGAAAACACTTTTAAGACCTGAGGTGTAAATTGATGGCTCTGTAGACCATTAATTCAAAGCGGCTTTTAGGGACATGGTTTAATGGTGAACATGGTTCAAGCTTATGGTTGGACTCAATAATCTTATTGATCTTCTTCAACTTAAGTGACCCTATAATTTTATTACTACTTTTAAATATGACTAAGAGAATAGGTGTCCTGAAATAATTCAGAAACAAATTGTCCTGGTTCCGGACAGGACAGGTTAATTTTTGCAGTACCTGGGAGATTGTGATTTACCAAAATATGGGCATAGATCTAGTACTGACACCCAACTAGGACAGACAAAGACTCTCTAACTCCTCAGGGTTAGAAAGTGTATGTTTATTTCCAGCGCTGGGCCCCGCGTGGGATAGCTCCCTAATACGAAGTGCGAAGTTACAAAGCAATACAAGGTCTATTTATCTACAAAAGTTCTAAATATTCAAAATACAAATGCATATTTATAACACCGGTGCCTCCCATTCTCCCCTTCGTATGGTAATTAGCTAAAAAGTCATTAAGCATGTGTAGTTGGTTCCTTGAATTGGGTTGGTGGTCTGTGATTTTGGGGAGAGGTCGTAAATGATGAAGTAAAACGCATCTACCTCGCTTTGACCTTTCTACCTTTCTGGTTTTTGACAATACATATTGCTCTTGGAGGACCTCCAGCTTTTCCCTTCATTACTTTTGAATAAGGCTTCAAATAAAAAAATTAGTAATTGTCTAAATTTCTTTAGATCTATTAATCAGTGTTGTCTGTTTCTCATTATAAGCACAGCTGAACAAATATAAGATAACAAATTATCAGTTACTTACATCTTAAAACCTTTTGTAGGTCTAACTCTAGCTAATCATTAATTTTCTTAATTAACCCCAGCTGGATTTGCTTATTAGGTCTATTTTAATTAATTTCAAAAAAGCTAACCTTGAACTAAAATCCTAATATTTAAATATTTAAAACTCCGTGTTTCAACGACATGGCCAGGACCTGGAGATATTATATACCACCTCAGATCATTGCCGGGGGTGGGGGGAAGGGAGTCTCTTCCAGGGAGAAGGGATTCCTTCCAGTCAAGAAAATATAGAGGAGGGAGTGGTCGGTGTTGTTTATTGTTGGGAGATTTTTGTGAGAATAGTTCCTTTCTTGCACCCTCTCTCATTAGTACTGTTGCTGTTACTCTTTGTTTTCTTACCTCATTGCTGTTTTCAGCAAATTGTCCTTATCTCCATCTGTGATCTTTGCTTTTTGTGCCTCCAGTTCTCCTCTCCAGCCCGAGGAAACAGGGAGCGAGAGGTGCACGTGTTTTAGGGGGAGCGTTAAATTGGACGATACCGTTCCTAAACCACCATACAAACCATACTGAATTTTAAGAGGGCTTGGGCCAGCACTGCAGTGTGCCTGTAAGCTGCAAACTTACTACAGCTGATACTCAAACCCCTTGTGATTTAAAAAAACTATAATAAAATGGCAACACATTGTCAAGCACATAGAAACATGCAGAGAATCAAACACTATGAAAGCTTTCATCCTGCAAATGTTCTTAAACATCAGTTTCACTTTCAATTTCCAGACATATGGACTCAGTGCCTGTTTCTTTTCTAATGTTTCTATCAGACAGGAATCTTACACTTCCTGAGTCTTTCTGAATCTTACACTTTCATCTCCTGTGAGTAAAACACTAAGGGAAGATAAAAAGAATAGAAGAGGGTAATATTTGTCAACACCTGAATTTTTTTTCAAGTTAGCAGGCATATCATGTTTGTTTAAACACTTATGCGGTATCAATACTGTCTTAACATGAACATGCTTCAGGAGAAAACTTGCCCGTTTTCCATTTTCAAAAGTCTCAGTCACTGAAATATAAGCCAATATAAATTGACTCAAAATCTGGTGATCCTTTGCTTCCAGAATGTCTGTATGGTGCAAATTCCATATTCGGTGTTTCTATATTTGGGCAAGTATATTCCGCAAATTATTAGCAGTTCTAAGGGTAAGAAAACAATTTGTGTTTTAAATAAATTTGCAGTAGAAGGACCTGTAGCTTCACATAATTTTTTTTTTTTTAAAGACCTGTGAAACACTTCTACTTAGTCAACTTTGCATACTGCAAGTGCTTTAATATAGAATTTATCTTCCTCAATGTGCCATTATTCCCCAGAAAAATTGCATCATTAAAACTTTGACCTCCTTGGACTTTTTGATAATTGCTAGATGTAATTTCAAATAATTAACAAAATCCCTTTGTTAGTTTAAGTTTTACACAAAAATTCAGTGCCACTCTCCCCAAACATCCTGTCAAGTAGGAAGTAAGGACAAGTAAACCTAGAGGGTGGGAGAGATAGTGAGGAAAATGTGAGGGACTGGTGATTTTGCAGGTTTCTGGAGTTATATTTTGGTGTAAGAAGTGGAGGAAATGTTCTGGGAGACAGATGGATATAAAAGGCATAAAGTTTTTACCTTTCTGTGAGTCTTTCAGCTCTGAGGTGAGGCGATATTCTCTTTCACTCTGAAGTGTATTGTAGTGAAACACTAAAAAACTGGAAAATTTATCCTCAGGATCTGTAGACAAGAACAAGCATGATGGCAGCCTGAGTGTATAAACAGCTAAACCTTTAAATGTCACTTTAGACACCTTCTGAGCACCGGCTTTTTATTATTTTTCCTTAGAAACACCACAGAGAAGTCACACCCCGTTTTGCTGGCAGTGCATGAAAACCTGCCAAAGTGACAGGCCCCACAATAGAAATCTACTGTCCTCAAGGTGGCCTGTGCTTCTCAAGCCTGCAGTCACACATATTCAAGGACCAGATCCTCATCTTATCAAATCAACTTAATGCTTCCACAGTAAACACATTATTTTTATTTATATCAGAAGGAAGGACTTCTGTGGGTAAGGAAAACCAGAGAATAATGTGAGAAAAGTATATAATTTGAGGAATTGCAAATGTGGTTACAGGTGCAGATTTCCTTGCAGCAGAGTTTCTTAGAAATTTGCAAGGCATCTTTGAATATTACATTTTGGAAAAATGAGAGAGGAAATCACTTGGAGACACTAAACATAACTTTGTACTATTCATTATCAGAAAAATACAGACTTGATCTCTTTCTGAAAATCTTACATTGAGAAGCCTCATTGGTAGCAAAAGTCCCGTGCTCAGCAGCAGTATTTGCAAGTAGCAATTTGGACCATAGATTTCCTTTCCTTTCCTTGCACATTCCCTTAAGTAGAGATTTATCTAAAAGCCATTTTTGGACATTGTCCCGGAGCACAGGCTTCCTAATTTCTCTCTGAAAACTAATGCCGATAGCTTCACTACACATCTTATATAATAAACACATTCAGCATTCACCACATTCAATGGTGAAAAGTGAAACTAATGACCACAAATGGATTTGCTTGACTTGATTGCAGAAGTTAATTTTAGAGGTTGAGAACATTAATCTCTTACGTCAATGAGCATTTAAAAGCATGGAACATAATGACTTCCCTGTGCATTGCTTTCAGTACATTGCTGAATATTAAAAATAATTTCATTGGATAATAACATGTCTCTGCTATCAAGAAAAGTGACCCAGACTGGAAATGCTTCTATTTAACATAATAGATTTTCCACAATAATACTTTCTTCAAAAGTTGTCACCAAAGGAGTGGTGTTTCTCACAGTAGACTACTTCTAGTACATAACTGAACCAAACTTGCTGGAAATAAAGCATAATTTTCTTATGAGTCAATAAGCAGGACTAACTGGTGCAGATTAAATTGTTTCTTTTCAAGACATATCTTGAGGAAAAAAATTTAAATTACTTTTTAAATTACTCTTACTTCCTCAAGCTGTTTCCTAGTTAATTACCAGACCCGCAGTTACAGCTTACTTCAGGGAACACCCACTTGGGCAGTAGCCACTACATCTGCTTTTTCAGACAAGAATGCAGAAATATTTTAGATATTAAAATTAAAGTGCTGCAGTTGGGCCGCAAAGAAAGATGCTTGTATACTAACACGGTTCATATAGAATTCTGTATTCATCCTCTCATTTTCATAAGGTCTACAAACCAAAAGTATTAGTTGAATCAGGATAATATAAACAGTGGAATAAATATTTTAGGAGAAATCAAAGAAGTCTGTTGAACTTTGATGAAACCTTTATCATCCTAATGAGTTCTATTACTTGAAGCTGCCACTGGCCAGCTGTGACACCAGATTGTCATGCAGCAATTTCTTCACATGCATGAGAGCTTGTGATCAGACTTCAGGTGTAGTCATGCTTGTAAAATGCAATCAACAACTTCTGGGCTTCATATCCCGCCCATATCTACTAATTTCTCTCACATCCATGTTCAGTGTGCAGCAGTAGCTGTAAAGGTGATGGATGGAATGTGACTGTCCCTAGAGCCCACAGTCTCACTGCAGGACCCCACTGTAAGACATGTATAACATATCCCAGTGCCTGGAGTTGCTGTTGCAAATTGCTAAGCACTATGGTTTTCCTTTCATCTTTTACTCACAAGGTGTTTATTGGTTCACTGCTGAACAATTACTTCAGACAACTCAATTGCTAACTATGAGGCTTGGAGAAGGAGCACTGGTCATGCAGCATACTTCCAACCGGCTGAAGAAAAGGTTTCATTGATTGCTTTTTGTAGGTATGCTCCTTGCCTTGTTTAAATTATGCAAATAAACAGGAATTTTGTTACTGAACAACGTAGATCTTTAATTTCATTATTATCTGCTTGCAGATTTGTAGTCTATCTTTAGTTCAATTTTCAGACAAAAAAAGTTTTTAACAACAGCAATTAATTCATATATGTCTTTTTGGAAATAAATGTCAAAACATTTTTTGTCCCACTGTGTAGTGGAGCACAGAAGTGACATGAAGTGACTTGGCCAATATCATACAACAGATATGTCCAGTCCTATCTTTTGCAACATGCTTTCCTATGCCAAGTACAAAAGAAAGAGAAATCCACCTGCCTTAATTTCTAGACAAATGAATTTTCTCTAGAAACGTAAATATCATTTTTTTCTTCACTTCTCATTCTGAAAAGAAAGTCAACTCTTTCCTTATTGGTCATAGATTTCTGCAGCTAATAAATGCTTTTTAAAAACTAAATACCCAGATTTTAATAATTCATTTCAAATATGATCTCATGTGAATTTGTTTGCACGCACCAACCACAGTTCCAAACAATGTGATCAAGCAGCAAATAAACATTTTCCTCTGATATCTCAGATCAGCTTTAGTATTCCATGCCTACAGAAAAATTCTTTCTCAAGAATTGTCTATGCTCGGAAACCAAAACAGAATATAATTTTCTTTGACTCAGCTTCCTCTTCAAGCAGTTTCTGCACTGCACTGAACATAGTTCTCTAAACTAAAACATTTGTGCATGGAGGAGAAATGGATCAAAAGTATGTGCAATAACACCATGAGTGCATTATCACCATAATATACATATAAATAAATCTAGCTTTCCATTGTGTCTACAAAAGAAATTCTTTGTGGAAGTGTACAGTGAGGCAAATTTCAGGATATCAGTCTTTGAATTTTGCTTTTTAGTTCTAACTGGAGTTTATTATTCAACATATTTAGTATGCCAATAAATACTCTAGGGAAAATTTTAATGTAGTTGTGCAACAATTGGAGATTTATTTCTAATGCTCTGATACATGTGTTCAAAGGTTTTGTAAGGAGCTGTGATGAGTCAGATGGTCTCCACAAGCAGAACTGTTAGAAAAGTTGAAAACTATGTTCAACTGGTTTAAACATGGTGAGCAAACTTTAGCTAAAGGCCAAACTCCCACTTGGGCGCTCGCTCTCTCCTCCTACTCAGCAGGATGAGAAGAAAATAGAATAAGAAAGAGTGTAACAGGATAAAGACAGGGACATCACTTACCAATGAGTGACTTGGGGAAAATTAATTTAATTTATTGCCCGTTAAAATAAATCCAAATAGTAAGAAAGAAAGACAAATATTAAAATATCACTATTTCTCCCCACTTGCCTATGTTCAACTTCACACCTTCACTCTGCATATGAGCTCTGGAAAATTTCAAGCAGCTCAGTTCAAAGAAAGAATCCTTCTTCTGTAATGCTAATAATTCGTCTTGTGTTTATTAGGTAACTTCTAGTAATTTAGTCTCTATCATATGACCTTGATAGAATCACAAATTCATAGAATAAGCTTATTTGGAAGGGAGCTACAAGGAACATCTAGCCCAGCTCCTGGCCCTGCACAGAAGAACCTCAAGAATCACACCATGTGCCTGAAAGCATTGTCCGAACACTTCTTGAATCTCATTTCTCTCTGTGATAAGTTATATTATAAGATATTCAGTACTCTCATCTAAGGAACACAGATCTATTTTTTTTCCCCATTCCAGGGTGATGTTTTCCCAGATTTGATCAAACTTTAAAGAGTTTCTTGAATTAAGATGAACTTTGAAATTCAAGTGCCTAACTGTAACTGCAGTAAATGGACACCATTTGCAGCACTGTAAATAGAGCTACCGTGAAAGCAGAACTATTGAGTTACAGACAGATGGTGTTTGAAATTCTGTATTCATTGTGATGGTTACCAGCAATTTTACAGGTTTTTTCCCAGATATAATAACAGCTACATGTTAGTAAAATTTCAGTGTTGTGATTTGCCATGACATCTACATTACCTAGCAGGTTTTGGATTTTTTAACTCTCTAGCACTGGGCATCTGTGTTACCTTGGAGCCTCAGGTGTCACGGCATAAAAAGTAGGGATCTTATCCTCATTAATTCAGGGAAAGACTTTGGAGTACAATCCCATAAAAGGTAAATTAAAAAAAATAAAAGAAGGTAGACCCCCATCTGGAACCCAAACTGATTTGTAAGACGATTTAGCAGCTTTAGAAAGCTTTGGGGACCAGCAATGCTAGATGCAATCTTCCACAGTACAGCTGGTTTGTCTTTCTTAAATTTTTTTTTTTTGGGGGGGGGGGGGGGTTGGAGAAATTATGATTTCATGTGATTTAAGACGTTACATAGAAAAAAGCACTTCTGAAACTTGAATAACTATTCAAGACTGAGTGAAAATAATGATGCTAACATAGGCAGAAATTGAGAAGGGTGAAGGCTTGAAAAGAGGAGTAAGAGATTTTTCTCTGGAACAGTTATTCTTTGAGGAGGTTCAGCAGGTGATGTCACACAGAAAAGAAAGATTTTTTTTTCCAGAGAAGACAGTAAAACCCCTAGAATTCTGAAGAAATTGGTTGTTACTGCAAAATATGGCAAATTATGCATAATATATTTTCTCTGAATTTTATTGCATATTAAAACATATGCTATATATGTAGTTGCAATATATCAATTATGTTTAAACAGTTTGGTGACTTTTATTATTCATAAGTCTTTTGACCAAAATTTTGCTGAAAATGTATGTAAGAATACAGTCAAAGGACTAGTTAAATTTTAGATGAAATTTACTTAAGAGTCGGTTAGGTTGTTCAACAAGCACTTTCAGCAAACATAAACTGGCACAGATATTGGAAAAAGCATTCCTTACCACCACTAAAAAAATGCTCCAACTCTCATTCCCCCCATCCTTATACCAGCACAAATGATTGGGTGTGCTTGCACAGTGTACAGCGAGAGAGCTGCACAGATAAAAATGGAAAGAAGGGAGGAGAGACAAAGGGACCAGTTTCTGTCAGATCAGATCCTGCATCCAGTTCACTACTTTGACACATGAACAACTTTTGGACACAACTGAGCCTTGAGAGCAGGGAGCATACAGGTAAGGAGTGAGAAGGACTTCTCTGATGGAAGTGGTGACCTGTAATTGCTGAAATGGCTGCTGAGAAATTCCTGTGTGAAAAGTGCCAGAATCAGATCGGAGTATAAGCTTCCTGTGCTGGTTCAAATATTTTCTAAAATGACAGGTTGAGATTTTATCATCAGCATTTATTTGTTTCAGGATTATATTAGCAAGTAAATCAGACAAATATGCAGTAAAGATCAGAATGGATAATCTACAATAATTTTATTTTTCTCTCACAGTTAGATTTCTTTTGTGCTATGTTGCAGGCTTCCTTCTTATACTTTAGCCTGGGTTCCATGATTTTCATTTATTCAATGACACTCCCGTCTTAGGATCTATACCTGGTCATACAGAGAAAGGAGTAAGTGAGGTGTTATCTTAGGCCATTTATACTGAGATGTGGGTTAGTCTAGACTCATTATAGTTCATTCTGCTATATGAGGAATGCTCGTTTGCTGTGGGGCTTCCTGGAGCTGAAGTACTTCTTTAAGTCTATTTTTTGCTACTGGTAGAATGGCTGAGACTTTTTAGGAGAATTTAAAAGAGGTTTTCAAATAAAAGCTTGGTTCCAGGTTCCCATTCTTAAGAAGTCACCAAAGACATACTATTCTTTTTACAGAGGCTGTGTTTTAAGAGACATAAAGCCGTTTACAAAATACTTCAAAATATACAATGCTTCCATACTGTTGGAGCCTGCTTTCAATATCTTTCAGGCTTAGGATAAAAATAAAATTACATTTTATCTGAAGCAAAAGGCCTCCTCATATAAAATAATGTCCATGCATATATTTAGAGGTAAAGATGCAGCATAGCCCTTTAAGGAGAGTGGTGAACTTCTCCCTGTACATCTTGTTCTCTGATGATGTATGAAGCTGGGAGAGAGAATTGTATGTGCTCCTTTTGGCAGTAAAGCACCATGTTTTAACACTGCCGTATTTCAACTCTATAATGCATACAACTGAGTATGCACAGTATGTAGGTCTGCAAGTGAGTAGGTGAGGAGTGGTTTTGTGTCCTTTGCTGTAACATCGACACAAGGACAGCTGCAGCTTGGCCCCCCCCAGGAGTTCTGGAGATTAACTATCCATTGGTCTTTGAGACAGCCATATCAGTTGCAACATAGATTTTCTGGTTTGAAGCTTAAATATATAGAGAATAAAAGTGCTGGGGCATAGATGTGCTAAAGCAGAGCAGGAGTAGTTTTCAAGGTATTAAATAGAAAATTTGATGCTTGCAATTAAAAAAAAAGCAAGAAACAGAAAGAGTATCTAAGGCTTGCAAACTAAATTTCCAATCTATCACAGGATTTCATTTCATACTGTAGAAAACTATAGCCCTAATTATTTTCCATTAATCACATTTTAATAGAAAGAAATAATGATAGCTTCATGAAACTGTGTCTGGTTCATGTATATTTTAGTTCTTCCAGGGGTGATAAATGCTTATATTTTTTATGAGCAATGGGTAGCTGCTGGAAGGGGTACTGACACTCTGATACCAGAACAACTAACCCGTTCATCCAGATGTTTGCTTTCCAGTGAGGGAAGGAACCACCCACCTCATTCTTCTGACTACTGTCATTTGGCCATTCCTCACACCAAATCAGCCTTTGGTTGAAAGGCACCTCCATTAGCATCTATCCCAACCCCCTTCTCAGAGTAGGTCTAATTTTGTCAGGTTTCTCCAGCCTTAGTGCAGTCCTGAACATCTTGAAGGCCAGGGAGCCCACAGTGTCTGGGACCAACCTGGCCCTCTTGGTAAAAAGGTTTCTTTGTACCTAAATGGAGTTTTTCGTGTTCCAGTCTGTGCCTCTCATTCCACTGCTGTGAACCTCCAAGTAGAGTCTTACTGCTTCTTCCCTTTATCATTCCATCAGGGGTTTGTAGGCAGCAGTGGAGTCTCCCCAGAGGCTTTCTCTTTTCCAGGCTGGATAAACCCAGTTCTTCCTGTTGCTCCCAGTAGGCCCCCATTCTTCAGCCACACAACCACCGTGCAGGAGCCAGCCCTGTGAGCAGCAGCCTTCACAGCCGTGCCCATCCTGCCCGTGATGATCAGACAAAAAGGTGCTTGAATGCACAGGGAGAAGAGTAAATTGGATGTATGGCCCTTTGCTAGATCAGCCTGCTCTCACAAAAAAAACTCATGGCTTTGAAATTTTATATCAAGTCTTGCATTTATTTTTGGTGACAAAAACGAAAACTTGTTCCCTTGGCAGTTAGACAACAGTAAGTGAAATTACAGTATTCCTTGAACTGACTAAACTTTTTTGTGTTTAAAAAAAAAAGATGGGGTCAGAATGGAAGAATTGTGCATATTTGCAGAATTCTAGCCATTTGTCAAAGTCTTTTGCTAAACACAGGTAACTTTGGCCTGATCTTGCAGTGATAGATGAGCTGTAACTTGAGAAAATAAGGCTTGACTTTTTTAATCAGTAAAAATATGAGTTAGAAGAAAAAATTTCAAAATAAAGATTTTTGAATGAGCTTTATATTATACTTGAAGAAGGGCATTTTTGTGTATATGAGGAAGGTAGATTAGTTATAAAACTATTTTTAAAATTGTGCTGACTACATTTAAATTTATAATATCTCTTGGAATTAAAGTATAAATATTTATGAATTAACGTTATTAATTTCTGTAACAAGTCAGAGCTTATTTGAATATTTCTGAAGTAAAACTATTTCCTTGGATAATGGAATCCAAATGATTAAATAAAAATATTCATTTATAATAAATATCTAACCTGAGAGTTTGCAAATAATTGTTTCCTTTGGTTTTTATCCTCTTTTAACACCCTATCATAATAAGATGGGAGCTGAAAAAGGTCATTTGTAGTATGACAAAGCTGTTCATCTGGTGAACTAAGCCCTTAAATTATGTGGAATATTGGAATAATTTTTTGTCTGAACAAATCAAGTTTAATTCCCCCAAGGGGGCTGACTTTCTAGACATTAAATAAAACCAAAGGAAATATCTTTAGAACTTGAATCAGTCTTTTAATCTATTGTACTGAAACTAATGGCAAATAATTTCTTAAAATATCCTTTCTATGAACTATTTTAATCTGTGTAATAGGCTAAATTCTATGGAAGAAATCTGAAGAGAACTATTACCAAGCCCCAGAAATTTACAATTGATTCACTACTAAATTAGAACTTAATGGCTATTAGAATTTAGCTAATACTACATTAATCCTTGTTCATAGAAGATATTGAATTCCATATAACTGTTTATATCCACTGATATAGGGAGTTGATACTAGAGGATAAAATGCAATTGCTTTCAGAGTCTTTCTAGTTCACCTATGATGCATACATTATACATTATTGACAAAGTTAAAAATACAAAGCAGCAGTTTTAGACAGTAGACAAATTTTCCAAAATTTCTGTTTGAGGCCTCTTCTGTATAAAAAGTAGACTGAGAAAATAGGCTTAAAAATGAAAATTTGCAGACAACATTTTAAGGGTATAGGGGATGTTTAAAAAAAGTAAATAGTTAAATATACATATGTACATTTTCCCCGGAAGAAAGAGGAAAATAAACAAAAATACATAATGAAAAAATCTTCCTGTGCTGGAAAAACAAAACATGTTGAGATTTGTTTGTTTGTTTGTTTTATCTGGAGTTTTTTTGGTTTGGTTTGGGGTTTTTTTATGTATCCATTTTCCTAGGAAAAAACTTATTTCCTATATGAAGTAATTTTAATAGGAATATTTATCTTTATCAACTTGAAGTGCCAAAAGCTTGCATTTTATAGACAAATACTGGCAGACCATGAAAAAAAATTACATTCCTTTTTTTTTTTCCCCAAACCACCCAATACGTGTGGTTCACCCCGTGGTAGTTCAGAAGGTGGCACTGTTCTCTCTGTTGAGTTTAAATGCTTGTGTGGCATACTGGAACAGTGAACAGCTGTCATTTAATGAAGTTATATGAATTCCTTCCCCATCCATTAGTGCATATGTCAAGCAAATGGAAAAATAAAATGTATGTTAACACTTTTCTTATTATTCACTGATATGAGTCAAGTAATATCCTATTACAATTCCAATTGTGTCTCTTACCTGCCTCTCTGTGCTTGTAATATGTAAATAACCCCTGTTCACATGATGGAATTAAAGACTACAGAATTTCATTACGAATATCTTTTCTTTTTTCCCCTCATTTTCAGACATTTTTTATATGGTCTATTATATTCATTCTGCCCACAAGTATACACCAAATACAGTAAAGAGAGTAGGCCCTGATTACCTCTTGACTCACCCATGTAAATTATTTTATTTTCTCTAGTAAAGAAAAGAATATTTACAGTTTTTAGAAAGGAAAAATAATCCACTTTCTAGCTGTAATGCATGAACTGAAAAACTGTAAAATAACAGATGTCAGTGCAGATTGGATTTATTTTTCCAATATGCTTTCAAATGCATGAATGTGAAACTGTTAATACTTGTTGTATCTCAGAAAGCTGGTTATATTTACATGATTTTAATGTCTGGTTTTTTTAATGTTAGAACTGCAGTCACGTATGTGGGAGGTAACTGGCACTTTCCCAAAAGAGGCTAGCTGTATGAGCTTGTCATTTAGGATGACAGCTGTCTTTTCTTTCCTATTTCTTTTGTGCTTTCATAAACCAAATATTTTTTTCTTTTTTTTTCACAGTTAGATACTGAATGTGTATTTCTACTCACGGTAGAGCTCAATAATCAGATTGAGTCTAACAACGCTGTATGGGCAATCGGGTCTAAGAACACAGTGTGGGCAATGAAAAAGGCTATCCTTTTCCAGGAAGAAAGGCATTCTAGTCTCCTGCAGCAGTGTTTCTCGTATTGTTGTTGAAGCTGTACAGAAACATTTTCTTCTTGATGCAGATAAAAAATACATTGATTCATGATTCATTACTTGTAGGCATCTTGAGAATGTAATAAAATGAGATACGCTACTAAACCAATCTGCAGAGCTTATGGTCAGGAAAAGCAACATTGTAATGTTATTGTCCTACTGCTCCGAATCTACAGCCTTGGATGCTGTGGGGTCACGTATACTTACATTAATGACAAAGACTTTTCACTTCTGTATTGTAGCATCAATACAGTTATGGAAGAATGAGATGAGCTGGTCTGCAGCTTTCCTTCTACATCATCCACACTGTCAGCTTAGCTCTGTCTGCAGAGTCCTCATTAGAAAGGGGAGTGGAAGGAATGAACAGATTGCTTTTTTCAGATTCCAGATGGAGTTTGTAAATCTGACAGGTGAAGAGAAATGAGTTGGAAAGAAAAATTTTCATACTTGTGAAATTACAAAAATCTGTCTATAAATTCTTGAGAAAATGAATATTGGACAAAATGGGGCTGTAAATGATACCCTTCCTGAGTATAACAGCATCTGAGGGGTTAATCATTCAAAAATGCTCGTAACTGACACACAGATAATCTTCAAATGGAAATATCTCAGATGAATACCAGCTAAGATCCTTGTCCATGAACAGGTTACTTTGCATAAAGACTTGTGCTATTAGGTGTTTCATCTGAACTTAATTTTCTTGTAACTTCCATGTATAAAATATTTCTCTGCTATAGAAATACGAATCTCACAGACACAGCTTACTTGCTTGTTTTTAAATTCAGTCATCTAATGTGTTTTCAGGAATCAAATAACTTTACAAGGGCCACATGGAACAACATACTTTTTGCTTTGGTTCACATAAATTCTTAAATTTTACACAACTTAATATGCTGGGTTCCTTTGTGACCTTGCAAGCATGAGCCTGCAATTTTCCAGATACAGATATTAAACTATGCCACACAGGTGTCTAACCAGGTAGCTCTCCAGCTTCAGGTCAATACTTTTTTTGCTTGCTTGCTTCATATCTGACTGTGCTGCTTATTTGAAATAAACCAGGCTTAAATAAATACAGCAGTTAGTTTATATGGAATCATAGTTGCCATTTCGCACATTTGCAGATATTGCAGGCAATGGAAAAGAAGTCAGCTTGAAAGCTTAAAGGCTAAGGTTTATACTACAAGCCACTAAATTTCTATATGTCCCTAATATATTTGAAACGGAAAAGGTAAGGGAAGAGCATGGAAAAAAACAATTATTATGTGGTAATGAAATATATGACTGAAACCCAAATTTTCTTTATCAGTGTGAATAAGCATGTGGATATATCTTATTTGTCTCTGCAAATCCAAGCTAAGCAGCTATGCAAAACTACTGGCAGCAGCAGGCAGCGATGAGATATAAACTATTATAAACACATAACTAACTAACTAACTAACTAAATAATATGCACAAATATATGCACAAATATACATACTTCCAGATTACAGTGTGTCATGATAGAGCCTTTAGCTGGTTTGTAAGCCCCTCCAGATCACGGAGAGGTAAAATAAATGCTAGGTAAAATAAATAGCTATATGACACTGTGTTGAGCACTACAGTACATTAGAGTACTTGAGTACTTTAGCTACAAATAACTCACAGAAAGTCTTTCATATCAATCATGATCCAGACATGGATAATAATTTCATTGAAAGAAAATGAAATATGATTCAGAATATGATGATAAGAATTAAGCAACTTAATTCTGCACAAGAATATATGCTTTTATAGAATTACTTCAAGATATTAAGAAAGAAAACTTTCTGTTAGCCTCACACCTTTGTATTACACTATTAAAATTAAATTTTAAAAATAAATCTAGTTTCCTTTTCAAATTTTTCATGATTTTTCCAGGTTTTGTATATCATTATTCTTGAAATAATTTATTAGTTTTGCATTTTCTTATTGTGAGTGTTCTTACTTTGTGTTTCACTTGACTTTTCACACAAGAGCTGAAAATTGAAATAAAAGGAATATTCCCCAGGGTGGGTGCAAATGTTTATCTATTCCTTGCAGTGGCTGAGAATGCATGCAGAAGAGGACAAGAACCCGGGTATTTATATGATCCTTTCTCTTTTAGATTCTGGAAGATCAGTAAAACTGGAGGTTTTAAAGAAAAAATTTATGTTTAACAGCTGTAAGTGGAACCATCCTTCAAAAGTTATCTTCTCCTATTGTCTTTTAATACACGAAAAAATTTTGTTTATTTTTTACTTACAGTGCTTTACCCTCCAGCCTTAAGAGTAGAGGCTGAATCAAGATGACTGTACTTTTCCCTAAAAGAACAGCCCCAGAAGCTGTGAATCCATCAAACGATGTCAAAGTACCTAGAAAAAACTGATAGGTAAAAAGCTATTTCTATAGTCTGAAATGGGTTCTTGTCAGGGCTTCAAAATCTGGATATAAATTTCTTCTGACCACAGAAGGGCTGCTTCTGGGTCAGAGAAGAGCAAGTGCTCTCAAGGAATATGAGATTCATGATTTTGCTCTCAGTGGAGTGTAAACTGCTAAAGGCTGCATGCCTGCAGCCTGCATTCAGAAAGAACTCTGGCTCCTTTGTATTCACCGAGGGATATCAGACTCCTAGATATCCTCTGGGGAAAATATATATATATGCTGGGAAAATAAAGGTCTTGTCTCTGCCGCAGGAAAGTATTACACTGATGCTTTTAGAAACTGTGGAAGGATATTTGTGACCTGCTATGCTGTCTTGTACACCATAAATTCTTCAGGTTTTTTGTTACAAGATGTTATTTTTGCTTTAGTTGGATTTAGAAAGAAAAACTACCTTTTAGGCTAGTATTTCACACCGCTACTGTCTGCAAAGTATACAAAAAAAAAGGGATTATTTACTGGTTGAGTCGAAGAATTCGAATTTCTCTTCCCATTTTCTATCTTTATGCCTTAATCTAAGCTCTTCAGGAAACAGCCGTATTATCTATTCTCACAAAGGCTCTAGGGAGAGATCTATTAGCAACATGCTTCTGAATTCTTCAGATTAATATATGACTGAAATGCAAAGTGCCCTTACTGATAATAGAAATTGCAGCTTATATTACCAGAATAAAGCTTTTTTCATTGACTTAAGATGGAATAAAATTCTTCTGCATTTGTATCCAGAGTGTGTATTAGAGTTAGGTAGTAAGAACTACCAGAGTTTCATTAATTTGGTTTCTAACCAAAAAAACACGCATTCTAAAAATATACTTAAAATATTACTTGGGCAGCCTCTAACAGTGCTTGGCTTCGAATTAATCACCAAGTATTAAGAGATAATTATAGCACTTAGAGTGAGTGTGAGGAATTGTGGTTCTCGTTGCTGAAGCAGAGATAATTGCTGTGAACAGACTCTCCACCCGTGCCATTCTATAAACACTCACTCTGGGAGAGTGGTGAAGAGATTGCTTAGATTATTTCTGCAAAAGCATGTCCATGAGTTCATAGTCTGGAGCATTAAGAGGAAATTTGTTTCAGTGAAATCAGTGGTAATTTTTTTCTTCCATAGCTATGTCTTACTCTACCAAACTATCAGAGGCTCAAATGTGCTTATTAGTCCATCTCCCCAATATTAGTAGCATCCATCTGACAATAATACCTGCTTTCTGCAGAAGTATCCCCAAAGGCTCACGACCTCCTCAAAAGCCTCCCCTCTCTTTCCGTTTCAGTCCCAGACATCCTTACAAGCACCAAAAAAGCCACATAGGAGATAAATGAAAAACAGTCCCCTCCTTTCTGAAGCAAACCCCGTGTTTCTGGTATCTAGCAACTGACTGGCATGCACGGGCTTTTTTTTTTCATCAGTATACGAATGCCTCCATCATATGCCTATATGGGAATATTTGGCATGTAAAAAGTTTTCAGGCAGTCCCCACAGATGCCTTGATCACCACCATATCTTCTCTCAAACTTTCACCAAAACTGGAACTGTACACAGCAGCAATCTGCTCTATGCAGACTGCAGATAAAAAATGCATCCAAGGACTCTAATGTTTGATGATGATGTTGCCTAGGCTGGTGCCAGAACATGTTCTAGAGAACTTGCTGTTGTTTCTCTGTCCCCTTGTCAATCCCACAAGCCTTTTCATGTTTTTCTCAAAATCTCTCTTCTCTCTTTCCCACTTTCAGACTGGCCAAGACACAACTCTGAATTTGGCAGCGATTCCCCAAGGAAAGAATTCACCCATATTTTTCTCCAAAAGCAGCACAGTATGTGGGGATATTCTGAAAGAATATTGAGAGGGATTTCACATGGATGGAAGTATGAAAAAATGCATAACAACTGAAACATTCCCAAGTAGAAAGTCATACATGTGATGAGTCAGTTGGCCTAAGAAACTGAAGCACTCAAAGCACCTCTGTTTCAAGTACAGACACTTGGACAGTGATGTCAGATGTCCATGCTAGTTTCCACAATGGCAAGAGAGCAAGGAGCTTGTGAAGAGCTCACTACCCATTCTCACTAGGACAAATACAACATATTAGCAGATTTTCTTAGACCAAGAATAGAAAATGAAGGCACTTCTTTTCCTCTATGCTTACACTTCTCAGCCTTTCCTACTTAGCTAATGGAATATCTAGCATGACCATGCTCTCTCCTTCAGAAATCTGAATCTCCACTGTGGAGTTCAGCTACTTGAAAGACCAGCATCTAAACTTCCTTCTGGAAACAAAAATAAACCCCCCGTAGTCCCCTATTATCATCTAAGGCAACACAAGAAACTTTTTCAAAGTATGACCGTGTACTGAAATTGCTTTTGTGTCAGACACAATAGCCTATAAAGATGTTTTAAAAATACACTTCTGATTCAAAGTGTTCTTCATTATCTGTTTTGTGATTTCAGTATAATGTAAAAGATTCTATTGTTAGACTTGTTTCCCACTGAAAACTGAGTCTGAGTTCCAGTCCCATTGATGCCTCCTCCAGCCACCTAGAAACAGAGACTAGACAAGAGTAAGGGAATAAAGATAGGTATTTATTTGAAGGGCCTTCAAGGTACACCCTGGGGGAGCCAGAGGCTGCTTCCAAAATTGGACCCCAAGATGGACGACAGGTCACGAGTTCTTCACACTTTTATAGGTTTGGACCATTTGCATATCAGGGTTAATTCTCCAATTAAAGCCCCAGTTTTAGCGATGTAACGCCCCTCAGCTTTCCCCCCTCAGAATCTTTAGTTTACACATTTTGGGCCTAAAAACAGCCTGGTTGTCCTTGAAGGCAAAGCCTGGAGAGGCTTTGTTATGTCTACCCAGTACGAGAGAGCAGGAATTACAGGCTACAAGGAACTTCAGAGTTACACTCTAAGCAGTACAGAATTTGAAAATATAAAAGTTAAAACCTAAGGCATCGCCATCCTCCATTTGATCAAGAGAATGTAGATTCTTTATTATAGACACTGTGTGTTTTTAAGGTAATTGTATCTTATTTGCAGATTTCTGCATTTCTGAAGAAAAGCAAAACACTGGCTTAATACTCTTGCATGCACATTAAACAAACCATATTTTAACTATATGAGAAAGAGTTTTCATATATGATGTTATGTCAGGAAGTGCTTTTTTTTTCAGCCCAGTCAGCAAAATTAAGTTCTAATGTAATTAATTATCCTTCATATGAGAAGCAAATGCTGGCAATGTGGCATCTTAAGAAGCAGAAGCATATTTTAAATATGATTCTGATAAGATTTTAAAATTAAAAATCACATTATGTAATAATATTATTGTATATATACAATTTTTATTCCTAGACAAGTTGTTGTAACACAAGGTCTCAATTCCCAACTGTTAAAAACATTACTTCTTTTTTCCCATTTTAAATTGTTTCCTCTTGAAATGATATTGCTAAAAACATATTTCTGGGATTCATTTTCAGTGTTTTTCAGGGTTTTCACCTAAAAATAGCTACCTACCTTGAAATCTTCCCACTCTTCACTCTGTCTATTTTAAATATTTTGTGCACACTACAAAGTGACACTGTATTTTTAAGGAAATTCACCTATGGTCCTTTGTCACTATATCCCGTTTGCAAAGTTCTGTAAATAAAAATTATATAAAACTCAGTGAGGTGGTTTTGTTTATTTTTTTTTATTTCTTCTAGTGATTATCCAAAAGCACTGACATCATTATCTGCACCATTTATGTAAAGGACTTCAATAATTTTAACTTAAGGGAACATACTCGTTCTAATACTTAATAGCTAATAGGTCAATTCAATACAGACTCTTTGTTCAGCTTGCTTTGAATTTTCAACCGTTGATCAGTTGTGTTTTTAGAAAAATCTAATTACAATCTCAGAGCTGTAGGACATCTTGGATTTTCCTGACCAATCCTTATGCATCGAAAATCTCTTTACTCGTCATGAAATCCGAATAAATATTAAATGAAACTTTTATTTTATTATAGAGTCATAGAAAAATTTACTGACTTGCTTTAAGTGACATCTTGAAAATAGAAAGCCAAATACATATTGACTGATTTTAATGTTGTTTTGCTTTGGACTGTCAGGATGACCAGCTCTTCAAAAGAATTCCTTCATGAGAGCTTGGGAGATCTCTGAAAAACACCAGAACATCTGGTGTTAGACCAGTTACAGTCTGAGTAAATTGTTAAGTTCTGAGTGATTCCTCTTCTTCTGGTTGCTGATTGGTGAAGAATTGAGAATTAAAAAGAACAGACACGACAGGCAGCGTAACCCAGATACAACTGGGGTGAGAAAGCACAAAGATGATCCCTTCCATATCCATCCCTCACAAAGATGATGGGCAAGAGCTTTTGAACTGGTGAATGCCACATCCTGAATTACTTTGTCAGATGATAGTCAACAGTAGGCTTTTTGATTGCCAGAAATGTCAGCTGTCTACCTCATCAGCTAAAGGGGGAACTCAGCACAGATTTACATGCATGGGCATCAACTCTTTCATCTGGAAGCTGTCCCTTCACTGATGGCCACACTACAATGCTCAGTCAGTATTGTCCCCAGGCTCCAGACACTACTTGGTGTTGGTGTCTGGATGTTTATGAAAGAGACATCTGGCAGTCAGATGCATCAGCTGCACTGCCATCTCTGTTCCCTGCCTACCACTCTGCAGTTTTTGGAGAGCTGGGAGCTGTTCCATGGCGGCACAGCTGCATTCCCAAAGCCCAGCTGCTCTCAGGTTGCAGACCAGAAAGGCTTCTAAAGAGTACACTGAAAATTACTGAGCAGAAAGGTAATGGTGTCCTGATAGTGATGTGTTTCTTTAACAAGGGCTATTTTTGCAGGGCTGAGCTAAGAAACAAGAGAGCCTAGGAACCAGCTGCCAGGGCCTCCTCAATGTGCCATGCAGATAAGCAGAGGAAAAACACCAGACAATCTGGGATGGCTTCCACATGCCCACAGAGCATGCAGATGTAAATGCCATAGTATGAGCTTTTCTGCACTCATACTTACTCCTATTCAAATCTGCACTACTTACTGATCTGAGAGCATAGGGACCCCTTTTAAATGAATGTATGGCCCTAGGTACTAACAGAATCCTTTCTCTCCTAAAAGTTTTTCCCTAGTTTAATTTAGGTTTTTTTGTTATGTTAAACACTCCTAAAGTTCCCTGACTCAGAGTTCCTAGTATTAACACCTGAGAACAAAAGCACAGATCAGTATTTTGAAGCCAAATGTGTTCTGAAATCTATCGAGAAAACCATAAAGTTTTCAATTCATTTAGTTTAAACTGCCTTAACCTCTTATAGGACACAGTGTAGTTATCTATATATCATTCTATGTATTACTGCAGTGTACTCTGTTATCTTGGGGAGAAGGCTTTACCATTTTAAGTGCTTGTATCTGCACTGTTGCACAGAAGATTATTAAACACATCCGAATAAAAGATAGCAGATGAAAAGAAAAAAATGTCTTTTGTATTTGGTTTACTCACTATAAACAGTAGAAGAGTACTAGGGGATTTAAAATCCTATATATATATATGAAAAACAACAGCTGAAAAAATGTTTTTCCAGTCTTAGAAAGATTTTTTTACTGGTACACAAAGTATTTGCTTTTATGAAAGGAAAATGGATTAAAAAAAGTTTCAGAAGATTGCATATTAAAACAAGAAGTAACTCCATTGAAATTAGGCAGCTTCAAGAACAGAGCAACGTCAAAGTGCACATTTCAGAGTAGGGCCAGCACATCCTGATTATCAACATTGAATGCAATGGAAAAACACAAGTTAGATGCAGTAACATTCTCATTCACAGAACCCTAACTTTAAAAACCAGCATTTGCATGATAACAAGAGTGTATCATTTCACGGTTTTCTCTTCCTCAACTACCCTTTTTATTTTAGGAATTTTTGGCCTGACTACTTTCTTCACTTCCCTTTAAAAGGAACCAAGCCTCAGGAGGCAGAAGTTGCAAACCATGGATATTTAATTTCTTCTTCTTTCACCTTAAAAAAAAAGTTTACCTTTAGATACAAAAGCAAACAAATACAACAAATATCCAACACTTTTTTCACTTCTTTCCCTTAGACAGGATGGTGGCAATGAAAGCTGATTTTAGAGCTGCTTATTTAGACACTAAAGTGCCCATAAAAGAGAGAATTTATCCTGTTTGCCAGAGATATGCAGGTTAAAAATAGCATGGTAGTGAAACAAACCTCATGATGACACTGTGCCAGATGACAACAAAATGGCCTAGCAATGGAAAAGAAACTAAATCTATGTACAGTAAGTTTTTCTCAAGTGCTCTTATTTTCTACACAGATTTTTTTTTTCTCAATTATCCTGTACTACAGCATGACTCAAAAGCAGAACAGAGAATGAAGTGTTAACTACAAGTTAGAGATATGCGACTAGATCTTGGTGTTTGGGGAGGTGGGAGGGATTGCTGTGTAGGAAACAAATTCTAGATTTTATACATTAACTGTATTCGTCGTTATTTCTGTTAATTAACAATAGCATTTGTTAACAGATATCAAACAAAAGGCAATTCTAATATTTTGTGTATCATTAGTTTAAATACCTCACAGGAAACATTTCTGATAACAGTAGTCAACGTGCTTTGAGAACTGAATTTATTGTTCACTGAAGTGGCTTGTTGTTTTCCATATTAAGTTATCTCTTTCTTTTATAGGCAGGGAATGTTTTACTATTTTTTTTTTCTTCTCCTAGTCTGCAGAAAGTAAAAGTTACGGAAGAGAAACAATTTAGAATCCATTTTTTTAAAAAATTAGGTCATTATTAGAAATGTTAAACATAAAGCCTAATCAAGACAAAGTTTAAAGTGCAAAGAGGTTCTTCCTAACTTATGCTAAGAAATGTTTATAATGTACATCAATAATGACATGAAAGGAAGTTAGTCTGACTATTGTTACTATTATACAGAAAATGAAAGCTTTTTCAGAACAAACCACACTTTTAAATTATCTGAGTATCCAGAAGAACAAATTTCCAATATTCAAATTTCATTGGAGAGTTTATAATCCTTCTTGGGAAGTTAACCTTACTGGCCATGTATAGGTGTGCAATGAAACTAATTTTCTAATATTAAGGAAAAGTATTGTTTTTTAAATCCTCAAGACTATAAATTTTTGAAGTACCTATCCATTACATGTGCTCAAATCCTTCAAGTGCATTATTATCAATACAGTAACTTCTCCCTCCCCAAATCGATTATGTCTCTGTATATTGGCTATAGCTATTAAACGAGCATTTTTAGTATTTAAAGAAACCTGATGGTGTTGTCAACTGTATTATTTGGTGAGTGATTTAGGGTCAAAACCACAGTATTGGTTAGACTCCATCTTTGAAAGAAATAAACAAACTGAACATCTATTTTTTTACCTTTCTGTGTATGTGTATGTGTGTGTCTGCACACATGTACATAGCTGCTTATTTTGACAAACACGGTGTTATTTATCCCCTGAGGAAATGGTGCCATTAATCAGCTAATTATGAGTGCAAAACTATCCATTGGGCAGCTAATTCATTGTCAGAGTACACAAAACCATCTCACCTAACTGATTTTTCAAATGGCTAAGGAGGTTGAGTACTATGCTACGTACAGGCTGAAAATTGATTATCTTAAATACAAAGTGAAACTCAAAAGTTATTAAGTATGCATGCTTGCTACTTTCCTTTTTTCTATGCAGAGAAACCTTTTTAAAGTTGGAGATGTTTACAGTTCTGAAGCTGCTTGAACTCCAAGACTCTTCACTCTGAAGCAAGGATTGTGAACCCTGTTGCTCCTCCCAGTGTTGGTGGGACACAGAGAGTACGTCCACGCTTTGCACTGCTTAGGTCTCACTGCAAATGGCTGTTTCACCTCTGTTGCAGAAAGTCTCAGGGCACTTGTATTAAATCTTTGAAACCTGTGATTATTTCAGAAAGGTGACAATCTTAAACAGTATCCCCACAGAAACATTTGCATATGTAGGATATAGATATACATTTAAACATCAAAAAAAAGTTTACTAAATAACTTATTAATTTCTTTCTTAAGACCTCTGATTTGACTCTTTCTGCCTCTGAAGACAAGATTTAATTTACTGTCAATAATTGGGCAATGTATCTTACAGCTTTCAGATTGCAAATGGATTTCTACATAATAATCCTTACTATTCTAAAAAACCCTGACATTCTCCTACTGTCATAAATCCCTATCCAAGCAACCTGGCCATACAAATTATGTCTAATGTAATTTCAGTATAACCTCTGGCACTGGCAAACAGTGAACGTCTCTTATTGTTAAATGCCTTAGCAGAGCCTGTGGCTGATTTTACCATGAGCAGATTCAAATCTAGCCCTGAATTTAACACTACTTCACATATTAAGTCTATGATACAGAGAACTTTGAAACTATTTTCAAATTTATATGTCCTCACAAAAGGCAGACAGATGGTCAGTTGTAGAAAAACAAAGATAAAACCCCACAGGAAATCTATTTTTTAACATTAAAATTTGTATTAGAAAAAAATTGTCAACACAATTCAAGGAGCAGTGGTGCACAATTATTTATGGAACAAGTTTTTGTATCTGCCCTCTTGTGTCTTTTTCAGATCGGTTGCAGTAAACAAACTCATTAGAACAACAACTCTGAGTTCCAGAGAATAAGGCCTGGCAAGATCTTGAAGCTTCTCAAAGATTTATGTTCTTCCACTGACTGATGCTGAATCAGCTTCTCTGAAGATATGAATTTGCTGATTTTTTATGCTTTAATTTGATGATTCTTATAAAAAAATAAAAAATAAGCAGCAATGTTGGTGAGTGAAAATTTTTGTAGTTCAGTGTGTAATTCAAAAACATGCCTTATCATTGTGTTCTGCTTATGATGTTTTTATAAGCAGAGGTTTCACCTTTTTTTTAAATTGAGCCCTTGAAATTTTTCTTACTCCTTACGCCTACTTTGAAGATTCAGCAATACACATTTTGAAAAGTTCCTTGAAGAATTTTATGTGGCAGGTTACAAGAAATATAAGAAACTTTCTCAATCTCACCAGCCATCTGACCACCATGATGACAGAGGACAGCTTTGCAGAATTTACTGTAGTCCAGGTTCATCTCCTCATGTCCCCCCCAGTGCTCCCTCAGGAAAAAAACATCTCAGTTTTTTGAATGTCTGTGCTGGCCTCAGACAGATCCTACTCCCAGTTCTTCAGGTGGACACTTGAATCTAGCTCAGTCATGGAATGACAGGAAAATTTTATTAGGTTGAGAGCTTTAGAGGTAATTTTGCCCAAACTCAAAGCAGGGCTCACTTAAAAGAGAGATTTGCCCATTCTAGTGATGGATACTCCACTGCTCCCCTGAACAATCTCTCCCTTGGTTAATACACAATGGTTTACACATTAAACAAAATTAGGGTCCATAATCATTGAAATAATAAAAAATAAACTTAATGGTTTTCAGGAAGAACAAAATTTTCCCAAAGCAATCAGATTTTTCTCTTTTTTTTTTTTAATTCACAGCTGCAAGTTGAATAGAAAAAGAAACTTTCATTTTCTTTCATTTGTATTATCTAGTCTGGGACATGATTTAGGAAAGAATACTATGGAGTCGAAAAAACATTACATAAGTGCTTTGTACAGGCATCACTGTAAATTATGCGGTGCTGTTTGCTTTTTCTCCCATTTACCATGAAGGGCATTTTTTCCAATAATTGCTGTAAACTTTCTAAATACTCTTGACTTCAAAGCAAATAGTAAAATGTAAGAATTTTTAAATTAGCTGTCATGAAAGCACATTTCTAACCTTTCTAAAGTCCTTGGATGTTATACTCAGGCCCATATTTAACACCACTGTTCACATGGCTATGATACTAACCATTAAGTGATGATAAACAGTAAGGCATGCTGTGCAAATGATATATAATTTTATGTTGCATTCTGCATACCATATTACAAATCACACTAGAATTTCTGTGGTCAGGTCATATACTGTGCTAGGCCAGGCAGCATGTGATGTCACTCCCCTGATAATCATAAACATTATGCACAGATTTTATCTACTGGTCAAAAGAAACCTGTAATTAGAGACTAAGCCAACCAGATCTATTGAAATGACAGGGCCTTTCTAGTCCTATAAGCATGGACTAATCAAACCCCTTAAAAGCTCCCACTGCTGCCTAACACACTGTATGTCTTTTCAGAAAAGTGCATCTTCTAAAAAAAAATTAGGAAAATATCACAAACATTTCCAGGATATCTGAGGCTCACTTATGCTGCTTCACCCTCCTCTGCCTTGCTGTGCCTGCAAGTTTTCTGAGATATCACTGGTCAATGAAGGCAATTATTCATCTCATTTTCCCATAGTTATTTTTAAACTGGTCTGTGCATGTTCTGACAACAAGATCCAGTACCTTCATTGCAGGAACTAGGACAATTTTAATGTATCCCAGTAATTAGGGATTTAGATTTTCCACATATAGATACACACAAATCTATCTATGGCTCTGTATATCTTGATGTTATCCTAATTAGATTTGAATTAAGGGCTATTTATTTTGGATAGTGCTCATACTTAATTAAACATTTTAATTTTCAATTGGCAGGCTTAGAGGAGATCTGAGTTTGCAGTTAGAGATATTGCTTTTAGTGCAAACAGGAAATGAACAAACATCAGAAGATATCAGTGAAGAAAGAGCGAACAGAAAAATGGTGAAATTTTTTTTTTTCTTGCCTCATTTTGTCTGTCTTAAAGAAGGATAAAACCATCTTTTGAATGTAGAGCAGCATCCTCCACATACTGCTCTTTTATTGACATATTGGAGGACTGAAACTTCCTGCTCTTGTTTTATGGTGCCATGAGAGGCCCACAATGAACCTGCTTTGCTTTGCATGTCCCATAGACCCTGCTGTGGAATATCCCATATCCCGACGTGGTTTTTTGCTCAGCCTCTCTCGCTTCCTGTGCTCAATCCTTTTGGCTGTTCTTTCAGCTGCATAGAAGGAATACTTTCAGGAAGGTATTTGAGGGGGGAGATGTTTTCATTGTGTGGGAAAAGAGCAGTCTTGAAGATAAGAGAGAAGGAATGCCTCCTTTGCTACCTGCCAATACATTCTGCTGCTGAAAGAAATGCAGAATTCCTGAATGCTCTCTCCATGGGTAAGAAAGGGCTAAAAGCAATTTGTCAAATGACCTTACCATCACCAAAAAGTCTGTACCTACTAATATAAACATCAATTTTGCAGTGCATAGATACATAATGCTTTTTTTGCAAACAGTAGTAAATCATATTAATTCTATGCATCGGGTTATACTAAATTTCTTTTTGTTAAGCAACAGTTGCTAATACTGAGGACTTCTACAAGAAAATATGACTCGGGACCATGGGAAGTAGCCTTTTATGTTAAAATTTTATTTGTACCTTTTACAAAAAAAGAAAAGCAAATCTGTCCACTTACTTTTGTGCATATGAATGCATTCTTTCATCATTACAAAACAGTACAACTTATTTCATTCTGAAGCAAAAACAGTTGTGGTCCTTCAGACGACACATTGGGGATGTGCTGTAGTTCTGCAGTATACATGCATTTGTCCCAGATGAGTAGTTTCTGCTTTTATGTATGCTACACAAGGTTTCACCCCTCCTGCCATCAGCTCTCCACAGAGCCCACCTCTTGACTCTTCAAGACTAGGCAACAGGAACACTGGCTGCTCTAGAGACTGCCCCTGCCACCCACCCAGTCCCTGACTCTCTTTACTTTTAGCTGCAGACTTAGCGGATTTGCCATGAGGGGTTTTATGATCTGAGGGCTAGAACAATTAACTAGGGGGGCAGCATATGAATAATAACACAGTTCTGGCTCCCATAGCACTGGAGCCTGAGAAATCCCAAAGTCCAGGACAGAGCTCCGCTCTCTATATAGTTCATCAGTAATTTGTATCATACACTTTCTTACAATTCATTTTCTCTGTCTTGTAACTGTAAAGCACTTAAATTGTTTAATGACTTTAGCTATGCACTACGCATGAATGCCAGCACTTGTCATTAGCAGCCTTGCACATTCAGTTTATGCTACATATCTTTAAATAATGTGTTTAAAAATTATTTCCTATATAAGACTTCAGGTGTCCTGCACTGTCAGTGCTGTGCAAAACTGTAGATATCCTGCTTTTTAGTCCCTTATCAAGCTGCTTATCAGTGACATTCTGGTGGTTCAACTGCACAACTATAATAGTCAGACTTCTGCTCTCCAGGCCTACAAAACGTTCCTTTAGTCTTAATTCTGAGGTCATATTTCTCAGAAGCAGTTTATTATCTAAACGTAATTTTAAGTATCTTGCTCACAAACTATTTCAATAGCCTCACGTGTTCCTGGAGCAAAGGCTAACTTTTGCTTTTGAATACTCAGATGAATCTTACACGCAGTTAACTACCAATATCTGTGTTTCATCTCTATTCTGATGGAACTGATGAAAAGTGAACCTTTCTGAATCTGGACCTCTCTTCTGATCCCACAGAATGACAGGACATACGGGCAAACTCAGAGCTTGTTTCTCAGATCTCACTCCTGCAAACACTATGGTTCTCAAAGATGTGCCTTGGTACAATTACTTAAAATGATTTAAAACACTATCATTTCCTCGGTTCAAGCTCTGCCTCCGGGCCAGAGATGCTGCAAGGAATGTTTAGGTTAGAGGTAAGGTTTCTTTGTACTGAGATAATAGACTTTGAATTGGGGTAGGAGAGAGAGAAACACATCCTGTTCTACTATGAAGATGGTAAGCTCCGTGAAGAAGTCTGGCATACTGCAGTGGACAGTACCCACTTCAAATTTACTCATATAACTGGACCCCTTAGGCACTCAAATAATTTTACATGGTTGAGTGACACTTTTTTTGGGTGTTGTTTACAGCTACTTCCAAGTGTAAACCCACTTGCTTTCCTAGACCTGTTTGGCATGAAGGCTGAAATCTGCTGGACAGTTTTTGTGTGCTAAATCTGTCTAACTAATAAATTTATCCAGCCATACAAGGAGAACAATGGCTGAGCACAAGCATGCCACTCAGCCTGACAAGCCCAAGGACATTGAAGAAGACGTTTTACAAGAGCAGTACATGTCACTGGAAATGACAAGCTATATGCTTATATATAAACTCAAGACCATTTACAGTTTAGCATTTCTAGCAGCAACAATCCAGTAACCCAAATTAAATACTATCAGTTCAAAAGACAATGGAAGCAAAGAGGAGACACATTTGAAAAGTTTGAGTAGCTGCAAAAATAAAAACTGGACTTCAATTTCCACTCTTATCTAAAACACATTGCCTGCAAGAACCTACAAGAGGAAAAGAAACCCCAAAAAACAAAACAAGAGAAAAAAACCCAAAAACAAAACAAAAAACCGCCAACCAAACAAAAAAAAACTCCCAAAACTCAAAGCTCGCCAAAATACACTAAAAAGAGAAGGAAAAAAGGGTGAAAGAAGGGCTGAAAAGTGTCATTATTAGTGTTTGTGAATGCATATTCAGCTTTTCTTGGTTTCTGTAACCAGGCAATTAAATAACCATCAGAACTTCAGCATTACCAGTCTGTATGGCTGCAGAAAAATTAGAAAGTAACATTTTAAATGATTTGGTATTTAGATAGTAGATAAAAATGGATCACATTATCCGGATGTTCCCACGTTTATCTTTCTAAGAAAGGTCATGATGAACTCTTTGAAGGTCTCAGTGCTCAGATTCACCAGAAAAAGAAGATAACCTTGTTTCCAACTTTGCCTTTCCTAACTGTGTTCTCCCTGTTTCCTGTTCATGGATGTGTATCTGGCCTGAAGTCCACAGACGCTGGACATGCTGAACTCTAATGGCAGTCAAACTCACAGGAAAAAGGGATCTATCTTTCGAAAAATTGGTTTTAACATATAGGGATAGCTGAAGGCCACTGGGGGTTGAACTTTTTATACATAAGATAGGAAGGCATTTGTACGAGGCTGTTGCCTACAACAAAAGTAGATTGGCCTATTTCCATTATATCCACGCAAAATTTATTGAAATTAATGTGAGTCACTGAAGGGATTTCACAGCATTTCTAAGAGAGATCTAAAGGAAGAGCAACACAACTGAGTGTAATGGTCTGAAAAACGGAGGCTGTAGTGAACAATGCCACCATGTAACATCAACAACCATTAAATTAAATGACAGGATCAAAATACACACCCCCTGAGAAAACAATCAACTTACATATCCATTAACTAATGGAAGTTGTACCAACTACAATTCACCTTGACAATCATACAAAAACTCAGTGTTATTAATTAAACATTGTAAAATAAAATACAAAAATATTTTGCTTTGTTATGTTTATTTTCTAACTAACCGGCTTATTGTTTCCAGGCATTACATTCCCAGCATTGCCACAGTGAACACACAGGAATGTGGCCCAGGATCTGGACATATCACTGATACCCAATGCAGAAAGTACGATAGCAGAATTTGTTTCCAGCCTTATCCTTCGAGTGTGGAGTAACAGCCCTCTGTTATTTGTGTGAAGCCTGAAGCTTTAGCAGCAGACAATGCCTTTCAGGAACCTCTCGCTGGGGGCCTGAGCAGCCATCGCACACCTGACCGGTGCCAGGCTCTCTGTGCTTTGGCTCTGCGTTACCCGCGGGCCGCCGAGAAGAGCCAAACCAGACTCCCGCCCCGCGGGCTTTCTGTGACAAGGTGTGAACGTGTTTCTGTTCCCAGCACGTTTAGCGCTGCAAAACTCGTCAGAGAGCTCAAAGGGCGCTTTATACGTTAATTTTGGATCTCTGCCCGCCTAAACTCTTAATCCAGGCGCCGGGCGCCTCCGCCCGCCCCAGCGGCTCCGGCGGGACTCCGGCCGCGGCGGAACCCGGCCCG
>VZRV01006378.1:813899-1070445 GCA_013398115.1 Falcunculus frontatus | reverse complement strand
GGCGGAGCTCTCCGAGGGAGCGGGGCAGCGAGTTAGCGATTAACTCCGCGGTGGCGTCCTCCGCCCCGGCGCGGTGCCGGGAGCGCCTGGGCGCCCCGGGGGTGCCGGGCCGAGGCAGCCGGCTCTGCACCCCGGGGGGAGACGGCTATTGCCGCGGGCGGGGGCGGCCGCTGCCGGAGCCGCGGAGCTCTGCCGAGCGCCGTCCGCGGCGCGGCTGGGGCGAGGCGGGAGGTGCGTCCGGCAGCGCAGCCCTTCAGCCCTCGCCGTCGGAGGCTGTGGGAGCCGGGAGGTCCTGGCCCCGGTCCTGCAGCCACCCCCCAGCACAGGAGGCTTTGCTCTGACACCGATCCCAAAGTCTGCGCTGCCGGGAGTCGCTGGTGCAGTCCGGCGGTGGTCGGTCCCTGTAGATCATCGTCGGGAGGTTCTGCGGGTGGTGAAGAGCAGCACAGAACCGGCCGGTAAACGTTAAGCGGATCTACTGGTCCCCTTCCAGCACAGTGTTTCGGGAGTAACCTTGACAGTCCCGTGAAACGGCCACCACGACCTTCCCCGCCTTCTGTTTGAGCCAGCTTTGGTAACAGAAAAGTAAAATCTACAATAGCTGTCATTATTATCCACTTGTCTTGTGCTAATGCTGATGAAATCTGAAGTTCAAGGAAATATTTACCATTATTTAGAGAAATGTGTTACTCTTTTTTCATCGTATTTTGCCCTCAGTCAAAAAGAGGAGCTTATGTTTAAGGAATTACATCACTTTGCAAATCCCTCTATCTTTCTCTAAATATAAACTGTCTTTTAGGATGTCTTCAACTTGGCTGTTTTCCTTTTGTGAGTCAGAGCTAGTGTTACTGCTTTTCATTGCTTGAACAGGCTCCACAGACCCATGACACCTCTCTTAAGAGTTTAAAGAGTTGTTGCTCATGTGATGAGGATCATCTGGCAACTCTGCTTAACGTTACTGAGGCAGACAGGACCTTTTCCATCGTGAAATACTGGAAGATGACAATGAGGTATCTTGATTCTCTTTCGATTATGACATCTAAACAATGCTGCAGTGACTACCTGTAGGGGAGGTCTGTCACCTGCTGTCTCTTCTAAGGGAGGACTAAGCAGAGGTAGGGAAGTTGTATCTTGCTGGTGATGCATTGAGTTAGCAACTGAGAGGTTTCTTTTTCACATCTGTAGTATCCAAGCACACTTCACTCCTGATTTTTTCTGTAATTGTAGTAAATTATTTTAATGAGGCCTTAAGAACTCCAAACGTAATGAACATAGGAGAAATACTTGTGCTAGTTTGAGTGCAAGTAATCATAACAGAGAGTTGGGCATTATTTTTTTTTTTCCCCATGCTCTGTGAATATGAATTTACAGCTTCTTGCCATTAGGAAGGCTGTTTCCACATGGGGTTGATGTTAGTCTGCTTGATAAATACTTGAAAAAGTCACTTTCAGTGAAATATTTTAAGGCCTTTCTGCTTGAGGGAACGCAGTTACAGTGTAGTCGTGCCACACTAATTTCCTTTCTAATACTCTTGATTTTCTTTAGGAGTGTGCCTTAAAAGTTGGATGGCACTTTTAAAAATGCACTAAGGTAAAACAATGAAAATAAAAATTACTGTAACATTTTGAGTGTAGAGTGAAAGAACCATTTTGGAAGTTAGCCCAATCACCATTTTGCGATAGCTTCCTCAGGTGAAGGAATTTCCAGGTGGAAAACAAAGGCTGTGAAGAATTGTGCGATGGAAAGTAGGGGGTATCTTACCCCTGAGTAAGAGTGTTTGCTGTAGTGACTGAGATTTCTGTTAACTTTCACATACTGATTTCTCATCTTTGTTTCATTTATCTTCAAGTTTCTGAGTGTCTCTCTAAACATGGTCTGGATAGGAACATGCAGAGTCAGGGACATGTGAGGATGGTATTGTGAGCTATAGAAGGGTCAAAGAGAAATATTTTATGGGGTTTTTTTCTTCCGGACTTATGTTCAGATCATCTCGCTCCTGTGTGCATGTGGGATTTTTAGACAGTGAAGATAATATAAAAATAAGTCCATTTATAAAGTAGTCAGTATGAAGGGGTTTGTTTTTCCTCCTAGTTGAATATTCTTTCTTTGCACTACTTACGGCTGCTTATACTAGAAGTTCACTTCTTAAGTAAGATGAATTTATCAGTAGATACTTCTTGTGTTTGTAGTGTTGTTACTAGATTAAAGCATACATTTCAGAAAACTTGAAAATACCTTTTAAAAAAAGTGCAGCTTACAGGACTATAAGTGGTAAGATATCTTCTGTTTTCTTATGAATAAAATTCTATAAAATGCCAACTCTGTAAAATAGTAGCTATTAGTCTCCTTTGGTGAGAGGCATGCTGTCTAAATAATAGTGCATTTGTTCTTTCTTTCTTCTTTCCTTGTAATTTAATGTCTATTTCCAGTGTCCAGCTAGTAAACTAACATTGCCAAGGTTGTAGAAAAGTGTTTTAATCACAGGTTTGGAAGTCTCTGTTTGGATAACATGATGGTAAGGCAAACTTGTTTTCTGTTTTTAACCAAGCAGGAATGCTATAGCTAACACGTGTGCAGAGACAAATCAAGTCCTTCAAGGGAACACTTAATTTGCCTAGTCCTTGATTGGTGCACTCTACTGATGTTGGAGATTTGAAAAATGGATAAACTAAAAAGCCTTGGCATTAATATATATTGTAGCCAGACATGCCAGTGAATTAATTAATACACTTTTGCATATGACTGCAACAGTCTGTGCTGGTTTAACTGCATAGAACCATGTTTAAATTTAGGCTTTTGATTTGCCTGTTTCTTGTTGTTTTGAGTTGGGACATGCAAACTAGGATGTATCTAGTATTTTATCAGTGCTAATAAACATTGCCAGATTGTTTCTGGTTTCTTGTTCTGTAGCATTCCTTGGTTATACAGATCTTTAATTTGTCCCCAAAAAATTTCTTAAGCTTGGAGAAAAGGAGAATAAAATAGTAATAATAATTCAAAACAAGAAATATGTTAACAAGAGAAGAGACTATTGGTGTTCCTGCCTAAGTGATGTCACAGAACATTTAGGCTGTGGTGTGCAGAGAGAAACTCTGGTTTTAGGGGAGTGGGAGGAAGGACATTGCCTCTTACTACCTTTTTTTTTTTTCCTTCTCTGGGTAATCTGCTACCACAGAAACGAATGATGAGTTCTCAAAAGCAAATGCATTTCTGAGGCTATATATAGCAGAAATAAAGTTATGAAATGTATTCACTGGGTAACTGAGGGACAAAAAGAGATCAGACCATTTAAGAAAATCATTGTATTCAAATTCTTTCAAACCTGCCAGTATTGTCTTGCATCCTGAAAAACCTTTTTCCAGTAGTCCATTTTCTTTTTCAAGTATACGTTTGTTGGAGGCCCAGTTGACTTCTGGCACGTGTTGTTCATTGTGATGCTCTAGAGCTCATAGTTGAAAGTTAAGCTGCCTTTTTGTCACTTAAGCTTAGGCAGACATCCTCTGCACCTGAGGTTTTTGACACAGATGGTGCTGTGGGGCTTCTTTGTCATAAGTATAAAAGGTTGCTTTATAAAAGGGATTGCATGACTGTGAGTTAGCTTGATATATTACATATTCCTACTTTCCCTTTCATAATTTTTCTTGGCAGATAGTTTTGGGAAATGATTCCTGCTGTGCTGAAGTGCTGCAGGTCTGGGAGCAGTTTGGACTGTAATGTTCCTGGAAGGGTGGGCTGTGTTCTTTACATGATAGCACTTGTATTGGATTTCTGATGCTTGGCAGACCTAGGTTTATATATATGTGTGTTTAATGTTGTCAGCTTCAGACTTTCTTGTGTAGATAATAGTGGTAATCTACTGTCAGCAGCCCCAAGGGAAAAAAATCCAGGCATTTCTGTTCTATAGCATTTTGATTTCCTTAATAAAACAGAAGCATTGTGGGAGTTTGGGGTTGCTCAGTGGTGCAGAATTCTTACCAGTGGCTATGAATACAAGTTATTAAAAGTTTTTCTGTCATGAATTGATGCGGATTAAAGTCCAGCACTAAGAGCTGAACTTGTTTTTTCTTGCCCTTTAAACTTGGTTCTAATCTTGCTGTAGACAATGAGAATGGTGCCAGCTCCAGGAATCTTTTTTTTTTGTTTTTTCTTCTGCCTTTACTCTCTTGTGCAGTTTTAAACTTCAGACACTTTCACTTCATTATCTCTTCCTAGAGATTGCATAGGTTTTTTAAATATGTGAAATTTTCAAGTAGTGTAAAACACATTGTTTAATTACAGCCAGATCTGTTAATAATAGGGGAAGACCCAAGATTACTTACATCTTTATGAAACACTTATGATGGAGAGACTGTGCAAAACAGGTTTCTGGATAGGTTGAGGTTTTTTTTGTCTGTGCATAAAACAGTACAATTAAACCTATAAGAGTAATAAATAATAAACTTGTTTTGGATTAGATTTCAATATAAGAAGTTAACATACTGCTACTTGAGTTAAACTGAGCCATGGCTAAATTATTAAGATTCTGCTGCTGTGGAAACAATTCCTTTTTCTTGAAGCATCACCATAAGATAAAACTGGAAATGTAACTTTTGTAAAATTTGGTGCTTGCCTGCAATTCCTCTGCAAAAAATTAACACTTAAAATGTCTTCTTGCTAGTTGTGCTGGCCAACAAGTTTGTTATTTATATGTTTTGGTTTTGGGTCTCCTTTTCACAAGCCGTTCTGTGCTATATATGCAGGCTGTTTTAGAAAACAGTCTTCAGTATCTTGCAAATACTTGCTTAGAGAAACAAACCAGTAATTCCTTAACTTTACTTACAGGTTTTTTTCAGGATTGTTGAGGTGCAAAATTGAAAACTAATCTAATTTTGTTTCTACTTTTCCACTTGCTAGTGTATTTAGGAGGAGGGGAAGAACAAACAACTGGCCATATGCAGTATACACTTGGAAAACTCCCTCTTGGTAATGAATAGAAATTCTAGGATGTTCGCGAGCTTCCTCTTGAAGTGTTTGCCTTTATGGGCCATTATCTGAGCATATCAACTTTCTGTAGTCATTTAAAGGGACACAATGCTCAGTTCAACATTGTTAGTCATATATGGAAAGAAAGAAGGAAAGAATATGATCAGTTATTGACAGATTGGAATTATGCAGTTAGACTGAGTTCCTGTTAGTTCATTTATTTCCTTGAGCTTGTATGGCAAGTTCCTGATGGTGTAATAAAGTGTCCAAGTGCTCTGATATGCCCAGAGGTTAGTGACTAGTCTGTTAGCACCTCTGTGACTTTAATATAAACATGGCAAATAGTTTTTTGAAGAGGCAATTTTTTCAGTGTAGGTTAACAATCAGCTCTACCTTCTAACAGCAAACACTTGTTATTCTGTAGGACTCTGTGTTGGGGCCTTAGCCTTTCAGGCAGCACCAAGTGGAGAAAGGATGGATGCTCAGAGATGTGCTCTGCTTGTGCCTGACAATGCAAAGGGGCTTCTTTCTGGGTTCCTGGTGGCCATCGGTTCCTTGCTGGTAGGCATCCACTGCAGGTGGGCTCTATACCTGGGCCTTTGCCACTTTTTTCATTGAGTGAAAGTTATAAGATTCAGAGAGGCCAAAAAGTGTCTGGTGTCTTTCCATAGGAAAGGGCCAACAAAAAAAACTTGTATTCAGCTGCCCTTAGTCTCCTAAGGACAGATTTAAAGGTAGGTATTGAAACTCCAAATTCACAACTTATTTTTGTCATTTTAAAATCTAGATCTATGCTGAAGGGATTGCCTGAAGGAAGCACTCTGAGTTCAAAATACAAAAACCCCCAGAAGATCACAGAACTGTAGAACATTTGAGTTTGGATGGGACCTCTGGAAGTTCTGTTTTACACTTCCATTATACCATTGTCTTTAGGAGAAAAGCGTGTTAAACTTAGCTTTTTTTGGACAATGCTCTCCAGCACATGGTGTGATTCTTGGGATTGTCTGTGTGAGGCCAGGAGTTTGACTTCGCGATCTTTGAGGGTCCATTCCAACTCAGGATGTTCTATGATTTGTTTTGGGAGATGTAGAAAGGAAATTGCAGCTTGTAAATAAAGAGGTTAACTAGTATGAGGGAATATCAAACAAAGAAGACTTTGTTTTGTAAGCAGACAGCTGAGTGAAGTCAGAGGCACATTCACAGATGGAATGGAGTTCCTGGTTACTGGAACTGAAATTTCCCTAACATATGGTTTTTTGAGCCTTAAATGGGGACCTTTTCAGAATCATCTTATATTGAGCCCAAGCTATTACTTTTTGTCTTGATCAATACAGAATTTCAGTTTCAGTATAAACACACTTTCAATATGTTCTTTAAAGAAGCGTTATTCTTGACTGATTTTAGTAAAACTCCCAACTTAAGAAAATTAATGTGTCAATTGTTTATTTAAAACATTGGTTTTACTGTAGCCTGTGTGCATTTGCAGCTGTTCAGAAGTGACTGTCAGAGGAGCAAAGAATGATTCAACAGCATATGAAGTGCTGGATGCTTCCCACATCATTGGTAATGTATGATCTGTATTTGAAAAATGTAACCAAGACTGAATATTTACATGTTTTAAATATTTTTTTCTGGGTGACAGACCAGTTTGACTGTAGTATCAGACTGAGGTTGCTTTAAGTCAGGATACTTGGATCACTTTCAATTTACCAGGGCCTGAAATACACATACAGGAATTCATGATGGAAGTGTGTGTCTTGTAGATTCTGATGTCATTTAACCCTTATGGAAACTAAAGGCTTTAGCTGACTTCACTGGGACTTGAATAGAGCAGGTAGGCGTGCTTTGTCCCATGGAATTGCTTTACTTTTCTGTCTCCTGTGTATTTAGTAAAGCTTCAGATGTTCCTTTAATATGTAACTATAGGACTAGGTAATGTGTTTCTTAGATGCCAAGACATAGTTAGAGTACATAATCTATTTTTTAAATACCCGAATATAAGATTAAGGATTTGCCATAGGTGATCAGTTGTACCTTGTGAAGTTGTTAATTAACCTGCACTTAGACACAGATTGCATTTGTGATTCAGTCTGGGCTTAAAGCTAGAGTCTTTTATGTCAGTTCTGCATTGACTTGTGAGTTAATGATGTCTACTTAGGCACCTGATTATCTCCTGACCTGAGGTGTCCACATGCCCATCTAGTCAGTGGAGGGAGTTGAAAGCCCTGGGGCCATGAATCACAGCATTGTAGTGTTTCACAAAATAGTAATGACGTTACTTCGGTAAGCAGTATTAAAAAGCATGAGCAGAAATACCTTTTATGTGAGTTGGGAGTAAGGCAATACAATTGTGACTGCTGTGTTAGCTGAAGGTAGCTGTGTCTGTTGGGTTACACCCCATTTACACATCTTGACACACCACTGTCCCTGCATGCCCCAGTTTGCCAAGGTCATGCTGAATTATGGATGGTTCTTGTCCCCAGCCCAGGAAATCAGTTGCATGGGGGTGTCTCTTGAGAAAGGTTTGTGAAGGTAAGATAGCTGATTATCTGTGAAATCTTTCAGGAAGAAGTTTGGACCTCTAACTTGCTTAAGTGATTTGATGGAATCTGAAATATGACATTTAATGTCTTAAAATAAAATTCTTTGTGTCCAATATGATATTTTAACTCAGACCCCTTATCTGACCAAAGGCTAATGTAACAGCTTTTAAAGGATTAAGAAACCAGTGTCCCTATACCTTGATTAAGGAATTTAGTAGATAGGAGGCATGTATAGGGCACCTTCAGATCCTCATAAGAATTACATAAGACTAGTTTCAGGTTCTGTTTGGTTGCTAGACAATGTTTCATTTTAGGGGACAAGAAGTATACAATTAAAATATATTAGACTTCAGTAACTTCTAATTTTTTTTTTTTTTTGTAAACATTATGCATTTTAACCTTCTGAAAAGAAAACTTCAAAGATCATTTCTGTCAGCTAAGAAGTATACTGGATTTAGTCATGTCATGTAAAACAGCACTGCATTAAACTGCCTTTTTTTTTCCTTTTTTTTTTTTGGTGGTGGTTATTCTTGTGAGACAGTAGTGTTTTGGAGTGGGAGTATAAGGGCTTATGATGGTTCCAGATGTATGTGGGTCCAATTCCACTCCTAGTTACTGCTGTATAAATCTTCTCATTTATTCTTGTAGAAATGACTGCTTACTTGTGAAAGTGGGCGGGTCTGGGCTGAGGCAAGGCTTGATCCTGTTGTCCTTGCAGTGCAAGAACAGTGCTTCTGCGTTCCTGTTAGGGGGGTAATAAGAATGTGTTTGCAATTCTGTTTTCTGTTCCTCTCCACTAGTTTATTAGGGAGCTGACTTGGTTTTCTGGATGTTTGGGTAAAGAAAACTGGGAATTCTTCAGTAGTATCAGACACTTGTTCATTTCATATTTGTCCCCTATGGAAGCTTTTGAAGCAGGAGTTACTTGTTTCAAACAATAATGGCTGGTATCTTCAAATCTTAACTTTAAAATGCTGGCTGGTTTTTGTGTGTGAAAGTAGTCTTGTTATTCATTCAAAAGCTAAATGTGCAGTTTGTTGGTTTGTTTTTTTTTTTTTAATTCTACTTGGTTACAGTGAAAAGTGCAGGAATGGATTGTCTTTGCCAGTAACCCAGGTACCACTTTGGGTGCTAAGTGAGACTTCCTTACAGCTCTCTCTGAGGAGTGATCAAGCTGAAGAATGCAGCTGTGCAACCCTGTAGCACTGACCTGGTGGTCCCACAAGTGCTTAGCAGATGTTGAACTCTCCCATACATTCATGAGCTGCGAGTGGTGAACCCTCATTTGCTGCAGAAGGAAATGATCTTAAATGAGCTGTTAAAGATGGTATCTGTGGTAAAACGGTGATGATAACAACACATCTTTCTAGTTCCGTTTTTATAGATTATCAGTGTATCATACTTTATCTTTTAAGCAATTCAGTAAGAAACTTATGATCAACTCAGTGTGCATTTGAAGTCCCCTTGGTATTAAAATTTGTGAGTTTATCCCGTGGAGAATGTTGCCCAATGTGTAACACAATCATCTTCCCTTTCCAGTTTATAACAAACCTCTTAGGTTTCTAGAGTAAAATAGGCAACGATATATATGGACTGTTTTTCTGTCTCTTTCATTGTGCATCTGTTGTGTGTTCCTCTGTGTCTGACATAGTTTGTGCATGTACCCTGCACATAGTCTGTGCATGTCTCTACACAGAAGGAAATGAATTTTCACAGGTGGAGCAATAAAAGCCAGCCTTGTGAAGGTGTAGTGTCTGGGTGTTTAGCAGGGAGCTGGTTTGGTGGCCAGAGTTAAATGAGCATTTTCTCACTTCCTGCTGATGACAAAGCACTAAATCCCAGATTATTTTTCTGCATGTTCCCCCCACTATGTGTATTTATTTCATTTTCTTACAGCACAGGCTTATCTGAACTTCAGGATGTTCCCAGCTTTGACATGAATGCTCATATTTATTTTTGCCTTTTCATTTAAACATTTCCCCTTCCTCCCTTTTCAGAAGGGTGGTATGAGGTGAGGTTGACAGTTCATGTCTGTTATGACTTTAAAAGGGAACCTTGCTTTTCTGATAGAGGGGTAAAAACATAATTTAGCTTGCAGGAAGAGGAAAATCCTTTTTATTTCACTCAGTGAGCTATCCTGAGGAGGGGACAGTAGGGATCAGAAAAGTGGAATCCATACTGATATAATGTATTGTAGTAAGTTACTCTGAATAAAATTTTATGAAAATAGAAAAGAGATATTATAGGGACTCCCAGAAGGTGCAGGAGTGCCCCTAGAAACATGTCTGAGATGGGAGGAAGTGAGAGTTCAGTAGCACTGAAACACGGAGAGGTGCAATGAGTTGCCTTCTGAGGTGTGGGAGCTATGGGAGGTATTTATCTGATTAATGAACCAGTAGCACTAGTTCAGCTGTCTTCCTTGGACAAGGATTGCCATGACATGGTCTCAGCTCTGTCTGATTTCTGTCTAATCTCAGTCTTTGTTTTCTGCCTTTATAATTTTGTCTGTTTCTTCCTCTTTTCTCACTATTTCTTACCATAGCAACCCTTGTATATGATTTTAATCATAAGGCCGTTCTCTTTCAAACCTCATTTAGCAGTCCCCTGGGAATTCTTAAGGGACTAAATAGGTGTATATTTCACTGTCATGCATCAGCTTAAAAATTAACTGTGGCATCTTTGGTCAAAAAATTTTGACTAGAGATTGATTTTGTCTACTGATAGGTGAGTTCTCGCCTTTCTTCATGTTCTTATTTCCTCATTTAAATAACTGTACTTTTCTAGCTTATCTTAAAAACAAGGTAACTTTTGGGGAGAGTATGATGTGACCTAGATGACTGGAAAAGGGGAAACATTGTACCCATCTTGGAAAAGGGTAGAAAGGAGGATCCTGGAAGCTACCAACTTGTAGCCTCACCTCTGTGCCTTGGAAGGTCATGGAACAGATGCTCCTAGAAGCCATGCTGAAGCACACGGAGGACAGGAAGGTGGCTTGAGACAGCCAGCACAACTTCACCTAGGGCAAGTCCTGCCTGATAAGTGGCCTTCTATGTTGGAGTGACTCCATCAGTGGACAAGGGAGGCTACAGATGTCCATTATCTGGACCTTTGACATGGTCCTCCCCAACATCCTTCTCTTTAAACTGGAGAGAGAAGGATTTGATGGGTGGACTGTTAAATGGATAAGAAATTGGTTGGATGGTCACATCCAGAGAATAGTAGTCAGTGGCTCAGAGTCCCGAGGGACATCAGTGACAAGTGGTCTCCCTTAGGGATCTGTACTGGGACCTGTGTTGTTTAATGTCTTCATCAATGACACAGACTGAGGGATTGAGTGCACCCTCTGCACGTTTGCAGATGACACCAAGCTGAGCGGTGTGGTTGACACACCTGAAGGACAGGATGCCATGCAGAGGACCTGGACAAACTTGAGGAGCGGGCCCATGGGAATCTCAGGAGTTTTAATAAGACCAAGTGCAAGGTGCTGAACCTGGGTTGGGACAACCCCTGGTACCAACACAGGCTGGGGATGAACAGATGGAGAGCAGCCCTGCCCAGAAGGACTTGGGGGTGCTCCTGGGTGAGAGGCTGGACATACGACCCACCAGCGTGTGCTGGAACTGGATAATCTTTGAGGTCCCTTCCAACCCAAGCCATTCAATAGTTCTGTGGTTCTGTGACTTACTTTGTAGCTTCCATTTCCCTCTGCTTTCAATTCTACTCCCCTTTCACAATGTTTCTTTATTTTTCTTGTGAGTTGCATACTTTAAATGAAACAACAAAGTTATTGATGATAAGGGATGAAAGGCAAGGGTTCTATAAATGCCACTGTGGTATGTTCTGGATCTTACCAGATATGTGGAACACTCTGACAGGATGTGAAATATTCCACACACGTTGAATAAATAATAGCTGTTATGAATAAATGCTTTTAAATTAGCAGAGCTGGATCACTTGTTTCTGAACATCTTAAAATGAAAAGCTGGAAGAAGTGTAGATAGAATAAGGAAGGACCTGGAATCATGTTAGATAGGTAACTAAATAGTTGCTTCTTATTCTATAGTGGAACAAAAGAAGCCAGTGCTCTGCCAGTGCTAAAGGGTCACTGAAAAGAAAAAGACAAGTTTGAAGTGGTGGGTTTGAATGGTTGTTTGCCTCAGTATGGTGCTGGCAAGTCTAATATATATACTTTAATATGTGCAGAGTATTCTCTATTTAATTAAGCTTAAAATTTGAGCAATGTGCATTCAAAGGTAAGAGAAATGCATCTGTTATCTTTTAATCTTTCATTGAATGGAGCAATTGATTTCACTGTAGCATTATCTGTATAACAAGGTACAGGACACTGAAGGGCTGCTTCCACTTCTGGTTGGCATTTTTCTTTGTTCTAAAATGTCTGAGCACTTTAAGTACTGGTAATATCTGTATTGTACTTTGAATTTTCTACTGTGTTTCTTTAAAATTTTTGGTTAAAGGTTATCTTAAGTATACATGATTTGTAAATTAACTACATATTTATGTATACCTGAGATCTTCGCTTTTTAAGAGGTGAGTTTGCATCTCTGCATAACCACAGTGTTTTGTTTTGGTTTTTGGACTGAATGGACATCTGAGGCAAAAAGCTTTTATTGGAAGATTTTTGGAAGGTTTATTAGTAGTAGATCCTTGCTTGATTCCAGATGGAAATCATTCAGTTCTGGGGTTCCTATGAAATTGTTCTTTCCTACAGTAATAAAATAGTCACTCAAGTATAAACGATGATAGAATTGTCAAGCTGAGCGAGCAACTAAAGTTAATGAGTTGCAAAGAATTCCAAGTATGCATCTGGCTATTAGGGCTATACCCACAGTTTTGTGATATCTTTATTTGGGAAAGATCTCTTGCTTTCTTTACTTGCTGTGCAGATGGCTGTACAAAAGATTGCTCTGAAGAAGGAATGAAACATCAGTAGGCATAGTAGCTAAAAGCACAGAATGCACTTAACTCTCTCTTTCTTAATTTCAGAATCTTTCTCTGTCATGAGGATTTAGAAGCAGCTCTTACAATGACTAGCTTTTGACAAATTAATATCCTTGTACAAACTAGATGAAAGCCTTTTAAGAAGTTGTAAGAACAATATTTGTACCATGTGCTGTGTGCCTACGTTCATGGCTCCTTTATTATAGATGCTGATTTTTACAGAGTTGCCCGTGCTTGCAAACCTTTCTGTATGAAATTTTCTTGGAGAGACAGAAGGTTCTCAAATACTAATAGATCCTGTAGTCCGTAACACATGTATACTTTGCAAATGAAATCCTTCTTTCTTTTTTTAGCAAATGGAGTAATGCAAATTCTTTTTTGTAGAAAAAATCCAAAACCCTAAGCTTCCTCTTCCCTCCTTTTCTCCCTGCCACAAATATTTTGGGATATTAACTTTAAAAATGTAGTTGACCCCTCTTTTCATCTTTGAGAACCTTCTAATATGTAGACAGGAATAATAAAAATTTTTGATTACTGCAATCCTGATAATATCCCACTTTTTAAAAAGTGTTCTATTGGAATCTTGAAAGCATATGAACTTGTAGGGGACTAGGTTCAGCTGCCTTAGCAATGAATGACCAGAAGAAAGCATATGTAGATTCCATTTAGGGTGCACTAAGACCCTAATAAGGACAGTGTTTAGTGGGTCTCTTTTTTTGAAACTTCCCTGCCTATCTTTATGTACTGTGTTTCACTGGTGGCCTCGCTGTACTTGTCAGGCTGAATATAGGCTGTTAGTTTATATTTTGACTCAGCATCACCCCTCAAATGCGTACTGTACATCTGCAGTGTATGTAAACTTGCTATTGAAAAACCCCAAACAACTTCTTAGTGTTTCTTGTATCTACCAGGGCTTGAATTCAGACCTTTGAGTTTCTGGGTGGGTTGTTTTGTTTTGTTTGAAGACTAAAATTTACCATATTAAACCATCAGAAAGTGTTGTGATGGTAACACGATAGCTGATACTTACTGGGTAAGGATGAAAATGTTGTTTGCAGAGTGAATGTGTGTAAAATTGAACGGATCTGCCTTATCTCTGTGGGGTATGGGAAATTTTTTGTTTGTTTGTATTTCTTTGTTTTTGTCTTTTGTTTATACCGTGTTTAATGTATTTTATTAGTGATAACATCTGTGATAAAATACATGGCCGAATTCCCATGGCAGAATGGGAGAGCTACTGAATGAGCTGTTAAATATAAGTAATTATCTATGAGGCTTTACCTAGCTGTCCTGAAGATCTCTCTCAGGGATTTCTCCAGTTGTTGAACACACTCAGCACAGACCATCATTAACTTTAAAGAGACTTGTGTACCTCACAGGATTCTGAGTCTCTGTTGAATGTGTGACGCTTACTGATTTTCTTCCTCTTGGAGGAAGACATTTCTCCTTTCTTTGAGGTTGGTCCTGTCACTGTTGCATACTTGTCTTCATATAAAAATTAAGAGGGCTTCCCTTCCTTTTTGTGTTATCTTCTTTCTTCTTTCTTAAGTTTCTTTCTCATTGTCCTGGTGTTACATATTTGGATTGCTTTTTATCTTCTGTTCCATCCCTTCACCAAATTTCACACAGGTATGAGTGGTTAAAAAGACTGTAGTCACAGCAGGTTGCCTGCTCAGGTTACAGCATGATTAGTGTGAAAGGTTAATATTGAAAGGAGAAGATTTCAAAGTGTTAAGCTACCAGCAAAAATGTACAAAACCTTGATATATAACAAGGTGTAGAATGCCATGTACATTGCAGTAAAGAGTACTGATCACAGAAGTGTATTAATAACAATAATCTGGATAAGATTTTAACAATTCTAGAACAAGATCCTAGTTGATGCAAATTTGCATCAAAATATATTCCTTCTGAGTTCGGTGTACATTCTCACACTTCTCTAGCCTTCCCACTGTATTGTAACAGGGTTTACACCCCCTGAGTAAAGCCATTTTTGTTTCCTTTCAGAAATGAATAGAGGAGGGAATTGTGTTTCTGGTGAAGACAGCTGTGTACAAGGAAATATTAGACCTGAATTGTTCTTATTACAGTTGTGAAAAGGCATTGGAGTGGTAAATAGTTCTGTTGTATAGCAGGAAAGACAAATAAAGGACAGTAAACATTTGCACTTGATCTTTAATCTAATTTACATAGTTTATTTAGCAAGGCTATCTGCTTTGATTGTAGAAGAGCAGGAACTTTTGGCGGTCGGGTGAGTAGCAATTTGAGCATTTATGCTCTCCTCAGGTGTTCGCACCTCGGACTTACTGGGTGTCAGATACCTCGAAGCAGTTAACGCATTTGCAAAAGTTAGAAGGAATACTGTGTACATGTGAACGCTCAGCAAACATTTGTACGTTATTTTAGGAAACTTCACAGGTCTTAGAGTAAACTTAAAAGTCACCAAATGTGCTGGTACACTGAAAACACATCTCCTCAGTGTGAATACAGCTGTACTAGCCTCCTGACTACTGGGAGATAAGATCGTGAGAAGGGTGAGTTCTCCTAACAGAAGGCAGAGAAAACCTTGTGATGTTTGAAGGACCTAGTTCTTTCTCTCTGTGTGTGAACCACGGTTAGCATCATCTTTGCAGCACAAGGGAGGAGAGAATGAGGCAACCTTCTAGTGAGAGCTTCAGAGGCCGTGCTGACTGGGTTTGAAAAGCATTGTGTGAAAAAGTTCTGTAGTTTTCTGTCCCAGCAGTAGTATAGCCTGGGAATAGGGCTGAAGACTATTCTTAATATTTTTGGGATGTTGACAAATTGCAAATGAAAAAAGATTATGTGGGCTTGAAGGAAAGATGAAATTCATCTTCTTTCATCGTCAATTACAGCAGAAATAGCCAGAATAACATGTTAATTTCAAGTAAACTGTTCAGTGTTGATTTAAAAGCCCTGAAATATGTAGAACCATGTTTGTTCACAAAACTTGGGTAACTTGAAGCAAGTTATGTTATTCTCCCTTTCACCAACACCCCTCCACTCACATTCTGAAATTATATTGGGATTGTACCACCAACTTCAGTCATGTGTGATTGCAGTGTTGTAGGTTTCTCCCTCTCCTTAAATAAAGGTAAGAAAAATGAACTAATTACTATTCTCACTAAAAGTGTGTTGTTGAGTAATAACAATGAGGGAATTTTATTAAAGCTGTAAAACTGTCCTAAATCTCACTCTCATCAAAACATTGTTCTTCAAACAAAACTGAAATACTCCAAAATATAGTCTATCAGTATGTGAACTAGGGGTCACAGGCTCAAAGATCAGGCACAAAGTAATGTAAGCACATACTGAAACTAAGTTTATGTATAAAATGGTTGTTGGTCATTTCTTTTTACCTTTTCTTTGGGGAACATGCACAAAAAGTCAATAAAAGCAGACTTGTGTGGATCAGAATTGGTAATATTCCACAGTTACGGCATTCAGATCCAACACTTCGCTTCTAACTCCTTTTTTTCTGTATCACCTGCATAGTGCTGCCCACTCCTTCCCCCCCCCGCCCCCCCAAAAAAATACATCCTGAAGGTCCATAAATAGGGAATTTGGTAAATTATTTCATCTCCTGTAACCAGCTAAGTTCTTTATCATTTCTGTGTATTCAGACTGTGGTATGAAATTTGCAGATTTGATCAAGACACTCCTCAAAAGTGTATCAGAACAGTAAGCATAGAACAGGAGTTACAGCTTGATGGAGTTGAAGTAGAGGTGTTGAACAGAAAGTAGTACTGTGGTGAAAAAGTATTTTAATTTTGTGCCTGGATTATCATAATAATTTTAAAGGATATTGGGGCTGATTTACAATAGAGGCAAACTGCATAATGAAAGCAAACATTGCAGTAAGAGACGGACGGTTCCTGCCAGACACTAGAATCATGACTTTATCCATAAAGTTAGTTGGGATGACTTTTTTTCCTTTCCTGAGCTGGACGTGGCAGTTCCTCTCTTAGAAGATGATTTCTGAGATACTCTGTTATTGTGTGCAACAGTGAGACTGCCAGATAATGGTTCTCTAAAAATGCAGTCTCTTAAGGCAACCAAATGCTTTGTTGCAAGCAGTTTCTTCTAATCTACACATCAGTGGGCATCAATCCTGTTTAGTGGTTTGAGTTTTAAAAGGAGTCCATTGATGTCACACTGAAGCTTGCATAATGCCAATGGGGGCTGCCTAATTCATATTATTTCTATGAGCTGTTCTAAATCCTAGACTTCACTAGTTGTCCAGATATTGTACATCATTTTCTGGAACAGAAATTGATGCTCTTCTGGATCCTCTTTTCTGCATTATTTTCCATGTTCAAGATTCAGAGTGATTGAAGAAGGTCCTTTTGGCCTACCGTTTTCCACCAGTGGGCACAGCAATGTTTGTAGATATTTCCAATTTAGCAAAACAAGTTTATGAAGGTAATCAAAGAAAGGCCATTTTGAAGTACAGCAGGAAGAGAAAGAGAATCTTCTCCTATGGATACTGGAACTGTACTCAAGTGAGAATGGTTTGGAAATCTGACCTTTGTGTATGGGTTTGCTTCTTTCTTTATTCCTTTTTTTTTCTTGTTGGTTTAATAGAGTGGGTATAGTGGAGATAAACCCATGTTAACCCCTCTGTCATAATATGTGGAGTGCTGTCTGAGAACTAAAATGGGAAGAGGGAGCCTTATATGGGACAGCAGGATGCAATTTATGAATGTGAGTTTTCAAATCTAGTGTTTCACTTCAGTATACTTTCAGTTTGCATCTGTGTATGTACTTGGCACAGAATTACCACTCATTACTTTAGAATTGACCATTCAATTATTTTTTTTAATTTTGTATTTTGGAGTATTTTGTATTATTAGACCACCTAAAATGTAACTGTTTGTCAGTGAAGTTGATAATACCTTTTGCTGCTTTGGCTTGAAGGAAGAGCTGTGCTCTCTGCTCATTGATGACCTCTTTGTTTTGTGTGATTGTGCTAGAAGGTGGTAACTGGCACCTTGCTTTTTTGTACTATTTAAGGATGCCTTGTAATTAATATCATTTGCTGTTCTTCAAGGTAACTAATTCCCCCGTGCAGTAATTCACAAGAAACTGAAGGGAAGTTACATGGAATTTCTCTTTCAGCAGTTCTTAGTAGCCAGGTTTCATCATCCCAGAAATTCTATTCAGTCTAAGCCCGATTTTGGAAAAGAAGGAAAACTGTCCTGTTTCTGTCTGGAACTTGCTCAATACAAAGCAAGCAATTTAACTTTTTGCCTAAAGACTTGTAATTTGTGTTTGAAAAAATTAATAACTGTAAGGGAAAATTCAATAGGAGTTGGAATCTTAGGTTTTTCATTTGATTTCAGCTGTCACTTGAAGACTTGACTGGTTTAATTTATTGCTTCACGTAACCTCTTTTTATGAATATGCTCTATGTTTCTGGTTTCCTTCTCCTTTGGGAATGCTTGATGGCTGTCATTGTGGATTTTTAGTTGAGTGAAAATGACAACTGTATAAGTGACAGTTTTCAAATCCACTTTTAAAGAGATACGGATTTTCCCAATTCCTCGTAGATTGCATCAATCCCTTTACAGTGCTTTTACTGGGTCTGTGGGGTCTCTTCAGCAGCTGGCAAGGAGTCCATCTGAAAACACTTGTCAGGATCACCATTTATCCTATGCCTGTTGTACTGTCTATGGTTTGCTGCAAAAGTGCTGAGCTGTCCCAGCATGCATACATGTGACTCATGAGTCTGTTGCATACCTTTATCTTGTGCATAGGCCCTGCAGTTACCTCATGGTTATGTGTCACAAGCACAGGCATGAACCTGCTGTGTAATATGGAATGCTCAAGTAAGAGAGGAATGCTTGGTGGAGCAATGCAATTAAGCATGGCGCAAAACAGCACGTATCCAGGACATGTCAAATATGAGCTGTATGTTCTGCAACCAAAATGTACAAATCAGTGCTCATCCTTTGGATGGACAGATATTTAGCATTTTGATCTGTCAAATGCTAACTGACAGGAATATCAGGTGCTAAATAGAAAGCTCTTACCTCTTCAGTTTTAAATTTGAATTTAGAAGATTTAGATCTGTATTTCTTCTAATGCTGTTCAAACTAATTTTATACATCAAGACAGGGACAATAGTTTCTGATTTTGAAACGTCAGATTACTAGTTTCATTACTACTTTTTAATGCATTTATGCACTTCGACAGTGTCGGGAGTTTGAAGTATTATGCAGACGCAGGTGAGGTATAAATTGTGTGAATGACATTAGTAGAAAGTTAGACTAAAGGATATTAAAACTAGCCAAGCAATTGCTTGTTCCCTTTATTTATTTATTTATTTCTATCTTGTAGGCATAAAGTGGGTTTCTTTTGGTTTAGACAGATGTAGCAATGACATTTCCTGATTTCATGTCCTGGGGCAAAAAAATCCCTTTAGAAGAAGGTTACCTTGAGTTGGTGTTACCTGCTCAGAGAAATATCAGTTCTAAATAATGTATGTTTGAGCTACCCCCAGTAGGGGCTGGATCTTTTAAAATGTTTTCAAAATCTATTTTCTGAGTTTCAATATGAGTTGAACTTCTTTCTGAACAGAAACTTCCTCATTCTCCTGTCACCAAAAATAAGTTGATCCATTGTTTTTGGTGTTCTACTATGAGTAAGTCTAACTGAAATTTTGCCTGTCATTGGTACCAGTTTATTTAGGTTTTATTGATATTTTCTGCTTTTAATCTCAAAATGTTGCCTCCGTATGCAACAGAGAAGGCGGAAAACAATCTGTTTTATCTATAAGTGGGTATGAGAGTGCTTGTTTACAATGGGCAGTTAAGCTTGTCATTTTATATATTTACTGACCAAAAGGGGAGAAAACCTGTGGAAAATATAAAACCTTTGAAATTCAGCAAGGTTTATTTTGAAATATTACCTCAAAATTTCTCGATACTGGGAGAAGTTGCAGTCTTATTTTTTGTATACCCAGCATTTTGAAAGGTAGAATTAAACTATTGAGGCTTGTAGCTACTGTCTTATTGATAGTTACATGTTCTAGTATCTGTGAAACTGCTTTAACTTTTTCTGAACCACTGCACAAATTGCTCAAAAATCTGATTTTAAGTGTTAATTCCACTGTTACACATACACTGTAGCAATGCTAACTATTTGAACTCTTTTTTTCTTTCTGTTCAGACATGCTTAGAGGTTCAAGGATTTATTTTCTGTTTTAATTTCAAGTTTACAGACTGGAGTCTCCCTGAAATTCAGATGACTGCCTATTGGTGGCCCATATGGAACAGGAACCGTTCTTAACTGTGAGCAAGACCATTTTGTGGATAATTCTCCTTTTTGGCCTGCTCTACAGATCATCTTACTAGAATGGGATTATACTCCCAGGATGTTGATAAATGTTGATGAGTTGTAGTCTGAGCACTTACTTCTATTATGCATGATTTGTTGTATTTGAATGACCAGGAATTTTTATTGACACCTGTATGATGTATTTGGCTCTCTAATTATCATACTGTTGCTGAAGTGGTTATCTTTTTGTCTTGACTTAGAGTGGAAGAACTGGCAAGGCTTGGCAGCTCCTTTGCCTCCTATCAAATTTGGGAGCAATTTTTTATGTGCTCTTATTAGACTAGAATTGCTTGTATCATTTTTCTTTTCTACTAAATCTTGGCTCAGATTTTGTCAGAAGGACTAAGTATGTTCTTGTGATGCTGGTGAGTGTTTCGAAGAATGTCATTAGTCGCTTTGGCTCTGTGCATTGAGGCTTGCCTACAGGAGATGTGGTGACTAAGGGAGATGCTACAGCCTTTCTAGGTCATCGTTAAATCAGGCTGCTGCTGGCATTCTCTAGAAGTTTTGCAGCCCTCCCTCCGAGGATCTCCATCTGCGGTTCTGAAGTCCTCGCTGCCCTTGCTAACCACAAATAAGCACAAAGGTTTTGATTCAGTGGTATAGCTTTTCAGATGCATGTTGTCTTCTTTCCCACTGCTGAGCTGGGCAGTCTCTTGCATAATTACCTTTTATCTGAAGAAGAAATAGCTCCAGCTGGCTACTGCTGCTGAATTACTGTGTGCAAGCAATGATTAGGTGTTCTGACTTTCCTTCCTTGTGCTTCTCTGCTCTCACCACTTTGCCTGTCCTTTGCCAGTACCTTCTGCAGTAGTCTCTCTCATGATTTGCTGTCCATTACTTAAAACCTTCTGAAAGTAAAAATCGGTTTTGTTTGCTTGATTCCTTTGTTTTCCCTTTCCCTTTCCTAATGAGACTTGGAATAACTGTGAGATAGCAAAAGGCTTGAGTAAGCACAGGCTTTGGATCCTGTTTGCTGCTTAGTGTGTTTACTCACGCTGTTGCTGGTGTTCCTTGTGCAAACAGCTGCTGGTGGTTTTAAGTTGATCTTTTGTTTCTCACAGTGGTTAAACCTGCCCAGGTACCCTGTGGGCTGGAGGCTCCCCGTGGTTGTGGCACCGGGAGTGGTGAGGGCTCCCTGGGGTCTGGGCCATTGAATGGCCTCAGCCTGGGGCATGGGACACCTCCCTGGGGATGAGGGCAAGCCCAGGCTGGGGTATCAGCCCACCAGCAGGTGGAGGGGCTGGATCAGGCCTGCTGAGGGGAACTGTGGTCAGGCAGGGCTGTAGGGGTGGCCTGAGGCCAGGCTGGGATGTGGCCCACAGGTGGGACTGGCTTGATGAGGCCCATGGCCACCTGGGGGGGAGCTGGAGATGGGCCCTGCTGGGGCACTGTGGGCTGACAGCTCCAGGGGTGACGTGGGGTTCTGGGCAGCGTGGCACAGCTCCAGGGGGGCTACACAGGGCCAGTGAGGCTGTCAGGGTCCTGACAAAACCTCCACGAGATTTTAGCTATGAAATTAAAATGCCTAATAGAAGAGTTTAAAATGCGTGTATGAGGTGGTTGTCAGGTGTGCAGAAGACAGGGCTGAGGATATTTTTTAGCACAGAAAGATCACATACATGCTGGCAACCTTTTTTAACACCATAAAATGTAACTTTCAAAAAATTTGACTATCTATTTCTTGAATGCGAATTGTAAACTTCTCTTCCATAACAATGATATTGTGTACAATTTTATATTTCTAGTTGTGGATCCCTGCTGATACTTGTAACATACAATTTTCCTTTTTGGTCAGATTGAGTGTTACGGAAATAACAGCTTGTCATCACTTGTTTGCAGATGTCTTCTTGCTGAATTGTAGCTTGCATTTGCAACTTGTCTGAGAAAAGCAGATTACTTCCACTATTCCTTTCTCCATCTATGTCTTTTCTTTCTCCTTTATTCTAAGTAGGAATTAGTATATGAAGAACTTTGTTCATCTAATTCATGTGCCAGAGATCATATGGCTTACAGCAACAACAAAAAGTTTGAGACTTTTTCTGCATTGTTTTTACTTTATGTGGCATAATGAGACCTAGTTTTCGCTGTTGGCTGCTCGTAAAGGAAGAAAGTTAGTAGTGGTATATAATAATCTTACTATGAGTGCTATGTAAAGCAAATGATTTTGTGAAAACATTTGCTGTGATATACCATAATCAACCACTTGTTCCATTTGGGAGAGGTTTGCTTGCTGGTTTATGTTATTTAAGGTAGCTCTGAAATAGCTCTGAAACTAGATTTATCTCAGATTGATTGGGCAGAATGCAGTGGGACTGGGACAGAATCACTTCTCTGAATCCAGCAGTTACCAGCTGATGGCTGTGTTGATGTATTTAACTTGGTTTGATGTGAGTGGACTCTAGCTGTTACATTCTATACTTCTGTATCTTTGTCAGATAGCTTACACTGCCCTTAATGGGCCTGAATTAAACAGCTGTATGTTGATTGCTGTGATGCAAACCTAGAAAATCAAGGATTGTTGGGAGGTGGTGAATATAGCTTTTTAATTATTATTTTTCACATAAATAGAAGTATTTTTTGTATCAAAATAAGCATACAATTAACTAAGGAACTCAGGCTCAAGTTACATCTGTTTCTCAGAGTTGTTGGCCTCCATTTGGGCTGAATCTTTACTCAGATGAGTAAAGGCACATATATTTGTTGGTCAGTAGGATTTTTCCAGACTGTTAAAATTTCAGCTGCATGGATGCATGTCTCTTCTTGCATTTGGTATGAAAGCTGTGAGAAAGGTGACTCTTCTGCAGTATTGAATAGCATCTAGGTTATTGAATAAAGACCAGAGATCCTCTTAAATGCAATAAATATAACATATTTGAGCATAAATAAAATAATTTGAAGTGAGGAGTTTGACAGTGAATTTGGAGCTGGCTTCCAGTTCCGTGGATTTCACTAAGTTATGGGTACTTAGTTGACATTAATGTTTGAAGTGCCGGATTTTCTTCACTGGAATGCAAATTAGATACACCTTAGAGTAGTGTTACAGAAGCAACTGGATAGGAAGAATGTTAGAAAACGGTGAGCCGTGTGCAAACTTTAAAGCGAGAAACCTGAATATTTAGAAGTTACATATTTTTACTGTCCATAACCAGGAAATGAAATCTTTACTGGCAAGACAGTTATTTTTCCTAAATAAGTTATTCAAGTGTCTCCAACATCTACTGCTATTTCAGTTTTCACAAAATAGTATTTAGAAAAGAGTAATGCAGGAATATGACTGTCATGCTTTATCTTTTGCATACAAAGTAAAGCCTGATTATTTTTTATTATGAGCAGGACATACTGAAGGAATTAATTCATAAACAAAACATGTGTCTCTCCAGCAGTTTTTTTGCTGGGATTGGAATGAGTCATGGGTTTGGGAACTGTGCTGGTCTCAGTGCAATGAGATCACCAGAAGACTTAAGGGTTTTCGCTGTGCCTTCCAGAAAGAAAAAAATATATTGCAAAGTTAGTAAAACTTACTCTCCTTTTACACTTCCACATGGCCACCTACTAGTATGCCTTTATGGTACTAGGAACTCTCTTCTGGGAGAGCAGTTTCCTTTTATTCCCCACTAAAAGGATTGAAAGGACTTGGACAAAACTTACTGTACTAGTGAAAGTTAACAATCTGAATGTGGTGAGAGGGAATGAAGAATGTCAGGAGTGGTGAGGAATGGTATGTTGTTGCCAATTCAGTTTTGGCCTAAATTTATATATGGGTAAATACCATCATTGAAGGAAAAACTTCAAGTTGACTGACTAAAAGTAGTCTGAAAATCTTTCAAAGAAAATCAATTTTGAATGTAAATTACTTGAAAATATTGAAAAGCAATATTATGACACTAGGAGATGGAAAATAGTCGTAGAAAATGAAGGCGTTCTCTTCTGCACTTGCCTTTTCTGAGGTTTTGTTTATGAAATGTTAGTTTATTTATCTAGCTGAGTTATGATTAATTTACAAGAAGAAATTGAAGTGACTCAGTGCTTCAGTTAATTCCTCCTAGGTTTTGTAGGAGTTGTAGTATGTTTTTTAATAGTGTCTAGCAAGGCTATCTTATCTGTATTCTCTAGATTTGGTGCTGTAGTTCTTCAGGTGAGAGCAATCAGTGATTTTGTTGGAAGAAATGTATACAGTCATGTTAGCACAATCACTTTGCACTCGAGCTTTCCTTCCTGACATTTCATGAAATTCTCTAAATTTGATTTGTATGGAAACTGATCCGGTCTTAGTCCCTTAAAAGAATCTAATATTTGTACCTCAGCTGCTGCATCCCACGTTTCTGAAATATTTTGTTACAATGGCAGTCAGTGGCCTTGTCTCCACATCTCTTGCGTATATTCCCACTTTGAGATTCTCTATCTGACAATCTCATTAGGCAGTGGGGCCTGTATTCCATTTATTACTAATAGGCTCTCGCATAGTCTTATTTCCTCTTTAGGGTGTGATTTTTTATGGGGGTTTTAATTTTCAAAGTTTCTTTTATATACATTAATATGTCTTAGAGACAGATGCATAGAAATTGAGGAAGAAAGCTTATCCTAAGACTTTTGGAGCATGAACAGTTACTTTAGAGCTTGTTTCTAAAGGAATGTGCAGAGATGAGGATAAGATTTGGAGAATGAATTAACACAGTGAATTGTAGATTACTGCCAAAAGTAGTGCATATTCCTCCCACAGTCTCACCGTGTTGATACTAACGTGCAGCTGGCAAATTTTAGTATAGGATGAGTGTTCTAATGAATCAGCAAATACTGGGAGATGAAGGATGCTGACCCCTTCATTCGGTAACATCCCACAGTTTAACTGGTATAAGCTGCTACTGAAAAGCTTCTGTTGGTTGAGGACAGGACTAGATTTATTTCTCTGTGAAACAGTATTCCTACCTGTAAGTGGAAATTTCTGTCCTTGAGCAATTGCACGAGTTGCTACTATTGCGTAGTAGTGGTTAGGTTTTGCACAGGTGGAGGGTTTTTGTAAGGCTGTTTATGCTAGAAAAAGAATGATATGTTTGAGATAAACATATCTGTATCTACATGAATTTGTTTTCTAGGCTACACTTCACAACCAGGGCTGTGTGGCTGTCAGTAGTTTTCCCTTACCTTGTATTCAGATGTCTTAGTTAAAGATGCAATGTATTTCTTCCTTTTGTTGGTACAGAAAGTATTCGTGGAATAAAAATCGTAATTCTGTATGGGATATGTGCTTGTTCTTTTGGTTGGATGCCATTTTATCTAGGGGTGTGGCCATGTAAAATATGATGTGAGATGTATGAAGCTGATTTTGGCACAGAAATGTTACGGAGGATTTGTTGCTGTGGACGTTGTCAGTTACTATACTTACGAATTTGATAGGGGAAAATTGAAAATGCCACTCAATTTAAAAATGTATATTTATCAATCAAGTGCACATTTGATGCTAAAATTATCTTTTTGTAAGCCTGTGAAGATATATTGAGAGATGATGTTATTTCAGGGTCCATAGCTATGCTTACTGATTAGAGACACTGTAAATTATTCATTGTGATGTTGCGGTTGACATTAAAGTTGGAAGGGTATCTGACACATTGATTGAGCTGGTTTCTTCTGGGATTTGTTTAAAGGAAGATGTACATTGTATATCTTGTCATGTTTTTTGTTTGTCGTTTGGTTTGGGTTTTTTTAAAAAAGCCCTCTTAGTTTGACATGTGAAATGAGTAGATGCCTAATGACTATAAATCTAATTTCTTTGTGCGATAAGCATGGAATCACTCCTAAATGTATGAAGTGAATGATACAGGGGTTTTGTGTTTTATTGTCCTGTCATGTCCCGTCTCTCTGGACAGGACGTTTCTTACACAAATGTAGATGTTACTCCTTGGTCCACCTTTTCATGCCCTCATATTGTATTGTCTTAGTTTCAGGCATGCAAAACATACATGATTCTGCTAATGTTTTCACTTCAAATAAAGGTATTCCACTCTCTCTCTTTTTTGGCAAGATGTAAAAAACACAATAGAACTAGAGAAGGATGGTTTTTGTTTGCTTTGTCTATCTAGGTTACCATAACTCTTTCATCCTTCACTGTGCTGTTACACTGTTGTTCTCAGAATTTAATGTAGAACTGCAAAATGTCACTATGTGTTTTACAGGTATCCCATACATCGATTAATATCACACTCATCTGTAAGAGATATTAATGTAAAACTTAATGGTTTGTCTGGATCCGTAAACCTGATGAAATCTTTCCTATCCTCAAGAAGTTACTACTTGCTCCCTGAAAGGTGTGCAGAGGGGAAAGTGGTATTTTATTTATTTTTTTACTTTTATTTTGAAAGAAGACTGTCTTATTCCCAACAGGCTGTCACTTGACAAAATTTCTCCTTACTCTCTCTATGTTTGATGGAAACTTTCTAGCTTTAAAAATAGAATAACTCTGCCACTGATCACTGATTGCAAATTACTATGGAAGTAAGTAAGGAGGACTTACTTGAGAGGAGAGGAGAAAAGCCAGTAGTTTCCTTTCTAGGTTTTCTCAGCTTTCTATGAGACTGAACAAGTCAGTCATTAAAAAGACCCAACCAACCAACCAAAACCAAAAACCCCCCAAAAACAAAATACATCCAAAACGCCCCCACAAAACCCCATGAATTGCAAACATACAAGGTCTGTTTGCAGTTGGTTTTTTATTAACTGGATTCTGTCAGGAGAGCAGAGCCAAGTAATCAAACATAGTGGGGGCTAGAAGCGGTGGATGACTTTTTTAATAATTTCTGAGATGATAAAATCCCTTGGACAGAACACTGGATCAGACCATTTTATTTTTGTTTGTAATTTCTTGAGTTTGCAGAACACTCTCCAGTTTTGCAAGCTTTGTTGAACTCATCCATTTTGAAGTGAGTGATGCTTGTAACTGCTGGAGGATTCCTGGAAAGAAGTATGCAGCATGTCAGAAATATGTTCAGCTTGTGTTATTTGCCAAAAAGAAAACTGTACTTGTTTAACTGCTGCAAAGCATCGGGACACTGCCAACAGATGGTTTACTACTTTAACATAGTGCTTGTTTTCCCTCAAGAAAAACATTCATGTAGTAGTTCATAGAGGTGTGTCTGCTCTTACAGAGATTTTAATATCCCCAGAACTGCATATATTTCATTCTTAAAAGCATTATGCATTTTGCTAGTAAGTTATTCTTCTTAGGCATTTGCAGTGATTGAAAAAAACCCTATTTATACTTACCAGGGAATGTTGATTAACCTTAGATGGATGAAATAAAATGCTTTAATACCTTGATGTTACGTTTTATTGTCTTCTCCCAATGTATTACTGAGCTTTTGTACTTCTCCCCGGCATTAAAGTAATATAAAGGAACTTTTTTTTTTTTTTTTGTGATGTGGGTGTTGCAGGTTGCAGTTCAGAAAATTGAAAATACTTAGCCTGAGAGACCTGACTTTGTTCCCTCCTTCTCTTTTGGGATATTTAATTTAATGGATGACTGTAACATGCAGGAATTCACAATTTGCAGAAATATCAGTTATGCGGGAAGAAATGGAAATGGAGCTGGGAGGATTTGTAAAACCTGATTTCAGAGCGTACTAAAGTATACTAGTTGGAGAAAGCAAGTGGCAAGGGTACTTTGTGCCAGCTGTTATCTCAAACAGTTTTGTGTTTTTTTATTTTTTCTTTCTTTAAAATACCTTCAGCTGCTACTGTAGGAATAACCTGTCTCTCTGGCAACCTGTACACTAAATTATGAACACATTTAATGTGTTTTTTTCAATTATCAGTACTTAATAAGTCAGAATCTGGTTCCTGTGAGGTGTCTTGACAGACTAGGTGATGTGAGTTATTTGACAGACTAGGTGATGTGAGTTAGTGTGTTGTAATTATGTGAGTTATACTGCAGTAATAGCATTGCATCATATGTTTTGTATATTCCTATAGGCAACAGTTCTGATAGCAGTGTAACAGACCCTGACTTTTAACCTGCCTTTTTTGCTATGCCTTTTTGCTATTATTTGTTTAACCCTACAAATAATGGAGTCAGTATACCAAGAAATTTTATACTATCTTGAGCCCCATTTGTTCTTATCAAGGAGAAGTCCCATATGAATTCCTATTTTAGCACTTTTTAGTAAGTTTGGTTCTTTGTAGTGATGCCTGAGGAGGCTACCTGGAAACAGAGACTAGACAGGACTAGGGGAATAAAGCTGGTATTTATTTGAAAGGCTTTCAAAGGTACACCCTGGGAAGCCCAGAGGCTACTTCCAAAATGGACCCCAAGATGAACAAGTCATGAGTTCTTCAGACTTTATAGGTTTGGTCCATTTGCATATCAGCATCAATTCGCCAATTAAAACTTCAGCTACAGATGTAAGTTCTTTAAGCTCAGCCCCCCTTCTCCAAGCTGTTGGTTTACACATTTCTGGGCCCAGCACGGCCTAGGTGTCCTTGGACAGCAAACCCAGAGACTTTGTTATGTCTATCTTAGCATGAGACAGCAGCAGCAGCAGGCTGTAAGACACTCCAGAGTTTTACAGTAGGCAATACAGAATATAAAAGCTGAACCTCAAGGCATCAGTAGCAAGTTTGATTTTGAAAAAAATTTGTCTAGATTGGCTCCATGCCATGTCCTCAGTCAGTGATTTCAGTATTTGATGGAAGTACGTGAGATTTTGGCTTCTGTCTTTAAAGGGCAGTTTCATGATCCTTGGAAACTGACACTGCTGGGGGCCCATGGGAGCCCTAATCTTACGACCTGCACTTCATTCCCTTGTGCTGACACATAGCTATGGAGTGCATTCTATCAGGGAGCCTGATCTGAGTAAAACTAAAACTAATCACGATTTTTTTTTAAGATAGCTTAAAACTGGATTAATTCTCGTCTAGTTGACTGCACTACCACAGAAGCATCCAGGCTGTCATAAGGAAGAGAAGCACTAAAAGAAATCACTAATTTTGGCCAGTACAAATGCTCAGGGTGGTCATAAGTTAAATGTGAAACAACACAAACTACTGAAAGAAACTGTGCGTGTTCTAAACTACAGTCCTTCAAACTAGTTGCCCTTTCCTTGAGGAACATGGCTGCTCCTTCTCACCAATATCCTTTAATTTAATTTTTTTCGTGATTTTTCTTTGCCGAGATACGGACAAACGGTGGAACAAGCAGCAATAGCTCAAATGCAACTTCAAACCAGTTGATTTGGGTTTGTGATAAAATATTAGGCCACATGAATAAGTTGGAACTGCTTTAATGGTGCCTCTGATGCTGTCTCATGTGATATTCATCATGGGTTAACTAAGGAAATTAAATTCACATGAAAGTAGCATAAGATATAGGAACACAGTAATGATTTAGAAGTGTATTCTAAGGAGTAGGTATCTTTCTAGTTCTAACTGCAGGAGTGAAAGGAGGCTGTGTTAGGTCTCAAACAATTTGAACTGTTCAAAGTGATGGCACACAGAATGTACCTCCTGACTTTTGGTGAGTGTCAATCTAGAAAATGGCTAAGCGTTAAAAGACAGAATTGAATATGAAACTATTATCTAGTAGGAGAAATAGCCTTTAAGCAGTAAGTACAAAAATCCCCTGTTAAGTTGGAATAATTAGTTGTTCAAATGTCAAATGTCTTTTTTTTTTTTCTTCCCCACTAAAAGATTGAAGAATGTGGTAGATGTTGAAGCTCTTATCTTTTGCTGACTATGTATGGCAGTAGCTGTATGAGGAGTATTCACTCCTTCTAGGAGTCTTAGAATATCTTGAGTTGGAAGGGGCCCTTACAGGTCATTAAGTTCAACTCCTTGCTCCTCACAGGACTACCTAAAACTATAGCATATGGTTAATAGCGTTGTCCAGATGCTCCTTGAACTCTGACAGGCTTGGTGCCGTGACCACTTACTTGGGGAGCCTGTTCCAGAAACCAGCCAAGTAGTTCTTTCAGTTGACTCTGGTGCCATAAATAAAGCTGTGAGTCCAGACTTGAGGATTGCATTTCAGAAAAGATGTAGGCCACTGAGAAAAAGTCTAGAGAGTTGAGGTGTTGTTTGGAGGAAGAAATCTCTGAGGAATGGCAGAAGAAACTGTAACAGTCCCTCCTGCAAATGAAAGTCTAAGGTTGGGTATAATAACTGGTCTTAAGATCTAAACACTTCTGAAAGGTCATAAGAAATAAGCTATCCTCTTAAGACTGATTTGCAACGTTGTTATGCAAAAGTGATAGTTCTTATTGCTTTGAATGTCTCAGTGTCCTGAAGGCATATTTCTACAAATGCAAATCTGATCTCTCTGTGGCTTAGTTATAACATCTGGCAGTTCCTAAATTTTTTGGTGAATCTCTGTGAGATTCAAAATGTTCCTGTTTCAAAAGGATGACTCCAGCACAGTCTTCCTGAGACGTTCTTGACTGGCTTTTGGTAAACAGTTTTGTTGATTGGGTGATTCTGCTTAATGTGATGTTGTCCATCTTTATTTTCAGATTCTTACATTCTCAAAATAGTAATGACTTTCAGACTGTGGGACTCTCACAAGGAGAACCTGAGTAGGTCTCCAGCTGTTGCTCTTCACTCAGAAGGACCTGGAGAGGGTTGTACCACCTCTAGAGATACCTTTTCCTCCCTGGAGCAACTCCCAAAAACACCTCCAGCTTTTCATACTGGTTCCAGGGGAAGGCATATTTAGGGAACACTGCTGCTTTTGGCAGTTAAGAAGATGTTGAAAGAATAAGTGTCTGGTGATTCTTGCATTATTATTTTATTAATTTCTTATGAGTATAGTCTTGATCCAGAATGATATGAAAGCATAAGCAGAAATTAATTTTAATTTGCTGCAGTTTTGGAATATATAATTGTTTTCTTGCACACCTGTTTAAGGTAATCTACTAACAGTCTGCAGCCATTCACACACAGAATTGCAGTACAGAAATGTTATGTCTCATGTTTGAGTTGGATTTTCCCAGACTGCAGTATTCTAGGTTCACTTCTGTATTACATCCTTTTTGTGAGCTGGGATCAATGGTATTGTTTACTAGGACATTAGCTTCTAGATCTAGAATTGCCGTTTTCTTTTCAGAAAAAGAAAAAGCTTTATGACCTGGAATATATAGTAACTCATCCCTCAGTATGTCTCTGGTGCCTTTTTGTGCCACTTCCTACTTAATTTTCTGTACCGTTTGGAGACAGTTTAGGGGCACAGACTCAACCAAATAATACTGCATCTTCTGCTTTTGCTGCATCTGGCTTGAGGAAGTACAGGTATTACTTAGCATGATGCTCTATGTATGTATTTCACTCAGCAGAGCAGAGTGCGAAAATGGAAGCAGCTGCTCTGTCTTCCATATGAAAGTGGGACTGGTTCTCATTTACCCATTTTTGGGATTTCTGTGATGCCCCTGATAATCTGTCTTTTAAGTAGATGTTGGGGTTTTTTTAGGGTGATGGAGGAAGGTGTACAAAACCTGTAGGTGAACTTTCTTTTTTTTTTTTTTAAAGAATTATGTTACAGATGAAATACACTCAAAGGTACCTTCCTTTTTTTGCATCCCTTTTTTTAATTGCCTCTTTATAAAGACATATTCCATTCAGAGCTCTTTATCCTTTTAGATCTGTAGGTCCATACAACTTGCACAGAATTCAAATCACCTTCCCTTATAGGAATAATTCCCTTAAGGTTATAGGAATTGCTCAAGGCCTCAGGCTGCCTGCCTCAGGTGAAGAAATGTGTCAAGCATTGAGGTATTTACTGCTTCTGTCTGACTGTAAGATCCTATTACTGTGCACTTCTCCTCTCCTATTTTTTTTTCCCTTGACAAAAAACATCACATATTCTCAGGCCACACAGTATGGTAGCCAGTATGGTCTTTCCTGTTTCTTTTGCTTATTCTAAGAGTTTTTGAGAGATTCAGTGATTCAAACAAGGCTGCTTCAAGGTTTCAGTAAACAATGATGCTAAGTTCCTATAACTAAACAATGGCTTGATTAAAACCAAAGTTAAGAAGGCTTGTATTTCTAATTTACAGTAAATTTTGCCACGTGTTGGTTTTGGATTAGGTGGGCTACAATATAAAGCTTCACTTAAAAGACAAAAAAAAGTCTCTTCATAGCATGAAATATTTAAGTTTTGCATTTAGGAGCTGCTGCTCTCTGAAGTCTGCTTATGTCCAGTTGAGCTTGATTGGGCAGTTTATTTTGTCATTATATATGTAAGTGAAAACACATTTCTTCTTTCTAGTTTGAACTGCTACAAATACAGTTACAATTTCATAATTTTCATATTTTGGAAATTAATACATTATTCAAACGAACCAGTCACAGCTGAGAGGTTATTTGGAAAAATAAATTGGAAATTTGACAGCCTACAAATAACTCTGGAGAATGATTGAGTTTCTTTCCAGTAAATACTTGTGAAAGTCGTAAACCCATGTTAGTAGGAAGTAAGAGAATCTTTCTGGCTGCTGCAGTGGCTGCTGCTATCGTCCTAATTTAAATAAATATCTGTCAAGCAAAGTTAGATTTGAAAATAGAAGGATGACAGAAGATGGTCTGTTTTTTTGTTTTGTTTTTTTTTTTAATGTTCAAGCATTTTAAAGATTTTGCCTTGACTGCTTTAGAATAAGGTTGATCTACTGATTTGATCCTTGTTTGCAGAGCTAATTAAACTTGGTGTTATTCCTTTAGGATAAAGTTACACTTAATAAATGTATTGCAAACCAAATTTTGGAACTTGTATGTTCTAATATTTGTTCTTTAAATATTTATAAATTAGTTGCCTTGAGTTTAAAATGATTTTTTGCTTTTTCCAGAGTTGTACTAGCTATTTGTTTGAGACTACAGCAAATACAGGATTCTGATGACCTGTAATATTCAAAGTAGTTTAAGCACTTCCAGCAAGTAAATACCAGGCAACTATCACAATAGCAAAAGCTGTTTTTTGGCAACAGTGTCTTGAAATTATTTCCTAAAGTAGATGTCATCTTTCAGGATAGTGGCTTTATTAAAAGCAGATTTGAGTGCTTGCTAGAGTTACTATTCCAAGAATAGTTGGTTGCTCAGATGATTTCACACTGCAGGCAGCATTTCAGTGGTTAGCCTGTCCTGTGAGCCCATCCCTGTTTGTGATTAAACTAAAGATCCTTGAAAATAGCAAGGTTTAGCATACTGAACATTTTTTTCCTTTTTTTTGGAAACCATTATGTCCTCTTCCATCTCTTGCTTCATATTTCATTTCTGCTTTCTAATTTACTTGTATTTGAATTCTACATGCTGAGGATTAGTTTTCCCAGTTCTTTCTGTATACCTATACCCACAAGAAACATACTGTAAATCTTCTTTTTTCCACTTGTTTTCATAGAGTCCTATGAAACATGTGGGTGTAAAGATGAATTAGCCATTTGCTGGCTGTGTTCCTGGAAACAGTCTGAGATTCTGACTGACCAGAAGGCAGTCCAGTGGTTTTTTGTATTGAACATGTGGGATCCATTAAGGATTCAGCCTAATTATCTTGGTTTTATTTAATCTTCTTTTTAAGAAATTGCCTTTAATTGCTGTCCCCTCACATACTTCTACAGGAATAGTCAGCTGTTCATAGAGGGAGTTTTTAGTGATAGAAATATAATGGAGAAGAACTGTAGTAGGGAAAGATGTGAGAAGATGCAAATGAGCAGCGCATTGCAGGCACTTTTTCAAATCCACACAGGAATCTTTCCTCTGTGTTTCTGTTGTATGCTGGGGGCACGGTGTAAAGGCTGACATTCTGTTCTGTAATGCTATGATAGATTGAGTGAAAAATTGCAGAAGGAAAATGGGATCTTTGTTCAGCCAAAAGCATCATTATAATAATTTGAGTGGAAGTAAATATATGGAACAAAGCGTGTGAGGTAGGAAATGTGGTCTCTCTTTCTGGACTCTTAGGTTTACTGAAACCTTTAAGTCCCTCTAACCTCAGGGGTGTTAACATTACAAGCAGTAATGCACTGTCTCAGAGTGCTCAGAGATCCTCCAATAAAGTTTCTTTAAGGCTTTTTTTTTTGTATTTGAGCACAAATGTGAGGAAAAAGTTTGTGCTCCAATGTATGAGTTCATATGGGCCATGAGTGGAAACTGCTGATGGTTTGAATTTGTCCTGGAATGTGCACCAAGAGAAAACGTTATCGTGCAAAGAAATACACATATACAACATGAAGTTGTGCATGTACAGGCAGTGGTTTGGGGTTTTTTTTTTAATGAGAAGAGGGATTTTGTTGGAGAGTGGGAAAATATGAGACTTATTCATGTTCTTTGAGGAAGTCTTCCTTTTATCTTTTTTTTAGAAAAACTGGCAAAGATGTATTATCTCCACTTGTGAAAACCAGGAACATTGGAAGGCTTTACTCTAAGCAAAGGTCTTTTGCATACATCATAGGGAGAAGGTTGCTTATTTGAGTTCAGCTGCTGATTTTTTGACCTGTGAAAAACAACTTCATCTAAATTATATTGACATCTCAATCTCAGAAGTCCATTTTTACACAGGCACAGTTAGTTATTTTCTTCTTTAAATAAATAGGCTTCTGTGGTTTGTGTTAGTGTCAGTTTCCACATCAGATTTGGCAGTTGTGTCAAGTACACACTGTGTTAAATTAATTGTTTGAACATGGCATCTGAAGCTGTTGTTAACCCAAGTACTGGGAACAGAAGGATCACAATCTCTGAAGCCAGGAGTGCACGCTTCAGTTGGAGGTTCCGGTCACAGCATTTGGTATCTACTGTGTCTGTGTGCCTACAGCTTCTGGTAGATGTGTATAAAACCAGCTTAATGACAAAGCCAATAGCAGCATTCAGCAATAAATGGCAATATTTGATGGTTCTATGTCACGTCTTCTGTGTCTGTACTGAAACAGGAGTTTTAATTTGTCTCAGATGGCATGTTGAGCTAGACTCTAAATAATGTCTTATTTGTATGTTGATTGTGTATAAAAGTGCTTGCATTAAGAGATAGAAATGAATGTATATAGAGAGAGGTATATCAATGAAATCTTTTAAGTTTTGCATTTATTTTAGTTACTGCATATGTGGATGTCATTCTAGTTTCATGCTGTAAGTTGCAGTACACGAGTAAAGTAAAATTATGTGGGAAATCCTGAAACAGGATTTGGATAGTGTTTCTTGTTTAGCTTGCCTGTTCAGCAGAGTCTTACCTAATGTAATGAGACCTATTGCTTTTAATGCTCTTAAAGTGAACCTTGAAGTACAGTATTTAAGTTTCAAAGTTATAAACCACTAATATTTTATGATACTGTAGGTAAGAAAAAACTTACATCTTCTATTAATCCAGGAAGCCTTTACATCCCTAATATTTGAAGTCATATTTTATTTTGCAGTCCATGAACACTAAGAAATTGTCTGAAAACATCTATTCAACAACTCAGTTGCAGAATTAACAGCATCAGATCATTGCAATCTGGAGAGCACTTTTTCAGTTGAATATCACTTGAGTGTCTTTTTACCTAACAGCATTTCTGTGTGTTTTCCCAAAAAGCTATTAATTGAAAATTCTTTAGGCACATGAAGGTGTGGGTTTTGCAAAGATTCCGTCTCTTGTCTCAGTCAGGAGGAGGTCTGTGTGTTTAAACCCATAGTCATTAACAGTGGCCTTCAATTAAAAAAAGAAAAAAAAAATTAAACCGGAAAGCTAATTGCAGTGTCCCAACATGGTATGATATACTCTGCAGATATTTCTAAAAGACAGAAGAAGAGAGAAGTATGTGATGAATGTGAAAACAACACATTTTCTTTCACAACTTTTTTCTAAGTAACTACCATGTAAGTTTATTCTTTTGATTCTGTTACCATGTTGATATATTCATTATTAAAGGATAGGTAACTAAGATGTCAGGAGTTATGAGATCACACCTTGTCAGGAGCTATGCATTCCTTGTTCCTTTTGAAACTGGTCTGGATTTTTCTTTGATGGGGCCGATTTTTAAATGCAGTTGACTTTTGTAAAGGTTCATGTAAAATGACCTGATGCTAAAATGTGCCAGAATTCAAATCCCTCTGTGTTGGTTAACTGAGGTATACTGTTACAGATTATTTTGGCACAGGATTCTGTTTGCATCCCAAAATTAGTAGGTGGTGAATTTCGTTTGGACTAAGTTGTGCTGTCTCTCACACACTTCTTTGTATAATTTTCCCTTTTTTTTAAGATAAGGGAATATCATAAATAGTGGTAACAAAATGTTGAGACTGAAAGTGTTAAGACAATTACTTTGCTGGTGGTATGCACACACAAAAAAAATGGATCCATGACTCTCTTGATTTCATAATGTAATTTGACTGTAATTTATTTATGTTTATTCTAAATTTTGGTAAATATCAAATGATCCTGCAGGCAGAATTGTCAGGTAGTTCAGGCCTGAGTATAATCTTCTTCATACTAAGAAAGCTAAGGATGTCAAAAACTTCTGCCAGCTTGAAAGTGGTAGTAATACAGGAATGTGTAAATTAATGTATGTGTATTGGAGTGTCATTATATTTGAACAGTTAAAGGTGTCATTCAGCAGTTTCCATGAATGGAGGCCTGTGTACGTATTATAAGACTTCAGAACTAATTGGAGTTACTGGTTACACAAAGAACCTGTTACTGTCCCCTCTGAGTTTTCCCTCCTTTAGTTACGCTCTTCTGCAAGCTGTGGTGAGGTTTGTTCTGTGGGACACGCCCGATTAAGCAGCTTCCCTCCTCCCTCCCTGTTCTCTACAAAAATTTTTTCCTCTACAAATGCGTATGTCTCTCCTGAGACAAATGTCTCTCCTAAGTCAACTATGCTGTTTCGTTACGAAACACTTTGAGGAACTGACCTGGGTCAAACTTACTTAGCACAAAGTAGAGGTGTGGTTTTGTCTGCGTTGACCCCAATGGTGTCTCTGACACTGTTTCCTGTGCAGTTGCCCAGTCAGTAATACCAGAGGAGTTGAGGGGATGAGGTGCTAAAGCTGCAAGAGGTGCAAGAGCTGTGCAATCAAGTACGATCACCAAGAGCAGTGCTCCTGAAGGAACAGTTTCACCAAGGCTGAAGCTTTCTCTGTCTTCTGTGAACGTGACTTCTTGTGTGCCAGCACAGCCACAGTGCTCCTTCCCTATGCCCTAGCAGTGCTTTCCCTGTGTATGTGGGACACAGATCTGAGTTTCCCTCACTTATCAGTGGGGGAATTAATGAAGCTTTTATGCTGCGTGAAGTTAAACAGGGTGTTTCTCTGAGAACATTTTGCAGCATACTGAAGTGCTAGCGTGAATGGCTTCCGCCCAAAATAAGCTAAGCTAGTATAAGCAAATTTAAGAAATGTGGAGAACAACTTCAGTGAAGACACTTAAATACTTTGAAAATTCTGCCTCTAAGAATATGAAATTATTTTCTGAATTCTTTGAGGCATTAAAAACTTTCTTTGAAGATCAGAGTTTTTAATGACTTTGATATAACTTAAGAGTTTCTAATACTGTTTTATATTTATGATTTTATTTTTAGGGAGCAGCAGTCTGCTATACCTGTGATCTGCAATGAATGCCAAATCTGCAATCAGCAAAGAGATTTTTGCCCCACATGATGAAAGGATGCTGGGAGCTGTTCAAGTGAAAAGAAGAACAAAAAAAAAGATTCCTTTTCTAGCTACTGGGGGTCAGGGTGAATATTTAACATACATCTGCCTGTCAGGTAAGATTAATGACTTTGGATGTCCAGTTATTTGTTTAGGCTTATCTTTGATTAACTGATTAGCTGTTGTCTGTAGTGTAAGGAGCTGGGTGATTCCAATCTTCATAATGTAATCAGGGAATTATAGCACTTACACCTTTTGTCTTGAGGAACCACGTGCTCTAGGCTATTTATATTTATATAGTATAATAAATTGAACAGTTGGTTTCATTGTTTAAAAAATCCCTAGGTGTTCTCTCACAGCACAGCTGCAGAGTATGAACAAATAGAATAGTTGGTAACAGTCTTTCCTTAGATTAAGATATTTCTTAGAAGGATGAACTTTTGAGGACATTAAAATGATATACGATGCCATGTTTTTATGCCATGTTTCAATATCTGCCAACTGAGTGTGTGTGAATACCTTTGGTATTTCCGGGTGATGTAGTCACTTAGATTTTTAGGCGTATCAATTTCTCCCTCTGAGTGTGTACATCATGCTGGAAGTACAAATAGTGGCCAGAAGAAGTGTTCCATGAATCTCAGAAAAGTGCAATTATTTTTGGACTGAATGAGAGAGAGTGTTTCATGGACTCTTTCAAATTGTGGGGTTTTTTTTAAAATAATGTTAAAACTTCCAAAGCACGGGAGGTAAAACTCAGTGACTCTGCTGCTGTTCTAAGATATCACACATCCACCCTGAAAGTGTACATTTACTCAAATTGTGGGGATGAGATGTTATCTGGATACATGTGTACAAATGCTTATGCTAAAATACAAGCTGCAGAGGATACGCACATGGATACTGAGGTCAGTGAGACAAAACAGAAGACCTTTCATTTACAGCTGAGTACCCTGCTTCTCATTATAGGATCATAGAATATCCCGAGTTGGAAGTGACCCACAAGGATCATCAAGGCCAACTCCTGGCCCTGCATTTTGGTAACCCCAAAAATGGCACCATGTGTCTGAAAGCATTTCCAAACACTTTGTGAACTCTGCCAGGCTTGGTGCTGTGACCAGTTGCCTTGGGTGCCTGTTCAAGGGTTTCCACACCCTCTGAATAAAGAACCTTTTCCCGATACCCAGCCTAAGCCTTCCCTAACACAGTTTCAAGCTGTTCCTTCAGGTCGTATCAGTCATCATGAGAGTGAAGCGATCAGTGCATGACCCTCTGCTTTCCCGCTTGAGGAAGCTGTAGACCACAATGAGGTCTCCACTCAGCCTCCTATTTTCTAGCCTGAGCAAACCAAGTGACCTCAGCCATTCTGCCCACATACAGAGCTTCAAGGAAGGATTTAAAAATTGTCTCGCCTAGGCTGTTCCCTAGACTTGTGGTTGGGATACTCTGTTTGGATGTAAGAACTGTAGGTTTCAGTCTTCTCAAGGTGTAGTGGAAACTAATCTAGGCCTCCCATCTCTTAAAGAAATGTTCAGATCACTAATGCTTTTAAGGAAAGCCAAATTCTTCCTTTGGCAGTCATATTTTTCAAATGTCAGTCCAGTTTTTTTTTCTAAGTCATCTCCTTGTAAAGAGCAATCGTGTTCTAAGTTTGTGCAGTAAGTTTTGGGATACATAGGTGTTTGATACCCATGTTCATGATTTAAGGTTAGAGATGTGATCTATGCTTACAATTTTCTGTAGGTGGGTTTGTTTTTTTGGTTTTTTTTAATTGCCATTCTGGAAAACTTAGCCCTCCTTTAGCTCCCCTACCCCATATTCATATGTATCAGTCAACATGGATTTTAAGACAGTGAATGGTCTTGAATGCATTTATTGTTTTTCTGCCAGAAGATAGCATATTGTGAGTAAGGAAGAAATAGAGGGTGTCCTGACTTGAACAGAGTTTGTCACTTATGATAAGGAGAGGCATTCAGGATCTAATTAAAATTACTTTGTGGCAGACACTGCGTATTGATATTGCAAGAACCCTCACATGTGGCTCACTATTTATGGGGTTTTGCACAGATCTGAGACCAGGTTTTTTCATATACACTTGTAGTTTATGTTATGAAAGCAAAGTATATTTGGTAATTTCAGTATGCAACAAAGGGAGTAGGGAGAGGACTGCCTGGCTGTGTTTGATGTCACATTCCAAACATTCTGATCAGAAAGATTATGCAATTCAGTAGGGTCAAGTGCAATTAGTTATTTAATCGGGAATCATCAAAGGCACAAAACCAGGCATTGGGAAGTAACTGTTTCTGCCACTGTGTTTAAAAGAAATTGTGACAAGGATAAACTGTAATTTTTGCCTATTCCTGATGGCTGTGAAGCAATAATGGTTTTAGTTGCAGCAAGAAGTTGTTACAGAAAAGGTTTCCATTTAGTAAGGCTCAGTTAATGTGGGCCTGGCAGTTTAACTGTGCCCAAAACTGTTCAAGATGGACTGTATCTTGGGATAACAGAATATACTTGCTTACCTTCCTTTTTGATGTAATTATGTACAGTGAAGCAGACACAATGGTGGCTAGCTCTGGATTTGTGTTTACATTGCAACCAACACATGCTTTAGTGTTGAGTGTTGCAACCTCTTCCGTGGAAATGCCTTTATCAGCCTTTGACTCTTGTCCCATTTTTGCCAGGTTTGCTATGTATTAGGTAAACAAAGTAACTGGAATATCTTTGTGTTCACAGTTTTCTTGGACTAATTCAGTTTGGCCTTTGCTGAAAGGAATTTGATAATTTACTCTTTAGAACAGAGTTTGTGAGTTGAAAGAATGGGAACTGACTCCTTATATTCTTAAGGGATATAAATATTTGGGATTATAAAATATCTTGTCTAGTTGTAGTTTCATCCAAGATGAAAGATGAAACAGAAGGATGGTACAGAAAATGAAACATCAGCCACTGTGACAGCTACTTCTGCTCAGTTTGTAACTGAGAAAGTACACAAACTGTTATAACCGGAGTTGAATGTTTTCCTTCCAGTGTTGAAGTTTGGTGTTGAAAATACATTCTATCATAGTTCAGTGTTGAAAATACATTCTATCATAGTTTTTGTTTATTTGAATTTCTGAAGGCATAGATAAAGATGCTGAGCAGGGATAATGCCCTTAGGTCTCAGAGATAGTATAGTGAACCATTAAAAGAATAAAATATTGAGCAGTGCAAGATGGGAGAGTAAGGCAGATTCTTCCTTAATATTGGTATACAGTATTGAATACTGAGTTGGTTAGAAATAAACATTAATGCTCCGAAGAGGTATACCTAAAGCCTGTAATCTGAAACTGGAGACAGATTAAGTTAAGAAAGCTGGAGCGAGGCTGCTTGACAGCCTGGTGGAAACCAAGCAGCTGGGTTACCCGCAGCTTTCTAGCCTGGTGCTGGAGCTAGCCAAGTTAAACTGGCAAACAGAACCAAGACAGATCTTTAAGGAGTTGTTCAGCTGAAGAACAACAAGAAATGAGTAGACAGATGGGAAACACAGAGGTGGGGTGACTGTAGGCAGAACAGAGAAAATGAAAACTGGGATTTTTTTGTAATGTATAAGAGGATTTAACACAGAAAAGACAAGAAATTCAAAGCTGAAAGTGGATATTTATCACCTCCTCCACACTAGCAGACCTAGTGATAGTTATTGGATCAGATCTAAGTTTTAATTTTGTCACCATTGTCTTATATAATTGAAACATAATTGTTTAAAATAGTTCTTAGCCTTATTTAGAATTCTGAATTAAGTATAAAATACTTAAAAGGTTACTTCAGAAATATAGGTCATTGGCCTACTTGCTTGCGCGGAGTTCTGTGTGTGTTACTTCTGTGACACTATCATTACATTTTTAAAATAACTTATATTATTTAAAAAGACTTTTAATGTCATAATGCATTGGAAATGTTCCAGTTTGTATGTATGGATGTTGCGTTGACCTTTCAGGATTAAATATCTATTGCAGTTGTGGTGAACTGAATGAACCATATGGTTCCTTTTGAACCTGAATTCTTTTGTGTAGTAACACTCAGCTTAGTTGCACCAATGTTTCTAGTCCTTCTGCTGAAAACCTTGGTATTAGAATGTAAAGCCAAAGTTCTTTAAAACCAAGAGTGAAACATTTTTCCCCCTGTGGTTATGACTTTTAATAGTGTTCTTTTTTTGCCATCTCCAAGTTAAATTAATATTGTCAGTTCAGGGCTTTATTTGAACAGCTTTGATGCAGAAGTGCAGTCTATCAACAATGGTGCTAGAAAAGCCAAAAAGAAATGCAAAGAAATAATAAGAAATAATACACAAAAATATGATGCACCTTCAGGAGTAGAGCATGTCGGTCTTTTCTTTAAAAGTTAACCTTATTGACCATATCACAGACTTGTTCAAAAGATAGGCAGTCAATAATTTAGAAAGTTTTTTGCATTTACTGCAATAGGCTCTTGGCTTTTGGAATTTTTTTAATTCTGTTTCTAAGTATACAGAGAGACAGAGACTTGGTTTATGAGCTTAAACAGTTCTGTGGATATCCTCATTTGTACGCTTACAGCTGATACCTAACCACAACACTCAGTTACCCTTGCAACATGAGCTTTTGTACTTGGATATCTTGGCTGTAAGGCCATGGTGTCATGAAATTGTTTCTCCAATTACAAATTTGTTGTTCCTCCCATATTGGCTGCTCATGGAATAGAATGTAACCCAGGATTGACCTATATCTGTTGCTCATTTTAAGGTCACTTTATGTGGCTGCCAGAAACCAGCCATAATTTCATGGGGAGTTCAAGAACAGGATAAGTGCAATTGAGTTTTCAGCATGGTGGTTGGACTGAAAATTGAGAAGTAGTGAGAAGGAACTTGTTATCGAAAGAGCTCGGTTTTCTCCTAATGTGTTCTTATTTTCCATTTGAGTTTTACTGAAGTGACAATCTCCAAGGTTTTTTTCAGAATTTTCTTATTGAAGAAAACATCCCATTTTCAGGAGCTTATAGTGCGGAGGATTCTCATGTTTCCTTTTCAGGACATGAGAAACTGAGTAAATGTCATTTTCCACTGACTTCCCAGGAGAATGCTCTCTTTGTCTGCCCATAGGGTGTATTGATGTATTACTGAGTATTTTTGGGCTGGGGATAGAGGGTGGTGGTGGTATTTTCCCTCTGTTTAAATGTTGTATTAAGGAATGAGAATGTTACTTCGGTGTTCATCATATTCACTTTCAATGTGACCCACTTAGATGTCAGGGTCTATTGAATATTTGATTATTTATACAAAATAGGTCGTGACTGACATAAGAGATTTGGTCAGCCCAGAAGAGCACACCAGCCAAATGGTGGTCCAGTCTTCTGCAAGCTCTGACCTGGACAGCTGCTTGCAGACAGCTACAGGCCAGTTGTGGTGCTTTGCCCAGCCCCATGGATGCAGACTCGACCATGGCTGAACATCTGGGCACAGACTGGGATGTTCAGCAATGGCTGCTTGTGGCAGATGTTGGCTTAAAGACTCATGTTCTGTCCCTCAGAGAAGTTAGATGTCAGGCATTCCTATGTTTTGGATGAGTTCCTTTTATGTTAACTGTTGGTATAAAGTGTGGCTGCCATCACTAATTCTTTGCCTAACACTTTAGCAATTTATCTGAAAATACCTGATAAAGCTTCCTGATTTCCAGGGGAGAAACTACTCCAGAATTCAATGGAGAGGACTCTACAGTGCAGAAAATAAATGTACTATTCCTTATTAGCTTTTTTAGCGTCGAAGTACAGACATGTTGGGTACTTTCTTCAGTTGGCTACTGATACTCTAAAACTTTCTTGTGCAGAGTCATTGGCTTTTGCTTCAGGTTACCCAGGGATAAAACCTACACAGCTACTGTGCAAAATTTGCTTCTGTGTTGACTAAGTCAAAGTCATACAGTTTGCTAGTGTGGGTGGAGTTAAAATGATGTAACATTCTGTGGTTTCCACATACACGTCATTAGATTCCAGTCTCATGGCAACTTCTCTGTTTATTTCTGGACTTCCATGGACTGATGCCTGACTGCCTTCTAAGTGCTCAATGAAATGTTTTACCATTGCTCATGCAGTTGGTCTGGTGCAAATGTGTGCGCTAGAATCTCTGGCCATGAGAAACAGGAACAACTTCAGCTGGCTTGTATTCATATGAAACCATTACAACTAGTATTATAGTTTTAGAAATAAAGTACAGTGATGAAGATGCTGTGAGGAGAGTCTTTTTTTTTTCTACTGGTAAAAACAGTGAGTCATTGCTATAGCTAGCTCTGAAAAGTTATATAGTTTGCCGTTTGAGAAAAATATGGAAGTGTGCCAGGAATGACATTTAAGGTGACTGGTTTTGCCTTTAGGATAGCAAGATGCCCTGAGAGATCACTTCACTTTACTTGTAGAGATATAGATGGTTGCTTGGTTTTGGTTTTTTTTAATACAGTATTACATAGGTTAATTTTTTTTCAGAGTGTCTTCAGCACAGAGGGAAAATAATCAATAATATATTTTCTGATGAATAAGCTTCAGCTCTTTTTTTTCTCCCATTTTACTGCTAGGTATCTTTTGATATGCTTAGGTATAAGTGCGTTGATATATACCTGTGTAAAGTATAATCATACTAAATTCTTTAATTGTTATTTAGTCTTCATACAGTAATTGTTTTTACTGTAAGTAAATATACAGAGGTGTTGTCGTCCTTCATATGCTATTTCTTGTCTGCTTTAGCATTTTTTCTAATTACATTTTTTGGTATTTTTCAATTTGAAAAGCTGTGAAACAAGTTTCTAGATGTGTACAGTGCACTTTTTGTATAAAACTTAGTTGATAATTGAAGCTTATTGAAGACATTTGAATCCTTGTTTCTTCTGGCCATGGTGCAATCTTGAAAAAACAGCTTTACTCCTCTGGAATGTTTTTTACCTTGGAACTTTTCAATGTCTAGATAGTGGAATAGGTTTCATTCCACTTTCTTTCTTTGCTCCACTAATTTAGAAAAAAAATTATTTTATCATTGCAGTGCTTATCTGTTCTCCTTGAATGAGAGAATGCCTTCTCGGGATTACATATGTGGCAGGTTACTCTGTTTTCTTTACCACTGAGTATGTTTTAGTGTGGTGCTCACATTTATTGGTAGTAAAGTTATTTCCAGTGATGATACCAAGTTATGTTACCCCCTCACTCCCCTCCATGTTTGGAAGAGAATGGGGGTTCTATAGAGCTTCATGCATTTTTTGTAGTTACTTGTGCTGGGTAGGTTTGTATTCCTCAAGAGCTGGCAGCACCTTGCTTCAGTGGTGATGATGTATTTCAGCGCCGTGTTTTGCCCAGAACATGGCAGATGCTTGCATCAAGTTTAATGCCAGGTTAAAATGTTTGAATGTTGCGATGTCTTTGAAAACAGTTTGTTCATTCTTTGTCCAAGTGAGGCTTTTGGCAGGGTTTGTTGCTATCTTGTGTGTGGTAAAAATGAAGAGCTGTAAATAAGGCTCTACTTAACAAATTTCCATGGTAGCTCTCCTTCAAGTTGGAGTACAGCAACCGTGCACATGAGACCTGTTTGAGTATCCCCTAATTGCTAGCTTTGGCAGAAACTGTTCTTGTGGTACCATAACAGTTAAAACCACTGTGTTTTGTTTTGCAATAGGATTAATTCTGAACAGTTTTCTTAGTTTTTGTGGTGCTGGAGTGTATTATGTATAATACCCTGACTCACTGCATTACGGATTGTTGAACTTGAGTCATACCAGGCAGAAATATCTGGAATGTTCCCCTGACGTTGAATTTCAGAAAGAATTTCTGTTGATTGCCGTATAGTTCTGCTCTTAGAAGAAATACAATCTTGTGAACAAAACCAGAAGTTCTCTTTCTCCCTGACCAGTACTTACTCTATTACAGACTCTTTTAGTAGATAAACATCAGATTAAAATCTTACCCTTTTATAGTACTCCAAGCTGTATGAGTCAAATCCTGTAAGTTTTCACCATACATCTGGCCTTTAAATACTGTACTATCAAATAATTTTCAATGCAGAGCAGCCCATAAGAAGTACTTAACAAAGGAACTGCTAAGCTGATTAGAATACTACATCAAGCTTCTCTATCATTAGGTAGGTTTTATTGTTTCCTTGACAAAGAAGAAGATGAATAACACAGTTCTGATGTCTAAATATTTTCTGTTTGGGACTTTCATCTGTAAATAATCCCTTTAAAGCAAGTTAAATAGAAAAAGAACAGATCAGAACTGATGCTTGATTTTCTGATGTGTTTTGCCTGTATCCCCCAGTTTATGCAAACTGCTGCCACAGGCGCTCAGATACCAATCAAGTAGCAAGACACACCTGTAAAACACAGTAGGGTGGGAATTAATTAATGAACTAAGTCTGTCCAATCTTCCCTCACTGGTATAATATCTGAACATTTCAGACTGTTGCAATAAAAACAAACTCATATTCTCATGTATGCATGTATATGTGTTATTGTGAACAAGTGCTCTGCATTTACAGCAGGCATTGTTTTTCCTCCAACCTACTTACATTAAGATTTTTAGCAACTTGGTTTTGTACTCTGATTATGCATATCCTAACAAGAGGGAAAAAACAACATATGAAGGGTGGGGAGGCTGAGAGAATATAAACTATGAAAAGTTTTGTTGGCCTTGTATCAGGGAGGAGCCTACCCATTTGTCCGAGTTAAAACAATCTCTAGTAACTGTTTAGCTGGAACAACTTCATAGAGAAAGTCTGGCACACCCAGTCAGCTGCTTTTCTGTTCATTAGAGCTCAGCAGCACACAGTAACTCTCAGTAGCCACAGGGAATGACAAAGTTAAAACTATACAAATTCTCTTACATTACTGTTTTAAAGAAAACTTCATTTGGGTGAAATTTTTAGGGGCTGGGTCTGAGACAGCTTTATAACATTGTTGAACATACTTGTCAGGCATTTTTAGCCCCTAATTCTAAACAGTTATTGGAAAATTACTTTGAGCACTTAGCTCTCCTTTCATATTGTCTACTTAAACCTGTCTTCAGAAGACAGGCTCAGCTGGAAGGGAAGCTGCAACATAAACGTCTTGCTGGATGAAATAACTAGCAAATGCTTTTCGTGGATAATATGATATCAGCCCCTGCTGTGTTAGTTTTCTTAAATCTGTGCCTCATGTCACTCTGTGGAACACGGTAGTAATGGCAAGAGCAGTTTTCTGTGACTGGATCAATGACTCGGAAGAAAACAGAACTGTTAAAAGAGCATTCTCTTACTTCTAGCAAGAGAAGTGTTTACAACATGTATTTAAAGCATTTACACAAAGAATGCTTTTTCTGAGAGAGGCAAAAAATTGTAAGCTGAAATAAACAAAAGCTTTCAACCTCCAGACATTATATTTATTCACTTGCATTAATGACAGATTGCTAAAGAAAACTTGGCTGTTTAAGTGTCTGGGAATATCTAAAGTTGCCTAAAATACTGAGAAGATTTTAGGCAGCTGAAATTTGTTGAATTTGCTTCAAATGAAAACAACATCTAGGTACAGAACTCTTTTAAAAGTTCCAGAATAATTTCTGTTTTGCTTTATTTTTGTACTCATATATCATGGTTTCTTTTCAGAATAATTTTCTTATGTTTAGCACACATAAGTTTGCCATACAAATACACAAACAGTCCTTCAGCTGTACCATTTGAGGGAATGCTGCTTTTTTGCCCAGTGTTCAATCTGTAATGAAATGTAGTTGGAAAACAAAAATCCAAAAATTGTCTTTAACTATGCGGAACATAAAATTGGTTGAGGAGATGCTTTGAAACTTGTTAGGAACTGGAGAAAGGGAGGGTTTTTACAGTGGCATCAGGAAGAGTCTAAACTGATAAACCACTGTATGTATTGACTGATAAAGACGTTCATATTTTATTCATTTGGACTCCTAAATCATTTTTTTTTAATCTGGTCATCTGTTTTCCCCTGACCGCCCTGAGATAAAAAAAAGGAAGCAAGTCACCCTTTGGATGTGTGATACTTTGGAAGTATTGAATCACATAATCATTTAGGTTGGAAAAGATCTCTAAGATCGTTGAGTCCAACTTCGACCAATCACATCGCCTTGTGAATTGTAACACTAAGTATCATGTCCAGTCATTTTTTAACACCTCCAGTGATGTGTTCTGTGATCTGTGTTCATACCATTTTTAACCAGAGGTGAGGTTTGTTTGTGTTCTAGCTAGAATCTGATGTAGCCTAATAAAATATTTTTGTGCTTAAGTCAAGTAGTTTTTGTTGTGGCCAGGGAGAAGAGTCAGGAGGGGAAGAGCAGAACAGAAAGAATCAACGCATGCAGCTACACAAACTGGTTGAACCACGTATTTCTCTTGCCTCTAATGATGTCTTGGAGCACGATGTTGCGATTTTGCAAGTTAGTGCTTTCAGTCTGTACTGAGATACTGTGAGGACTAAAGCCTGTAATGGCTGTGGGGGTTTGTGATCCAGGTGATGAGAAACAGCTTTTCATAAAAGGCTCTAATTGCCTTTTAAATATGATAAAAATGTTTCCTGGTTTAATCATTTTTCAGTCCTTATGTTACACTAATCAGAGAATGGAAGAACAGCCCAGGTTGAAAGGAGCCTTGAAATAGTCATCTGGTCCACCCTTTGCTTGTTAAATACTATTCTAAAAAAAATTGTGTGTACTGAGGCAGTGGTGTTGTTTAAATAATCTGCTGGAATTATCCAGAGCAGCAGCCTAAACAAGTAGAAATGTTGTCGAGAACAGTTTTAACCATTCCTTTAGGTTGGTAGCACGGTCTCAAAGACATGAATGACCAGAGGTGTACTACTGCTTTGGACTCCAAATTTAATGATGTGTAGAAAATCTTGTAAGAATTACACATGTCTGTGACTTTCTACACCTCTGCTTTTTCTATTGCTACTGTTTATCCATAACCTGTGATTTCTCACTGTTTCAGCTCAGTCTTAGTCACTTCTTTAAAGGATTTAATGTGATTCTCACATCTGCTTAATGTGGACCCGTTCAAACATTATTTCTTTTTTTCCATTTACTTTTTTCTCTCCTTAAAAACACCTGCCTAATTTAGGACAATCAGCTTGGTTTCATGATTTCTTTCCCCTTTCTGCAAATCTGTAATGCCTTTAGAACATGGGAAAAATGCTTGAAATTCCCTCTTTTTGTGAGTAGCTCCTAATCTAAAATAAATCAGTTGTGGACAGCTTCTTTTAGTCTTCTGATTTATGGAAGTTTTACTTTGGGAAGGTTTCTGTTTTTAAAATATTCCTTTTTCTTTATTGTTAATTAATTGTGTTATTTAGCCATGGCTGTTGCCTCTTGGAGAAGTTTCAGTCACTAAACATAGTTGCCTCACTTCAAGTTAATTCTTGTTTTAATTTTGCACACTTCCTTCCTGAATGTGAATATTTACTAGTAACAAGCCATTGTCCACTTGGCGCTATTTCTGCATAACTCAATTTCCAGCTGTCTAGCTCTGTGCAAGAATCGATCCTTTTTTGAAACAAATGAAACATAACACTAATCCTCCTTTGCTTATGACAACTTTTTCCATTCCTAACACACACCAGTAATGTTGCTGATTGTCTCTTAACCCCATGTGATTATTCCATCCGCTTTTATCTTCTTGCTCTGTTTAAGGAATCCACTTTCTGGCTTTTCCATCTTGCAGTCAAACTCTTAATTTTCAATACCTCATCTGCTCTTTTGGACCATATTTTTGTTTTTCTTTGTTTTTCCTTTTGTTTCTAGAATCCTGCTGCAGCTGTAAACCCAGGCTTCCGCTGTGCCATTTCTGTGAAAATTTGATATCCTATCACTTGGCTTCATTCCAGCTTCAGGAGGAATCACTTGGAGCGCATAATTACTATTTCTTACTTTCCCTGAACGCTTTGTCTGCACTTCGGTTGGATGTTTCATGTTTCTGTTGGATTTTGTGAACTCCATGCTTTATTAGTGGTTGTCTATTAGGAGAACAAAAGGTATTCAGTTGATTTGTGTAATATTTGATTAAAGCAGTCCTAGCAGTTGCTTGTCAGCTCTGTGCAGGAAGCTTCCGCACATAACAGAAGGGCAGAGAAAGTGTTCCTAAAAAAAATGGTGTGGATTTTTTTTGGCCACAGAGCTTGGTTTTAAAACTCTTTGAAAAGAGTAAGAAGCTCAGAGAATAGCAAAGAAATGATGATTACTAGAGCAGCCTTGTAGAGCTGTATTTTTGTCTGTTAATGAGTGTTCATTAGGACACATTTGTAGGGATGGAGCACTGGAAACAACTGTGTTGCATTCTTTTAAGTGTTTGGATTCAGCTGTAAATTCCTGTGATAGCTAGTTCTGCTCTGGCTTCCTTTCCACATGTTCAAGTGTATTACTCCGTCCCTCTAGGAAAGCTTTTTGGCTTTACTGTTGTTCTTGCTTCATTCTCTTTTGCCTATTAATCTCAATGAAAAGAGAATTTACAGCCTCTTCAGCTTTTTTTGTCCTCTGCAGATCCTGTCACATATGCATATAACAAATAGTCTGTTGTATTGTCCATGTGTTGAGCCCTAAGTAATCATGGGAGAGAGGAATACAAATCGATCTCAACACATACACCTTCATATGTTTTAAAATTAGTTCCTCTAGTTGTTATAAGTTTTCTCACAGCATTTCTTGCAAAAGAGTACAGGTAATAATTTAGTAATATGGTGACTTCATTTTTTCTCATAAAATACTTTGGCTCTGATAGTGTGACATGTTAATAACACAGTTTGTCAAATATCTGCATGTGTATAGAAAATAGAATAGAAGAAATGAAAATTCTTTGAGCCTTTAGAGTGCTGCCTAAGCAGACAATTTAGTTTAAATCATAACAGGAATGCATCAATTTGAGGGCAGATATTAAAATTGTTTTCCTAACTATAGAAATGTTTTTTTAAAGCATGGCATTTGTTTCATTTTGAGCATATTACAAACATCTCAAGAATTGAATAGAATTGATATTCAGAAATTTCTGAAAACTTAATATACGTACATGCAACATTGTCAAGCTCTTTCGTGACTATAGGCTTTATCTGTCAAAGCAATCTGACTCAGAGTACACATAGAATTTCCTAGAATAGGAGTACCTTGACTGACGTGCTTTATTTTAAGATGTTATTTTTACTGAATGAATAGTTTCATAATCCAGTTATCAATATTCTTGAAACAAAGTCAGTTATCACCAAGTTGCTAAATGACTATAAGCTTGCATAAGCGGTAATTAGTACTGTAAAGAAAAGGGGTAGACTGCTCACTTCTGATGTTTCTAGTATAAAAGTAAGAATTCTTGTCTAACTTTTCAGGTTCATCTTTGACACTGATGTTGCTGCAATTTGTACAGAATTTAGTTTTATCTTACTGGATAATGAGTACCAAAAGATATGTTACAAGAACCCTCAAATCATAAGGTAGCTGATTGTAGGATTGCCTTTCCGCAAGATACGGTACTTCCTTATCACCCTAAACGTTGACTAGTGCTTAGTTTCATTTTTTAAAGCAAACAGAACAGGATCTTTATGAGGTACAGATGACTGGAAGTTTCAGGGACAACTGCTGCCATACTGTGCAAGGTGTGCTCAGTACAATGTGCAGCCTCCATCATAAGGATGCCGGTGTAACTTCTCTGCTCTCACCTGCTCTTGGCCACATCTGTTTAAGTGTAGTATCATCAGCCTCAAGTAAATGAGGCTCAGAACCTCTGGGGCACATGTTCATAGAGTTGGTATTTTAGCTATTGGTAGTCATAGTTATTGTATTGAAATGGAATCTGGATTAAGGGACTAACCAGCATAAATTAATATGTGCCATGAAGAAAATCATTCACTGGAAATGATGATGGCTGCAGAACATCCAAAATGTGATTAAGCGAGGTATCAAGATACTATTTCTGGATATTTCAAGTGTCATGAGGATCTGCAGGATTTTCTTCACCAGTATAATACAGTATTAAAAGAGTGAACAGTAGAAGTAGTAGCAGTGATAAATGAGCTTGCATTCCCTTTGGTGTTGACAGTAATGAATTGAACAAGCAGACTGAGGCGTGTGAATGGAGGTTGATGTACTAAACTGATGTTTATCAATAGATGCAAACCCTGTGTTGGTAAGGCTTAGAATCTGGAAGGGTTCATAATATTTGAGCGGGAAGAGGTGTTTCTTATGGACATCTCTAAAAAATTGGGCATACTTTGAAAGGAAATGCAGAGTGATGTCATGTGTTAGCCTTTTTCATATGTGCACCTTTGGGATTGTTTTGGTGCTCTGAAGTGCAGGAAATGTTCCAAAATGACTTTGTTGTCTTCCCCATCTTTTGGGTTGTACCAGTAAATGCTTGATGTACAGTTGATTACACTTGTGTAATCTGTAAAACCTCAGTCTATGGATTAGCATTGTCGTAGTGCAGTAATAAAATTTAATAGTTTTCTGCTTATGCATTGCTGTATTTTTTTTTTTTTTAATTCCGCAGGGTCATTCATATGGTAATCGCTCTTGGCTGTGTCTTGTTTGTATTACATATTCTATAGGATCTCTGTGGGTAGCATTTGTGTAACCTTTCAAGATGCAGCTGCTGCTTATGTTATTGAATCCTTTTCATTATTTATTCATTACAGAAGGATAAATAAAAATAGGTTTAATAGCAATGGCAAGAGAAATCTACTGCAGTCTGGGACATACAAATGCAATTTGTATAGTCTTGTGCTTTATTCTGTGTTCTGTTCTAAAGTTCATAATCATTAATACACCAAGAATCCACTATCAATTTGCTGTATGGTTTTAAAATAAATTTAAGGCTGACCTGCATAGGATGAAAGAATGAATTAGTGAAGTCTGTGATTCCTGTTAAAGCTAACTGATTAGTATACTATATTGGCAAAGGAAAGCCCTGAAAAAGATATTAATCTGAGAGCAGTGGTAGTACATACAGTGCAAGATTCTGATTTGAAAATAATCTGTTAAAAAATCTAATTATCTTTATACTTAGGGTATTAAGATTTCTTGCTAGTTCATGGAAAATCTTATAAATAGAAGAGCTACCCGTCTTGCAAAACACTGCCTATAATACTGTACATTTTATAATTTCTCAACAGACAATTCCTTCTGAGACTTGTTCAACACAGAAATTGGTCTGAACTGTGGCTGTGGAAGGCTAAGGAATTACGGGAACTTTAAGTAGATGTTGAGATGGTTGATTTTTCTTAAACAGCTACAAGCAGAGAGGGAGAATAACTCAGCCAAGTATCAGTATGTTGATACTGCAGGTACTTGAACTAGCTAATGTTATTCCAGGACATGGGCTTTTGAATCCATGTTTACTTGCTTTGAGAGAAGTACATGCAACTCTGATATCTCTTTATCTTTCTCAATTAAGTAGTACTTGAGTCAGAATTTTGTAGTATTGAGGAGGACTCCAGGCATTCTTAAACAGAGTTCCTGTGTTTATACATGGAATTTCTAGACAAATATGTATGAAAAAGCACATATTGGTGTTTTCTCAGGATCCTGATATGTTGCTCAAACTCCTAGTCTCAGCAGTGCAGCAAATTGTGTGGGGAAACCTGCACATGTTAAAAGTCTTAATCTTATGTTTTGGAAAGACTTCCAGGTGGAAGAAGAGAAGGATGTATCTGAGGAAACCTGAACACAGGGCAGGTCTATTTCTTAGATTTGTTTTATTTTCAGCTTTCTGGAAGCTGACTTGGTGTATGAAGAAAATCCTGAAATAATAGCTTTGTTTGATAATGTTAAAATAATTGATCTGCAGTAGATCACTGATACTTAGAATTTTTTAAGTGTATACTCATATATTGTGTGTTGGGATTTGGGTATCCAGAGAAGCTGTGGATGCCCCATCCCTGCAAGTGTTCAAGACCAGGTTGGATGGGACTTTGGGCAAGCTGGTCTAGCCTGCTCATAGGAGAGGGAGGTGGAACTAGATGATCTTTATGTTCTCTTACAATAGAATTCTAAAAGTCTGTGAACTAAGTGTGAATGTATTTGTGTTTTAATTTGATTTTCCAGATTAGACTGCTTTATCTTCTTACCCTGATATGTAATTAAATGCATCTGGTTGATCCCCTTTAGGCATATGTGAAATATAGTATCTTAAGCAGCTTCATAAAGCCATGTGTTCCCATTCCTATGTGAGCAGCAATATCTAGCAATAATCCAGAGAACTTGCCTCAGCATTAATATAGGTACATTGGGTGAATTTAGTAATATATCCAATGGCTCTTATTGTACTGGTAGTTGTAAGTTTTAATTTTCTATTTCATTCTGTCATTTTTTGTAACAGTTGCGACCAAATTCTAATTGGCGATGCTGCCATGGGAAAGTGTACGTAGTGCTCTACTGTCAGTGGTTTTGTTAAGGAGAGAAGTTTTTGGCTAATCTAGCAGTAAAGGATAGGTTAGATGTAAAACATGAACAAAACTCACATGCTGTTTATTTTAATGGTATCACATTGTGCTACACTGTTTGGTGAGTTGGAAAGTGGATAGGGTCCTAAGGCAAGAAGGGATTAAAAATGAAGGAATTGAGTTGCTTGATGATAGCTTCATATTTAACTATTTGCTGAAAGATATAGACCCCTTCTTTTAATCTCATATATTAAGCTGTCATAATTTAAGATTAAGTCATTTGGTAAAATATTTAAATTAATTAAATGTCAGAATATAGAGTTCAAATCATATATAGTATCTTGAAAAGTATAATAGGAAACACAGGTCAAGAAACCATTTGAAACTAGTCAGTATGGTCTGTTTTCTTCGTGAAAGTGAACTACTGTGGTCTAACTTTTGACAACTTCATCACTTCTCAAGCTGCTTAGTATTGGTTGTTTTTACTTTTTCTCTCTTGAAATAGTTTAAGCAAGTGTTAAATCCACAGGTAGGCCACAGCTTGAACCAGAACGTACAAAACATTAGATTAGAAGAAGGCCTGTCCATCAAACTGACGTTTAATTGATACTTAGTCAGCTCTTATCCAGCCTGGTGGGGGACTGACACAGTCCAAATCATGAAAGACAAGGAATTAGCTCAATAATGTACCGGGGGGTGTGTCAGAATGAAAAAATTAACAGAACAAACAGAAACAAAAACCACACTAAGTAAAAACAAGAACTACAGGTCTGAAAGGAGTCTGCAAAGCAAGTCCTTCAGCATAAGTCTTTACTTTTATTGTTTTGGTGGCTCTTTAGGAAGTTGCCATTCTCTCCCTCTCCAATGGCACTGCAATTTGTGCAGTCATATCATTGACCCAGGTCAGGAACTGATTCAACTGAAAAATATTTTTCTTTTCCTGTGTTCTTTTTTATCCTGCTCACTCTGCAGTCTAGTTCTGCCTGTGACTGAAAGGCATGGCATGGGACAGAGTGAAAGCCAAGGCACTGGGAGGAGGCACCTGACAGCAGTACCTGATTTACACCACTGAGGTACCAAACTTGTGACCATGACCTCTGCTGCCTCTGCACTGTCACTCTTGTTTAGTGCAGGTACAAATCCTGAACAAACCGATTCTATGCATTTGTCCAAAGCTGTATTTGAACTTATTGAGACCAAATGGTCTTCGTAAACAAGTTAGTAGGCATTTATTAAAAGTAAAATAAAAATATTGTATGTTAATAATCAAAATAGGAACAAAGTGAAATTCACAAGGCTAATGTACTATGCAAGGGCTTTCCTAAGCAGCAGCTAGTGGTGTTACCTTACTGCTTACTTCAAATGTGCTTCCCCCCCAATGCTAGAATAGTAATTCCCATAGACTCCCCTTGATGAATCAGTTATATATACTAGGATGTACATTCAGAGGAAGCTGAGTGACATGACAGCCCATGACAGGAAGGATGTGTTCACAAGCAGCACCGTGTTTGCAGCAACAGAATTAACAGCTCACAACCCAAGTAAGTTCTAGCTCAGTCACCTAAGCCTCAGAGATGGCTAGCCCATTGTAAAGAGGATATCTGACTTAAGGCATTTATTTCTACTCGATTATGTGAAATATGTGATTTATTTCCTCAAACTATTGTACTTTATTTGCCAGTGATCGAAGACTTACTGAATATCAACATTGTTGATAGTCTCAAATCTTCATTTTTTTGTTCATTGCTATTAATTAAGTAACATAGTATCTTTTGTATTGCAAAAATAGATGTATAATGTATCCTTATCTTTCTAAGGGGAAATGTTGGTTCTGATTAGCAGCATCAGGTGAGTTGGGGAGAACATGTGGAATTATTTTTCTTGTTGCATTCTAGTCCTTGTGAGTATCTTATGGTGGGATATAATTAAAGGACTGCTTCTTTCTAAAGCAGAAGTATTGCATCAGATAACACCCTTTTTCGTGGAAGTATGATGCTGATGTGTGTGTGTTCCCATGTGTGGGAAGATGCATGAGTGACCTTTCTGCAAGGTCTTTTTAAAATTAAATTAATAACTCTTATGTCTGGATAATTTGACCAGCACTGAAGGGTGGAAATGTTTCTACCCCTTTTTTAGATCCCTTCTTAAATGCCTGGCATGTGGGGGTGTTGTAGCTGTGAAACATCACTTGGCTGATGATGCATTTCAGCTCTCCTTAAGATAAATTGATGTGGTTTAATTATTTGCTCTAAAGTAATATGATCCTGATTATATTCTTACACTTTTGCTAGTCATATTCAATACCTGTTAATCAGGGAATGTTCCAGCCTAACTTGGCATATAAAATACAACTGAAGCAGACGTCCCTTTAAACTGTAATTAAAACCTAGAGATCTTACTATTCCCATGGCATTGTCCAGTAATCCTTGAGCATTTGTAAGCTATTGAGATGCTTCTTTTAAAAGTCTTTTTGTCATTACTGTATTTCTTGTGCATCATGCTGCTGAGTTTGACTAGAGAGAGCAAGACATTAGGACAAAAACCTTCAAATGGGATAAGGCTGCTCTGCTCCTTTCCCCTGTAATTTTAGTCCTTGTATCCTTTTAGTCCAAATGCCTTTGCTTTCTTTCCCTGATGTTGTAGTTTCTATAGCTATATTCTGGATCACATTCAACTTCTTGTGTTGGCAGTCTTTGCAATTATACCACATTCAGTAAATCTCTGACAAGGCTAAATTGACTTCTAAAGAGTCTTTTGAAGGCCTCATTACCATCATTTTATGTCCTGACATGCTAATAGGGACACACCCCTGCACTTCTAGCAGTGCCAAATTATTAAGTACTTGAATACCTGTCCCTATAGCATCTAAATTTTCTAGGGTAGTGCTCTTTTCTTGTAGTATCAAATAGCGTATTCTTTATAGCTGTGATAGTCTCTCTGTGGAAACCAGTAACTGGGATGCAGATGTGTTCGCTTAAGAGCTGTTAAACCAGCTGATGCAGCAATGTACTGCTTGTACATAGCTGTCTCTAACAGACAAAACCTTTCTTAGATTCATAGGTAATCGCGTGGCTTTAAGATTTTAGTTCATGCAAGAGCAAATCAGTTCAGTTTTCTCAAGCTTCTCAAGGGAGGACAGAAGGGTTCAGTGAGCATCTCTTGCTGATGCCATGGGAGATTTTGCAGCAGGTGTTATGAACCACTCTTGCAGTAGTTAGGCAGATCAAATGATAGGTACTGATTACTGTGTCCCAGTGGTTCTCAGGTATTCTGGTGTCCCATTTACCATTTCATGAACAGAGACTTAAGTTTTGAAAGACAAGTTGTTGCTTCTTGAAAAGCCAGAAGTGCCAGGTAAGGGAGAACTCAAATAGGAATGCCATAATGGTTTTAATATACAATTTTAATTAGCTCTTTTGAGTTCTCAAACAATCATGTGAAAAGATGGAATGGGGAATTAAACCCCTTAAAGCGAGGGGTCCTATTCTTGGTCTTTTATTTATGTATTTTGGGGTGAAGAGCAATAACTTTGATTTTATTAGAGCATCTTACCTAGCAGCAGGATGCTGTTCTGAGTGAGTGTAAGCTGAAATGGCTGTATTTGCAATGGATCACTGACTGGGAATAACTACCAGATGGAAAAGGTGGTGGAAATTAATACTTGTGAAACAATGTAAGGTTTCTCATTAGGACAATTGGCCTGTAGGGTGGGCTGTGGGGTTTCTTTTTCCCTTCCCCCATCCCCTCCTTTTTAAGGCGTTATGTCTAACTGCTACTATTAATGTGTACTTAGGTAAGTAAACCATTGAATACTGGTAATTTTTTAAAACTTGTGTTTCTAGGAAATTTCTCTTAAATTTCACTCCAGAGCAAATTATATGATGTGATAGCTTTATTGCTATAGTCTTGGGATTTGGAAATATCCAACTGATTTTCCAGCCTTCACTGGGAGACAGGGTCAGACCTGCAGAAATTTTGATAACTGTTGAAAATATGCTCCTATTGCAAATTTTTCAAAGCTGTGAAAGCAAGTCTTCATAGTGTGACGCAAACCGTGTGTGTTTTAAGTACACAGATTTTTGTAATTTTTTAAGCACTTTTTACATTTCAATTCTGTTTCCAGCTTATAACTCTATCTGAAATTTATTTATTCAGTAAGGTTCTAGTAAGCAAAAGAAAGCAAAATAAAGGTTTGTTGAATACGTTTGTCTTTGCAGGGACTAATTTTTGATATTTCCTAATTTTTTAAATTTTTTTTTTATTGCTCCTGTGGAAAAATAGTGAACGCTTTTCCCCCTTTCTAATAGAAATTCTTCAGCAACAATTCTGTTTATTTTTTTTATTTTCAAAGGAATTCAATAAATGCAATGTCTGAGTTTTCTAGAAGGAAAAGGTCTGGAAGTGCACTGTATTTTCTTGGTGGGTAGAGGACAGAGAAGCCAGCTATAAAGGTACCACATTTAGCTTGCTTTGAATTACCTCTCTCTCCTTAAGATATGTGCTTATCTGAAAGAAACAAAACATTTAAGTGATTCATTGTTTACAGCTTACTTGTACAAAAAATGGATTCCTAGCATTGAAAGAGCCAACCACAAAATGTAAATCTTAATAATAAAACAGGTCTTGATGCAATGTAGCGATTTCTTCCAGGCTGAACAAATCAAAGCAATTATTTATTACTGAAGCAGGACACAGTTTGACACTGCCTGGATGAAATTGTCCTCAATTTATACAAACAAAAAGTATTAGCCTTAGGCCATGTGTATAAGACAGCGGCCTGGAGCTGTTCCCTCCAGAAACCTGGGGCAGAGACATGAAGCTCTGATCCAGTTATCTCTTGATGTCTGGGCCTGGCTGGCTGGGAAACGGCGCGGAAGAGAACCATTAGGAGAAAATAGATTGTGACAAAGCTCCTTGTCTGTTCTTGTTTTATCTTGACTTAAGAAGATTGTCATACCGTTGTCGCAGTGCTCTGATTGGAAAGGGAAGTGTTAAAGGTCTGAGCTGTGCAGGCAGTACTGGTGTGTAATACAAATGTGCGGTTCCAAGCATTGAGAAACAGTGATGGATGGGCTGCAGTCCTGGATCTCCCAGCCCCACTTCCTGAAACTGCATAGAACTGAGCCCAGTAAAGTAAATAACCTTTGATTTGAAATGAGACTTTCACTTGCTTATACCAGTATACTTTAGACTTTTACAGTGTTCTTTTCACTGATCAGCATTTTCTTTTAGCCACGTTGAGTCCATCTTTGTCAGATAATGATTCTTTAATCTTCTCTCCATTTTATATTTCTTCCCTTTTTAGTATTGGATAATATATATTGTTGAAATGGTCAGTGACTCCTTTTAAAATTGATGATGACATGGTCTTTACAAACCTTTTGATTCATTACTTTGGTTTAGTATTTCTGGTTTTGCTTCTAAGCTTGAACTTTTTAAAGTGGAGTTATATGGATTTGTTGCTGTGGTACCAGTAACGCCTTGTTCATAAAAGATTCAGCAGTACAGCTAGCTTCCAAGCTGAAATAGTCACTCTTGAGTCTGTAAAATTGTCTCTGCATGAGAAAAAGATATTATACAAGAATATTTAAAGGGGTTTTTTTTCGTATGTAGATTGGAGTGGTCTTAATACAGTTGCTCTGAGAAAAGAAGCCTCTGTGGCTGTGAAATCCTAGTAAGTTCTTTAACCACGGCAAGGGGAGGAGAGGAGCAGGGGGCAAAGGAAGCACAGGTAATTAAGTGTTAAATTCTCTATATTCAGAAAGAACATAAAAGGATGTTATACTTAGGGTATAGAAAATGATGTTTCAAGACGGTAAGATATGCATTTTGCCTAATATTTGGCATAGCTTCAAAAATGTGTATCCTGGCTAAAAATGTAAAAAATCAAATCCATCTAAATTGAGATGGTTGGGGTAAGGGACAGAAGAGAACAATCTAAAACCTGTTTACTAGAAATAGCCATTCTTTGACTTTCACGTGAAGTCACTATTCTCTGAAGTAAGTCCTGGTTCAACTTTTCAAGTGGCATTTAGGCATTGAAACTAGAAATAGATTGCTTGTTATGCTTACATTTATTTCCTAACTGTTCTCCAGGACTTTTTTTTTTTTAATTTGAGGATTCTTAATAAATCTTAAACAACACCAACTGGAACTGCTAATGACGCTGAAGTTACTTCTCTTCTTGCTTTGGCTGAACTGTGTTCTTTTGCTTCTTAAATCTGTAAAACATCCGATCTTAAGTCCTCAGTATACACAGTTATAAAAGGATTGGTATTGATTGCATCAGTTGATGAGTGGATATAAAGGCTATGTGTGTAAATTAGAATTGGACTGGGATTTACACCTCTTGATGGCCTGTGTACCAGCTGGACAGACTGCATAATATATCATAGTCTGTGGAGAGGGACTTCATGTCTTCTGTCTTTGGTAGATAAAGTTCTCAGTAAAATAGGGTATCTTCTGTTAAGTTGGTTTTGCTCTTAATACATTGACAGTGATACACCAGAAACTTCCAATTTCACAGTATTTTAGATTTTTTAATCTGAGTCAACACTGTCATATTTTTTCTGTGGAATTATAAAAGCATTATTCACTAAAATGAATACTTTTGAGGGATCAATTTTGTAATGTAAATTGCTGGACAAAGCTGTTGAAGCTTAACCTAATTGACAAAACCTGCAACTTTAAAGGAAGGTTATTTTCTTCAGGAAGTTTTGACCCTTTTTTTGTTTGTCAGCTCTCATCATACGATTTTTGAATGTTAAGTTTAAAAAGTAGCTATGTCTGCCATTGATCTAGAAGTATACCACTTTCTTTCTTAATGCTTTTAAGCTCAAAGTCAATACGTGTGAGTTACATTCTGAATTTGATTACTTTAGTTCTTAGTTCATTGTTTGATCACATGGCAAATGTAATTTCAAAGGATGTTGGGCACTAAACTTTTTTTCTCACATCGACTTAAAATCTGTATCATTAATTGATTTGACAGGAAATTGTTCCTAATCTGCAATGAAAATACATAGTATTAGTAATAGGAGGTGAAGAAAGTAGTGTCAGTTTACTTTATGATGGTGTCATTGGAAAAGCTATTTTTAGACTATTGGAAGAATATAAAAATCTTGGACAATAATTAACTTTATACTTTTGTACACTTGCAAATTTTGCTCTAGTATAGAGATTGACAACAAAGAGACCTAGAATGTGGTAAAATCTCTAAGTATCTTCTAAAATATATCCTTAATTCATGTAGGATAAGCAGAAATAGTTAGTGGAATGTCTTAGGGGAAGTGCTTTGATGTAATTTCTGATCAGTTTTCAGAATTTACTTTCTGAATTGCCAAAGCTGAATATGAGTGCATGTGTTTCAGTGATACTGATTCGCTTTGCAAAGGTGTCACTCAGGACACAGTCTCATTTTTTCGTGTGCAGCTATTAATAATTTAGGTAATGCAACTATATTTTCATTAAAAATTTTAGGAAATAATTTTATATTGGACTTCTTTATTTTGAAAAGTGCAGTTACTGTCTTTTGAGGAGAACATGACTAGCTGCTGGTCTCAGTAGCTAGTGCTGTAAAGGTTTAATACGTTCAAGACTTTTGGCAAGCTTTGAAAGAATTTTGTTTCACAAAGGGTAATGGCTTAAGGAAACTGGAAAACCTATGGAGGTATTATTGCCACTACAGTAGCTCAAGTTCACGCTTTTCTGTTCATGTCTTAAAAAGCAAATTTTAATGTAGTTCCAAGCCCTTGAAAACACATTGATACATTTAAACTAAGCAATTTACAGTAAGGGTAACATTTTATTCTTTGCTGCACCATTTGTCTGGTTTTGTCAATGAGTATTTATGGATAACTCTAACAGAATTACAGGACCGCCTTCATGGACTAGGCAGCAGATAAGCCAACATTCATGGTGATTCTTGGCTGTAACTGTGAAATGGGGAGAAGCTATTAACAGCAAATTTACAAGCAATGAGGCTTAGAATAATAGATTATATTAATACTGTGCATTACAGGACAGAAAAATCAAGCAAATGCTCTACTATACATAAAACATCAGATGAGACAGAGGAGCTTTTCTTTCAGGATGGGAATTTTCTGTATTAGGGGTAAGTAAAGCAAAGAATAAGAAAAAAACTCCCAAGAAGTCATAACCAACTGACAAAAAAAACCGTGTTCACGAAGGCAACTGCAAATACAAAAGTGCATGTAAGTTGCACAATAATAAATTTCACACAAGAAAAATAAATTTCATACAATTGTTTTGTATATGTTGAAAATCCAGTTGTTAGTCCTCGTGTTTGGAGATTCTTCTTTTTTGTGATATGGGGAATGGAGGGAAGAGAAAAAATGTGTAATCTGGTAGAATTACTGTGGGTTTTTTCTTTTACTTTATTCCCCTACTTTAAAGTGCTTGCGGTTTTGACAGAGTGGTCAGCAAAGTAAAAATTACTGACGTAAATGTTAAGAATATAGAATTTGATCAGAAGTAAATGCTTACACCGAGAGGGCAGTTAAGTTGAATAACAGAATTATTTCCAAGTAGTAAGTATGTAATTTCTATGTATTTTTAAAGTCCATTCAAGGTCTCACTATAAGCGTATGTAAAAATTACTTAAATAGAAAATCAAATTTAATTTGCAAATCTGCTCAGTGCTAGACCCTTAGACACTATGTTTGGCATTACAGAATTGGTCTGATTTTAAGTGTTAAGACCCTGAGCTTTCAGTAATTAAGTAATGCTAAAGTAAAATACTGGTGAGGGCAAAAATTATACGTTATGTTAAACTGACACCAAAAGACAGAATATCTATAGCTCACTGTTATACATTACAGCAGTAAATTAATGCTTGTAAAGGAATTTATGAATATCTAAGTAAATTTAATATCACTCACTTACATGGGAATAGAGTCATGGAGCAGTGCAGCAGCACAGCTTTCACTGTCCTTGTAGGCAGATAGGGTAATTTGGGTAGGAGAGGTGGACTACGAGGTGAGGGGAAGAGCTGGGAGGACCACGGGGTTCGAAGATGGGATTCTGTATCTCCTCAGTGGTTCAGTGTCTAACTGGATAGCTGCTGGTGTCATGGTGGGTATGGAAGCTGATCCTGGGGTCAGTCCTAGTTCATGTCCTTTTCCACTACTAGGATAACAGAATGTGCTGTGCTTCCCTGGGGTTTGCAGGTGATACAGAATTAGAGGGGAGGGAGGTAGGACTTTTAATAAGCTGACTCTAAATGTGGAAATGGGACAACAGGAAGGGACTTCCTGATGTTTGGCCAAGACGAGCGTCAAATCCTACACCTGGGCTGGAATAATCCATGGCTTGGGGTGGGGAGCTGCCTCGCCAAGTCTGGAGCAGCGTCTTGGGAAAAACAGGCTGGACAGGGGTCAGTGGCCCACCATTGCAGCAGCAAAGATGAGAACTGCATGTTGAGAGCAGTTCTCAACTGCTGGAGCATAACCTGCAGATCAGCAGGAGTGATTATTCCCCTCCGCTGGGCATGTGCGACTGCATCTGGAAACCCACTTTCTCCTAGTATAAGGTGCATGCTGTTAAACTTGAGAGTCCAGCATCAGTCAGCTAAGTTATTTAGGAAGCTGTAGCTTAATGACAGGAGGAGACTCTAAGGAAGCGGGTTTTGTTTAGAAAAGATCAAAGGAGAAGACAAGGCCAAGGAGGGGGATCTATTTGCAGCCTTCCATTTCCTAAATTTTTCATGGCTGTAGAAGGTAGAACTAGATTCTTCTTAGATGTGTACAGTAGAAAACTAGAAGGCAAAAGTGACAAGTTACAGTTGGGGAAACCCCAATTACTTAGAGAAGAGGAAGAAAGGAGAAGGGGAGGGGAGAGGAGAAAATCACCATGGAAAAGTGAAGTTCTGCATTTGGTTTTACGATCTTTTGCAATTAAGCAACCTCACTGAATGATGATGTTTGCCCCACTTTGAGCAGGGGTTTGACTAAATGACCTTGAGAAGTCAGATTCATTTCTGTGATTCTGAATTGTATAGATGAGCAGGCAGCAGTGAAGGAACTCTGACTTGTTTTGACAAAGTAATCCCAGTCATGAAATCAGGAATGTCTTGGTAATCTGAGTACTGTGTACAAAGAGCTTCTTTAAAGTTTCATGATGGAATTGGTACAAGTAGCAAAAACTTTTCTGCAGAAAGAGCAGAGTATTAGATTTAGATTAAATCTGTGTCAACATTCTGGGTGCTGTCTAAGGCTGTCACGTATGCCAGTGGACATGTTTTCCCTGAAGATTCAGTTGGGATATATCTGTTAGTCCTGAATTGAGTTTGCTTTGAATGACAAGTACAATACATAAGAACTAGGATGCTGGTAAATGCAAGACATTTAGTGAGAGATTAAAGGTTCTATCAAGAAAAAACTAACTTGGTTTTGTACTTGCTCCTGCTAAGTATTGACAAAAGTATCTCTGCTCAATCGTAAATTAGTTGGTTATCTTTTCCAAAATTTAGCAGTGTAGTGTGGCAAGATTGGAACAATATTATGCTATGAGAGAAATTGAATTTGATTTTAACTTTCCAGAGGAGTCTCCCTCGTGAGGAAATCCCACGGTCAAGTCTTACTTATTAAAGTTGGCATTTGAATCTTATTTTGCTTTTCAGTGGTAGCTGTTGCATATTCATTCTGGAACTATTGGATGGACGTGGCTTTATTTGGCACGTTTCTGTATCCTGCTGTAGAGTGGGTGGGCCTGATGTGTTCTGCTTTAGTTTAGGTGTGGCAACAGATGTATGAAAGTGAACACAAATTACCCGTTTCCTCATGATTTAGCCAGCAAGTGTCCTGAACCTTCTCAAAAGATTACAGTAGATACAAGTAGCCTCATTTAGGGTCTTCAGTTTTAAACAAATCAGAATAATTATTTTCATCTGGTCTTGTTTGAACCTTCTAGTGTCTGGCTGGAAGAAAGCGAATGCATTTTCCATATCAAGTGTGTTTCCAGAGTTCCTTGTAAAACATACAGTGTGGTGTATGTTATCCACCCTGGTACCTCCAATGCACTGCAAAGGGCTGAAAAAAGTCAGTCACAAGATTGTAAGGTGTCATGAGACAAAAAAGCTGCACTGTCAGATTTCATTTTTCAGGTTGTGCATGTCTTTAGATCTACTTGCGTTTAAAATTTATAAATTCAAATACATAGTTTTAGAAAACCTGCCAACATTTTTGTGGGTTTTTCCACATTTTAACACTCTTGCCAGGTACCAACTTTGCCTTATCATATGCTGGTCTGCACCTCAGTTCCTACTACAGGAAAGCTGAAAGTCAGTTAGAAAATTAAGTACAGGGAGATGTAATGAGCAGTTCATCCACTTTAAAATACAGCCCTCTCATTGCATTTTACAATGAATACATAGTGACAATAGTAGGAACAAACCTTCAAGGTGTTGTAGTGCTGCTTGTAGTATCAGTTCTCTCTATGTTCAGACTGTTGGGGATTTATCAGCATTTCTTCATACTCAGACTGTTCTTAATACCTTTTTCTTTTTTTTTATCCCTCCCCTCTTTAAAGTAGTCCTACTGTATTTCTCCTAATTTGGAGAATTATCTGTCCTTTGGGTACCAACATGGTTTAGGGCTTTTTTGCACTATTTTAACATTGTATTTTTCCTCTCCTGATACATGCAAGAGCTCTTTTAAAATGTCACTGCAGTCGTACTAATGTTCTCTTTGGAGCCGCCCACCAAGGCAGCAGGCAGCTCCATCCATTATAGCTCTTGTACCTACATTCACAGCATGGCTGGAAGCTAAGGGAGCACATCTGGCATCTCAAGTTCAAACTGTTGAGTGTCCTAGGTAGTGAAACTGCTTTAAATATTTGAGATTTTAGATCACTCTGATCCAAACTTTCTGTATGTTTCGTGCCTGTTCTTTGGGCATTTTTTTCTCCTTTTGCAGTCTTTCAAACTCTTGCATTTATCTGCTTCAGAATATCTTTAGTCTTAACCTTTTGAATGTAGGAGAAATCCAGATCTGGGGAACAACTGGTTTTTTCCTTCCACCTGTTTTTAATTTGGCTATAAATATAAATGTATTACTAATACACAAAATCTGCAAAAGATAATAACTGGTTTTTCCCCTCTCCAAGGTTGTTATTAGTGTACTGTGTCCAGGAACACTGTGGATAGCGCTTTAAAAAAAGTATTCTTCCCTCAGTGTGAGTTTCTTTTACCTTATCCTTTGTGTACTGTCAACTCATTTATACTTTCACTGGCTGTTTTCTGGTAGGAAATTGGTCCAATACGGTCAGGCAAACCACACACACACATTCAGCCAAATAATTCATACCTATCTACATGGACAGATAAAATCCTATTGTTCACATACTTCAAAACAAAAAACCAAACAGTAGTGCTTTTAACAGACGTGGGTTTATTTCTGGCTTCATGGCAGTTTTTTGTTTCAGATTGGGCTTTTTTACTTGGTTTTAAAAAGCAGATATATGGGGTCAACATGTAACAATTTTGGGGCATTTTATACTTTTGATAGAAAGAAGATTTGTCTTTTTCTGTTTCTCACTAAGTGTGCCACAGCAGACCAAGCTTAGATGAGATAGTATCTGAACTCTAATCTGCTGATCTGTTTCAAACCAGGTGTTAGTATGCATTCCCTGAACTTAACTGAGAGGACCTGAGTTGTCAGCTCAGTTGGCCCTGTAGGGAGGATTAATAACCCTTCAAAAGGCCAACTCAGTTCATAGAACATAGACATCTTCTTATGCAGCTCTTGAGATGTACACTTCACTAATTATCTCCAAGTTCCATCTGTCAAGCTCTAAATAAGCCAAGGTCTTGCATTTTACTCTTTATATTGGAAATGTTGAAAATAGTGGCTTATTTCTTGCTCTGTGAAGGAGGAGAAAGACTTCTGCAATTGCATCTTACTGGAGGAGAGTCACTGGTTTTAATATTTCAAAAAAAAGACGTATAAGTAAAATCTAGTAACTGGTACCAAAATTTTCTTTAGCAGTGTATCCTATAGCACTTGGGTGCTATACTACTGAATGCTTCCTATTTATTGTGCATGGTCACCACTAATGTTTAGTGTAAAAATAACTTTCTGAAGTTCTGACTTCATTTTTTTTAATTGTTTCTTTGGATTTCTACTTACCTTTATGTATCAATGAGATATCTGGGTTTGGAGGTACAAATATTTTAAACAGTTTGGTTTTTTTAATCTTATGTCTAAGAATGTACAGTTTCAAAACACTTTATTATTTAAGAACCTCATCAAAAATCACTTCTCTATGTGACTTTGGAAAGTTAGCCTTTTGTGTAAAGTTTTTCAAAAGTGTGTGTGGGTGCAAACTTCCAATTTACAGAGGTGACCTTCACCTTAAATTTGTGCTAGTTATATAGTCTGTGTTCTGGGATATGCAAGCTGTTAGGAAAGTTCTTCAGCTGTCCCCTAATTGCATATCAAAGTGAGACTTACCTGTGCACAATTCTCTTTCACCACAAAATGTTCCTTGACGGACCTTTCTTTAGTGGAGTAGCTTTTAAAATTACTGTTCAAGGAGGTTTTTCATTCCTTAATTGCTTTGTATGAAATACAAAAAATTATTACTCTCTGGGCTCCTACTGGATACCTGGGATAGAGATGAGACGCTGATATGTAGAACACTGCATTTGCGTAAGACACATAACATGAGCTTTCTCCCAGATCTAATAGTAATGGTACTGCTGGTCTTATTTTTATGTACTTAATTCAAGTTAAAAAAAAAAAAGGAGAATATACATACTTTAGAGATGTTTTACTTCTTTTATATCTTAGGCTAAGTGCAACCTGAAATGCATGTGTTGTAGCTGTATTTTATCGTGGTTGTTTGTTTATAAAAGATAATTCAGACAGCAAAAATCATCATCATGTAAAAATGTCCCTTCATAGTAATTATTACACTTGCAGCAGTGAGATGCAAGAAAAGATGGACATGTGGCTTCTGCTGAGTAAATGTATTGTGGGTTATATACTGTGGGTAGAGTATTTTATAGGTTGAGGTACTGGTTTTTGTTGTTGTTGAATGGATGGGATTTATATAATTGGCTTTCACTAACCTTCTTGACCTCTGCTCTAGTCAGCCCTTGTACCTCCCCACTGATACGTTTCTGGGTAGTTCTTTGGTTTGGGGATGTGTGTGTTTTTATTTCTTCGTAGCCTTTAGTGGTCAAAGTCTACCAGACTTTTTTAGTTGCTTATATTGAGATTTAGATGTTATCATACCACATGTGTATGTGAAGGGTCCTCTAGAATTCTCTCTGACAGTTTGAGTTATAAGTGTATGGTATAATTTGCCCACTGCTGTTCTGACTTAGGTCACTGTATAGCAAAAGATGGGGATTTTGTCTTGAATGGCTGTAATAGTCCTTTCTTGCATCTCCTGCATGGAAAGTATTCTTTAGTAGCAGTCTCATCTGCTGTATTTTAGGTCATTAATTCGGTGCAAAATCAAGAAAACACAGTTTTCTAAGTAACTTTAAAAGCTCCAGTAAACCCTCTACCCTCTTACAGCAGGATTCTCTTAGAATGTAGGATCTTAAAAGTCGTCGGCCAATTTGTTTCAGAACCTGAAGCCTGTCAAGTTATCTAAGCAAGCTTAGAAATGGAGCACTATTTGTTAAATACCACGCTCTTTTTATGAGTTACTGAGTAACGAATTCAGGCTTTAATTTTCCAGAGCCTCTTCCTGCCTCTCAGTTCACTTGCTGTGAAGTTCAAACATTGTTTTCAGTCTGGTGAGGTAATTCCTAGTGTACTCTCTGCTGCGGATGCACATCTGTTAACTTGTACGGGAATTACGCCAAATTCCACTTAAGTTCACAAGTACTTTTGTAGTCTTGATTTTAATTGGTTCCCCACAGTTGCAGGTGCTGAAGTGACCAGAATGTGATAAAAGTGCAACCCACACAGATATTCACTGTGGTCTGTATCTTGAGCCTTGATTTCTAAGCTAAATTGAAGTGAGATTTTCTGCCGTGTGCATAAATGCTTACAAGGTGATTTTAAAGTATCCTGTTCAGCAAAGTCTGTGTAGGATGTGCCTTCCTTTTAAGGAAAAGAGAGCAAAGAAGATTGAAAGTATAGATGATCCAGACAAATAGAGTGAACTGAAATTCGCAGTCATCAAATACTCTCCACTTAAGAGACAAGGCTCTGTCATGCTGGGACAAGGTGAACTACTAATGTAAAATGCTCTAGGTCAGGATCAGCAGGAGCTCTACACTAATTGAGAGGTCCCTGATGAAGAATTTGGTGTCTGGGTTGTGAGAAATTAATCCTTCTTCCCTGAGACCTGGCTGGAATGCCTATTATCTTTCCCTACAGTAACCCTGCTTTAGTAGATATGCCTGAGCACCATCCTGTCCTCTCAACTAGGTTTTAACTAAAAACATACACACAATAAATCTGCTGGTTTTGGCTAGAAATATCTAGAGTCCTCAAATGCAGCTGACTGTGTGCAGGAAAAAGGAGGTGGGAAAAGTTTCAAAGTTGGCTACTTTGCAATATAAAGTAGTAAAAGGCAATTCAAACAAAACCTGGAAGTTGAGTCGTCATTCCGGAAGTGAAAATGTGTTTAATAAGATTCCTTTCCAGATATTTGCAGTTAAGCAGAAGCTTTCTCTCGGGCAACAAAATGAAGTCTGCCATTCTTGCCGCTGTTACCTACATCTGTCTGTATAACTGCCACTATAGAAAGCAGTTGCCTTGATACCAGTAACTTAAACTATATTGCTGTAGTACTTGAAGAATAATTTAAGCAGGCTATTCATTTAAAATGAAAAATGTCTATATTTCTAGCTTTAAAATTTTGATAGAAATGAAAGATGAGTCTTCTGTAACGTATATGGATGATGGGGGCTTCAGGTGTTTGAATAGTCATAAAATCTGTTTTTAAGGACAAGTATTTACGTGGATCTATGAAAAGTAAATATCACTAGGTGAAAAAATAAAAGGCAAGGCACTCAGTCTATAAGCAGCAGTTTGTTACTATTGCAGTCAGTGGTATGTTTGGAAAGCGTACAGGTTCTCACTTCAATTCTCAACGATTTATGGTATCATATGCATGAAGAAAAAAAAGTATTTTTTCATTGCAACTCAAAGCAATTTTTTTTTGTTTGTTTTGTTTTTTTAATTTAAAGGCACCTGAAAACTCTTTTGTCTAGTCCTTTATCTTGGGAAGATACAGCACATATCTTAACCTGAAATTCCAGTTTTAACTGATTTTTTTAATACTTGATCTTTCTTTTACTATTCAACAGATAAAGACAACTTGCATGTAGAAAGAAAGTTCATTCACATAAAACTACATTTTGAAGAATGTACGAATATATGTTAATTAAGAGTAAATGCATTTCATACATTTTTGTCCTGAAGCGTGAGGCTGGCAACTTGTTACAGGCAGTGATGCGGTAGAGCAGATTTAAGCGGACAGATGATGCTTGTTGTTATCTGAACTGTTGGGAAGGGCTGTGGGAAAACTGGTATGTGTTTAGACTTAGGAGTAGTTTGCCTCTTTTGTATCCGAAAGCTTCTCTTTTTTCCAATTTGATGTCAAAACATTATGCTGTGCCTAAAGAAACAGAAGGAATTAGTGTTTGGTTATACTGCTATGTATTTAGGGCCACTTACATCCTCATGTCCTATTTGGCAAGTGGAGAAGGTGGGACTGTGCTGTTTGTCCCTGCTTTCAGTTCCTTAGATCCCAGATGGTGAGAAAGCAGTACTGTCAAATGAAGAGAAGAAGAAATATGGACAGAAATAGGAGATGCCATTCTGAGAAGTCAAGCCTCAACTTCTGAACATTTTGACACCTGGCAAGCCTTGACCAGCAAGTGGGAATTTAAACCTGCCCCAGTTTTAGCTGCTTTTGTTTATTTTCAGTGAGGCTAGCTGTCTTTTGCTGCAAACATATCCTTTAAAGCTCTGTACCTAAAAAAAAATTAATCCTGGAAGTGGCAACATAAGTCTTTTACTTTTTACCAGTCTTCTCAGAGCACCTCTTTGTATTATAGATAGTTGAAGTCTAAGAACTGTGGCGGGTGTGCAGGAGGTAATAGTTGGGCGATCGCAGTGGGAAGGCTCAAAGTTCTAGAATTAATTCAGACTGCACATTAAATCAGTATTTATAGAAACTGTTCTGAGAAAACATGAAACACTACAAATTTTGGTGCTCAGACTCTAAGCTGGAATTGATTGGTAGCAAAGCTCACAACCATCATGTGAAGCTGACTGCAAATAGTTTTCCTAAAATTCACATGGTATACTAAGACAGTTTCATGAATCTGGTCCATATTCCTCAATACCTAAATAAGTCAGAATGCACCTGTTTGATCCATCTTAATTCTCAGCTTCATTTTTCTGATTGTTGGAAAGTTCTGGAAGTTGCTTGTCAGGACCACACTTATCTTGTGGGACCATGTGATGTGAACAGTAGTAGTTTGAACTACCTTGGAGCCTTGCAGAACAGAGTAATACAAACTTCTACTGTCATAAGGGTTATGGGGATGATTTAGTGTCCTTTCCCCTGCCTAGTCCTCATTTCCTTGCTTTGAGAAGAAAACAGGGAGGGTAGGATTTTGAAATGGGGGAAAACAATTGTAAGGTTGTTTTAGTGACAGAAGGAAGAGCTGCTCACGTTGGAGGAATAGAGATAAATCATCTTTTCCTGCCTCTTGCTTTCGAGTTTCATAGGTGAGAATAGCAAATGAGGGTCACTCCTCATAGATATCTTAATGTTGTCTTTTCTTTGAGCCTTTGTACTTTGACATTTGAAAGAAAACCCAAGAAATATTTCTTTCTCAAACTTCTGGGGCATTTCCACAGGTTACTTGTGCTTTCTCCTCTGAATCAAAAAGTCCAGCATTGCAGAATTGAGTAGCAACTGGACAAAGATACAAAAAGCCACTATTTTTTCCATTATCAGAAACTGCAGATCCTTAGGTGTCCATGCCCATGGCAGGGGGCTTGGAACTAGATGATTTTTAAGGTCCCTTCTAACCCAAACCATTCTATGATTGTATGATAAGACCAGCCTTCATGAATGGTAGCTGTATCATACCAGGATTGTGTATGTGACTGTCAGAAGTTTAGTCAATGAGTTTTTTGCAAGTTTAAGAAATAGTTGTTTTCTTGGTGGCTAGGAATGAAGAGACTTGCAGAATGAGAATTAGGTGTAATTGAACAAGCAGAATTTTAGAGGGAAAAGACAGCATTTCAATATGTAGCTCTCAAAAACTGGAACGTATAGAGGAGTATCTCTGCCGCAGTCTGTTCATAATCTACTCTTTTTCCTTAAGAGCTGGCTTAAGAAACATTTCTGACACAAATTCTAATACATAATTTTATCTCTTTCCTAATAAAATCTGTATTAGCTATTAAATAATATTTTTATTTAAAATGTACTCCTGCTTTTAATTTTGCTCTCTTTACTCTGTCTGAATCAAAATCTGTTTAAGGAACTCCTGGCTGCTTTTAGACTTAGTCTCAGTCTGTAAAGAAGAGTTCTGCTTTATAAGAACTTCAGGAGTTCTACTACCATGATAGGAATGATTCTACAAGATAGGAATGATTAAATTTTAGATTCAGTGACCGTGAAATTACATAACACTGCCATGGTATTGAGTTCAACATTTTCTTCATCAGAGACTTTTTTTGAAAGGTTGCCTTGAGTGCATTCTAAGGATTTTTCCATCCCTAGTTATTAAGAGCGAGTTTGTAGAACCGTGCATAATTATTTCGTTGTGAACTGATGGATGAGTATCCACTGTACAGAGTTTGATATACAGCTAGATCATGGTACACCATTTAGTTGATAAATATTTTTGGGTTGAACTTCACAGTGAATGCCTTCAGAGGACTTTGTAGACCTACTCAGGAGCAAGTCTCAGCCTCACTTTCACAAATGAAACAATTTCATGAAAGTGAGCTTTTGATTCATCTCACTTAGGTATTTTGTTCGTTTCTTTTTTCAAGAGCTGGTGACTCAACAGCAGTAAAAGTTAAGGCTGCTTAATTTATCAATCTGTGCAGTGCCCAGATAAAGCAAATCCTTGTCACAATGTGAAGAGTTGCAGCAGCCACTGCCTGCTTCAAAACTTTGTGCTTTTAAATTTCTCCCTTCAGTAGTTATTTCAGTCATTCACTGCACTGGAAATACATCACAAAATGACTAGAAATTTTGTAAGGTTTTTAAGCCATTTGTCATAAGATGCCTAATTACCTAGAGTTTGAGTTATTAAATGTATAGATCCAAATTTAAAGAAAAATAAATATAAGTTCATAGTGGGTTGATTTAGAGCTTTCAGACTGTTTCTCAAGGCCAGGTGTTGTGCGGTAGGTATTTAAGGGATTGGTTTTCGGTTTGTTTTTCATTCAAGTAAAGTTACTTTAGAGGAGTAAAAAAAATAAAGAAAATACATTCTGGACAGCAGTTGAGATGAGCTGTAACTCCATGACAGTTTATAACTTTAAATACAGCTTTCTGTGTATGAGGAGCTGTATTGATTTGCTGCTTAAGCTGCTGGACATGCATGTAGGACTGGATTCTAAATGAGGTCCAGAATTCAAATACTTTTGTTTCCATGTATTTCGAATGATGAGAACAATCACTTTTCTGGCTCAGGCCAAATAGTCTCTAAAGCAAATTCTGATCTATTTCTGCTTTGTATTCTCTGATCTGATTTTGAAGTTCAGTTAAATGCATGCCTCTCAGGCTTTAAATACATCTGTAAAACTTAGTACTGCAACCTATTTTTATTTATGATGCAAAATGGTTAATAATGTCTTCAATCCCAGAAGAACTAGTGCTGTTTCTGACTCATCAACTTTTGGTTATATGTTAATCTAGTGTTAAAAACAAACAAAAACCACAGAGAAAGAAACAGACAAGTCCAAAAAAGTGACAAAACCAAACCTCACAATGTCTTCCATCATAAATTGCTGTAGCTGATTTCTCACACATTTTCTTACTTCACTGATAACCGTATGTTGCTTAAAAAGAAGAAATCTTATTTCCATCTGTGACACACAGAAATGCCGAATGAACCTACCATTTATTGCTGGGTTCCAAATAAATGTATTTTGTCCACACTTCTACAGCTTCTTATTTTGAAGGCATAGTGTTACAATTTTAAAAAAAGGAAAAGCAAACAAAAAACCACTTAAAATTGAAGCATAACTTAAATATTGCTTTCTCTTAAGGTAGATAATGATTGTGCAAGATCTTAGCAAAAATACCTAAATGATTTGTCAGAGAGGGAATGTGTCTAGGTGTATGTAATTGGTTCCACATTTTTCATTTTTTAGAAAATACTTTTTACATGTTGGCAAGGTAACTCCCACTCAGTAGCTGGTGAAGTGCTCTAGTTTTTTAAGCAGCATAATGAGCAGCTAGTGAGGATGGTTTTCCTGACTGCCAAAGGGTTTCTCAGAGTTACGGTGACTGCCATATTACTGTCAAGCTGTCAGTGGACTAAGTGATGGTTTTAAAGCGTGTTTGGTGAGTTCAGGGGTAGCTGGTTTTTTGAACGCTATAGAAATGCAAGCTGTTTCCTAAAATACTAATACACGAAAGGTGAAATGCAACTAGATCTGTTGGCACAATAATCATGAGTGTGAGATGTAAAGGAGGAACTGCTGTTTTCCCAAGAGGATTGTGTCTTTTAGCTTAAGACTGAATTTCTGCCTAAGGTGACTGACATACCCAAGATCCATGTAAGTTCCTCCATAAAAGAGTAGCCATCTTGGCCTCTCCCAGAGTTATTGTCTGATGGATGATACAGAAACAATCATCTAATCAAGATGCTTTCAGAGTTCATCACTAACAAGCAGTTTTGGGAGGTGATGAAGTTTGGGAATGTAGTATGAATCTTTCACTGCAGTACAGAGCGCTAATGGCTCCAAATGAAGACAAAGCTGCTGCTCACTGATTATTAAAAGTGCTATGTAGAGAAGTTTGGAAAAGTAGTTTGGATATGTCAAACGAACCAATTTCTGGAGATGCTGAGATTAGACATTTAGTGTTTAACTATCATCTGTAAAATTTGGTATTCTCACCTTGAAAGGTGTAAGGACCCCTGTTTTCAAGAGCACTAGAATGCATGTCACCTAGAAGCCTTCAGAACAGTGAGAAGTTTGCTATGTTAAAGTTTAAGGCTATACATTTTGTAACTGGTTATCCATGAGATTCTGAGGGGGAAAAACAAGTGTTTGATCACACAATCATTGTGTCTAGTGCTTTCTAGTGTCGAACCCTTTGTTTTGCAGTGCTGCTAATGTTAATTATATATGTGACCTACATATAGTATGCACAATTTTTTCTTTTTAATACATGGCTGATTTAGCAGTAGATCATTGCCCATTTTGCGTGGAAAGAGAATAATCTGCAGGCAATAAAAGGTGCACCACTGTTAAATAGCCTTCAATTAGTACTGCTTTGTAGAAGATATGTGAAACTTGGTTTAGTAGAGTGCTGTAAAGTGTTTCAAAGTGATGACTGGAGTTGACAAAAAAGACATGAGTACATACAGAGAGTAAATTTAGAGAAGATAGGCACATAAACTCAAAAGCTGTACAAGCTTATTTCCCTTTCAGTACTGTGTAGACTTGCAGTAGAAACAGAACCTGTATATACAGTGTAGGTTTAGGTAAGTTTCCTGACACCCCTGTTTTATTAGGATTGTTATGTTTGGATGCGTGGGCCGTTGAGCAAGCAATGAATCTTTAACACTAATCTCACTTCTTATTAATATCAGTCTTTGCATTTCAGTAGTCATTCTAGTCTAATTTTGCTGCTACCTTTCTGATAGAGCATTGATCTTCTGTGTTCTGTACTATTTAATGTAAGATTCTAAGTCGCGTCCTGCACCATGCACGAGTTTGGCTCTCAGTGCTTCCACTGTCAGTGAGGAGGTTTCTGGCAATCTGTTTGTTACATTCTTGTCAATAGTCTGATCAATATACTGAGTCCAGCTGTGCTTTCTATTTCAAGGTAGCTTCTTAAAAACGATTATTAGCCTTGTGGAATGCTAGGGGTTTTGTTTGTTTTGGGTGGGGGTTTTTTTGTTTGTTTTTTTAACCTACTAAAATTTCCTTGGAAATGAATTTTCTGTTTATCAAGTTTAGTTCTGATAAAGGTGTTTGGACTTTCACAGACACACACGGAACTGGAAAGTTTTAAATCTGAGATGTTGAAAAGAGCTTTTCATATTAATCTGCCTTTGCTAATCTATTCCAAAGTACGTTTAACATCAAGACACTGATCTGTGCATTTTAAAATTTTCATCCTAAGAACCAATATTAACTTTTTAACTTCATGGAATTATAAGATATTACATCAGTATTTACTTACTGTTTAACTGTGTCCCTGGGTGCAGAAGTGCATTCAGCATGCGTTTTTTGAGTGGGAAGCCTCTTACTTTTCCTGGTTATTTGGGCAAACGGGGTGCACAAAAATAAGCAGTCTTGCTGTTCAAGTCTTGATTATTTTAGAAACTTTCTTTAACTGCCAGCATCTAAAAACAGAAAAGCGACTTTTCCAGTAATACTCTTATTTGGCAGACCATATGGATAAAGTTATTTTTGGAAAGAGTTTAAGTAGAAAAAAAAATAGATGACACACCAGCTTTAGTAGATTATGCAATACCATGATTATACAAATTATTTCTTCACAGAAAGTGGAAATGTGTTTGGGGGTGACTTAACATACAGCAACAGATAAGTAACGTAAACAAAATGCATGTTTGACTACAGAAAGTGTCTAAAGCTTCTTATAGAACTTTCGTGGAGTTATACTGATTAAAAGAATTTTTTTTAGGGAAAATATCTAATGCAGGAAGTCAGTTTTCCTGCTGTTGAAAAGTTAGCCTTATTAAGTACTCTTTGAAAACCTGATTCTGAATGATACACTAATTTGAGCATTTATATTGCCTTTTTTATTCTTTTGCAAAATCAGAGCAGTCTTCTTTGTCCGTGGTTTTTAACATACGTTTTGTTTATAATAGGTAATATCATTCTTAATATGGTTGTTTTTTGCGGTACCTAATATTTGGGTGGGGAGGTGTTAAGCAAACTTTAGTTCCTTAATACTTATACCTATGTTTTTCACAGACTGTTGTGTGACTTGATGGATTTACAGTGTAGTAAGTGCATATATCTGTATCTCTTGACTGGGAATCAAATGTCACAAATGTTGGTGGTATTATACAAGCATGACCTACATGTTCCTTGTTGTGAAAAGACTGGAAAAAATGTTTTGTTTTTTTCAGCCAGCAGCATGAAATTCAGTCTAAAGTAACAGGGTTTTTTTAATAAGGTGCGTATACTTACATGGTCATATTGATGGGGTTTTTTTCCTTCTCTGTTTCCTAAATTGAGAAGACGAGAAAGAAATTATTAATACTCAGTGCCGAATATGAGAAACTTAAGCAAATTAGCATGGGGAAAAGAGAACAGTAAAGTAATTGATGGTACACCTCTCCTATGAGGGAGGTCTGAGAGAATTGGGTTTGTTCAGCCTGAAGAAGAGGATGCTTTGGGATGACCTAATTGCGGCCTTCCAGTATCTGAGAGCCTACAAGAAATCAGGAGAGGGACTTTTTGCAAGAGCATGTAGTGACAGGACAAGGGGGAAAGGCTTCACACTGAAAGAGAGTAGGTTTAGGTTAGATACTAGGAAAAAGTCTTTACTGGGAGGGTGGTGAGGCACCTGGAACAAGATGCCAAGGGAGGTGGTGGATGCCCTGTCACTGGAGGTGTTTAGGACAGACTGGATGGAGCTCTGAGCAACCTGGTCTAGTGACAGGTGTCCCTGACCATGGCAGGGAGATTGGAACTGCATGATCTTTAAGATCCCTTCCAACCTGGGCCATTCTGTGATTCTGTGATTGTAAGAATGAAATGGAATGACCTTTGTTGTAATTCTGGGGTTTTTTACAGGATGTTGGTAACTTAAGTTGATAATGGCTAAAATATATCGAATTTTAAATAGTAGACAGCTTGTTTAGCATCATACCACCATTCTGACAATAAGGAATATGCTTTTCAGTATGTTATCCTGGAAAGAGAATGCATTCTACTGTCAGAATTGGTGACATGTATTTGCTTCATGGGACATTGTAGAAAATACACCAGCAAAACAACTACTGCTAAGTGAAGTAAACAGGATGTTTCTGAATCACAAAGCCCATTTCAGTTATATTTTTTTGTATATTCAGTGACGAACAAGAAACCAGCTCAAGCATCTATAACGAAGGTGAAGCAATTTGAAGGCTCTACGTCATTTGTCAGGAGAACGCAGTGGATGCTCGAGCAGCTTCGCCAGGTCAATGGCATAGACCCTAATCGGGTGAGTTTGAACAGTTCTAGAAAATGAAAATTGAGCTCTTACTTAACTGATTTGTGAACCAGGAATTCTTTCTCTGTTCAAAAGGCATCTGGAAATGTAAGATACAGGTTTAAGTGCAGATTCTCAAAAAAGAAATAGCTCAGTGGAAGTAAATTTTAATGGGAAATGGAAGGAGGCTAAAACTCAGTCATATGGGGTTTTTCTTGTCTTTCCATACTTTTCTTCCTACTTTCTCTTTTCTTTGTGAAGAGCAAAGTAAGAGCCTTGTTTGCTTCAGCTATAGGCCTCTTGCGGTCCACTTTGGCATGCAGCCGTGGTGTGAGATAGAGCAATAGGTAGAATTAAGAATAGAAGAGGTTACTGAGGTTCAAGTTTGTGAAATCTTGTGAATCCCGCATTTTTTCTAGGATAGTCCTCTCCTCAGATATTTTGACATTTCTTATCTTATGCTGCAAAGTGTGGTAGTATCCTTCAGCTGCAAATGGCAAGTGAACACTGATTTAAACAAAAAACTACCAAAAATAAAATAAATCCACCCTATATTAAATAGTTGTGGAATTATTCCTTTAATTTGGACTACACGGCCCAACTTGAGCTATCTCAAGTCAAAGTTGTACTAATATGTAATAAGCTTATGAATACAGTTCTCCGGTAGTAAAACAACATAATTAGATGTTAAAAATGTGGCTCAGATTATGTACTCACAAAGATTTAGTGGTTTTTTTGTAGCAAAATATATTTGTGACTAACTCTCTTGGTTTCTTCAGAGTTGTGCTCTGATCAGCCACCTAAGCATCTTAACTATGGTGCACCAAGTTCTGTTACTACTCGAGTCTTGGTTAGTACCTAAGCATCAGCTCCAATTACTACCTAAAGTCTTGGTACAAAAAAGAAGCCCTTGGCCACTGCCCTATGAAATGAAAGCAGTGGAATTATATTTTCTCTGGAAGGAACTATGAAAACAAGAGAAATGACGAACAGATAAGGGATATGAGTTTTAGGCCTTTTTATAGCATCTGCTATGCAGCTGTGTACATAACAGGTTGAAAGTTCTTCCAAGCTCTTAAGCTTAGAAATGTTTCTTTCAAACTCGTCTCCCTGTGAATTCCTACTGTCATCAGCTGGAAAAGAACATTTACTAGATTAGATTGCAAAACAATGTTTAGCAAATATTGCTAAATATATAGCGCTACTTCTTGCATAAAATCCTTTTATTTTGGCAGCTGATGCTGGTGTACCTGCACTTCAGTTTGTTGTGGGAGTGGTCGTTTGTTCATGTTATCCTGAGACCTTTGCGACACTTTATGAAAATGCATTAAATACAGTAATTAGGACTTGTTATTTGCTTAGCTTGTTTGTTTGGTTAAGCAGGGAGAGCAGAGCCATATCTATAATACAGTGTGACCATAGATTTTGTGTTGAGAGGCATAAATGCTTGCATAATATAGAAGACACAAGTAACTATATATCTGTGGATAGCAAGGGTTTCTTATGAGAATTTGACTTTTAATGTTTTGATCTAAAATTTGTTTTCCGATGTTTTTGTCATAACTGACTATTCCTCATTAAAAATAATAGCAAGAAAAAAACTTCCTGCCTGTTTGGACTTTTTCATCCAAAAATATGCAATAGTAGGAGGATGGTTATGAGTTGCATGACCTTTCTGCTTTTTGCAACACAGTGCATTTTAAAAAATATCTTTGTCCAGATAATTTCTAAAACTGGAATAATAGCAGTGTGGTTTTTTTTCTTCTAGGATTCCCCAGAATTTGATTTACTATTTGAAAATGCATTTGACCAATGGGTAGCAAACACAGCTTCAGAAAAATGCACATTCTTTCAGGTTCTACATCACACTTGTCAGCGATACCTTACAGACAAGAAGCCAGAATTTATCAACTGCCAATCTAAAATTATGGGAGGTAAGTGAATCAAGGCTTAATACTTGGAAGTTGGACATGCAATGATTTGCATGTGATTTATTCTGTGTTCAGAGAACCTTGCAGCCTAATGACATCTTGAAATTGTGAACATGCTAACTTAGCAGTAAACTAGTCTTCAGCATTTCTCCTTCAAGCACCACTTCTCATTCTTCTGTTACCTTTTCAATCCTGGTTTTCAGTTCTAAAGGTTACATGCCCTGCCCACCTTGTGAGAAGTTGTTCTCCTCCCTCTTTTTAAGCAACCTTGGTTTTGATTTGCCTCTCTGCTTTTATTCATCCCCGAAGTGTTTCTGAGTGGCCTGAAACATCAGCTGAAAGCCTCTTCTGCATCCCTGTTTCCTCACAAGTGGAAGCAAGTGTCTGCATGGTGCCTAATTTTCAGCTGGACTTAGAACGTGACACTTTCATGAGTCACGTATCTTAAGGTGAATTTCCAGGATTAGCTTTAGAAATATTTGGTTAGGTAAAAAAAGTGTGGTCAATATGTGCAATAATCAGTACTGACAATCTCCTTCTTGAGTAACAAAACCTATTTTGGGAGAATTTTCACAGACTTCACAAAGAATTCTTTAGGAAAATGAAATTGTTTAGTTTTTACTAGTTACTCTTTTAGACTGAAATTTCTGAATATAGGCTCTTTCTTTGTGTGCTCTAAACCAGAACACTTAAAAATTTTACACCTCCCATGTTCAGTGGGAATAAAAATTTGTTTTTCTCAATGAGCCCACAAACTATAAAAGAGAAGTGCAAGCTGACTTGCGATTCCATTTAGTTGGGGTTTTTTCCCCTCAATAGGCCTGGCTTATAAGTCTAGGGAACCTTACTCTTTTTTCTTGAGGAAATTCAGCTCTCATACATCTAGAATATATTCCTGTATGTTATTATCAGAAGTATGATTTTGTGCAGAGACCTTTACATGTTCTTTTTTTCTCACTGTTACTTGTCTCTTTCCTCTAAAACACCAGAAATAAATTTGAAGGGAGAAGCCATCTCCAGTTTGGTGCTTTCATTTTAGCTACTGAAACTGTTAACAGACACAAATAACTTTGTCAATCAGTAGTTTTCTTTTAGTGTCTTCTCAAACAAAGAAAAAATGTGCAAAATTTCATGTGTCTTCTCTCATTCTTCCTTTTCCACGCTGGTAGGATTTCCTTTGTTTTTGCTGTGGTGGTGAGGAGGGAGCTGCACTAATGGGTGAAGATATACTCTACAATTTTTCTATTTCATATGCAAAGTCTCGTCTTGGTTATCAGTTGGCTAATGTTTCTCACTTCCATCCTCCCTGCAAATAAGTTGTTATTAATAAACCACAACACATTTCACCTTTGAACTTGTATTATTCTCCTAAGCTTGACCTGTCCAAAATTGAGTTCCTGATTCAACTGACCCAGTAATTAACTTTATCCTAAACAAGTGTCATCACAGTGGAAAAAAATTCCTGCTGAGGTTCATAAGCATATGCTTAACTTCTACTTTTTCAACACGCACTAGGCCCTACCATGTCCCATGAAGCATACCCACATTCTCCCTTTGACAACTTCCTAGATAAAGTGGGAGTATGCAGTAATCCTCTGATAGCAGATGGTGACCATTTCCGTATTCTTTGCATGTCATTCCACTGGGCACAAATCTGGTCTGTGTGTGTACACACACAGTGCTGCGTATAGACGCCATATAGGGACTAATAAATCTCCTCATGGATACTGTGCTTCTGCTGTTCTTCACACTATCAACTTTTTCCTCACACTGGGTGATACACTCCCTGTGGGCAGGCTTAAATTTGACAGAAACTGTAAGAACTGTAAACCAAGTAATAGCTGACCCTAAATATCAGTGATTTGCTGTGTGTCAGCCTCACTGAGCCAGCTGTGTGTATCAAAACCCATTATGTCCAAAACCCAAAATACCAAGAGGTATTTTCTAGAAGATATGGTGAAATGTGTTGTTCTCAAATTCATCCTGATTAGAGAAAGTAAGGTCTAAATGTAGCTAAGCAAACCAAAGAACATACACCTGAAAATACAACTTGAAAGTTATTATATCCAGTTGAGAGTTTACAACTTGGATTTTTTTGTTGTTACTGTTTTGGTGGTGTATTTTGCTAACTAGTCAAAGCAGTATATTCAAATAATACTTAACTCGTAGTGTGGTCAGATTTCAGATGAGGCTTGTCACTTCATCCCCTCTGCCAAGGTAGCATAACATTTTAAGTGGTATTCTTGTGAACGTTCTGGGGATGTGAAAAGTAATGCTTTTTCTTTTGGGTGGTTAGCCAGTTTAATTTCTAATACTATACAAAATTTTTTTAAAATAAATTATTATTATTATATATGTATATGCATACACGCACATGCTTTTTAAAATCATCATATAGATAAGGACCTCATATGTGTAACATATATCTTTTGGCTAATGCATATTTTCAAAAATAAAAAAATTGCCACTAAAGAACACTTTTTCCCAAGTGGAACTGAAGATAAAAGAACTTGAAGGGCTTGTTTACAAGCCTACTTACCTTATTGAACCTTATTCCTTCCTAAAGGATAAGAGTGAAGAAAGTGAAATTCATGCTGCTCCTGTTTCTGCAGGAAGTGCTTAGGAGCTTAGCTTTAAGTAAATAAGAGTGTTCCGGTGGAACTCCAGACCCTCTTCATGGCCTTCCTCCTTTTACCTCCTTTCTCTCTTACACACACACACACTTCCCCCTACAGACCAGAGCCCTGTCACTGACTCTCCTTCTGCAGAATCATTGTTTGCCTTATTTTCATTTGAGTGTCATGTAAGTATAGTCTGCAGAGTTAAATAGGCTAGACTGTTTTCTGTAACTTGGTTAATGGCATCAGTACTTGCAGCAATAATCAGAACTGACTGAAGGTGTGAGTGCTAATTCTGAGAACAAAAGAACAAATTCAAGTTTAGGCAGACTGTAACAAGATTCCTCCTACTAGTGTCTTATACTAAATATTTCAAGTTTGTCTTTTGTTTAGAATTTAGGTGAGCCCTCTCCATAGTTTACGTGCATTCTGGATGTTATGGTGGAGAAGAAAGGCAGGCTGTGGGGCTAGAGGGCTTTTTTTTTCACTGAGGTAGGAAATATTTTCCCCTTATGTACCTTTATAACATACAGGTTCTGATGCTGGAATGTGTCTGATTTGGAGTATCTTTGTGTTATATTGTTATTTGGTGGCCATGTTAGATTGTATTGCTTTTACATCAGTAATATAAAAAAGCAAAGTTGGAGATGGCTGGTGTGCAGAAATTTCGTCACCTAGAGGTTGTGTTCATTAGAACAGCATGATTCTTGACGTGACATTAAACTGACACTGAGGATGCAATTGGCTCTCATTTCTGGATAGAACCTTGAGATACGGCATTTGAAGCTCTTCAAAGATTAACTCTGGGCCTCTAATAAAGAACAAACATCTGCTGCCACCTTTAGATGCATATTAGAAATGCATTTGGTTTTAAGCTTTGTCCTACCTATATGCGTCGGTATTTAAGTTGTTCTGCTGAATTAATCAAAATATTCTTGGAAACCCAAAATGATGACATCTTTACCCTTGTAACCTTTTCTGTAGGACACCTCGCAGGAGTTATTAATGAATCATTCTTTTTTCCTCCAAGAATAAAATGTCAGTGTGAGAATGGTAATGAGTACTTTTTCCATACAATATTACTCATCTTGGCTTAGCACATTTGAGAGCTGCTAAGCATATAGTGGTGTTTACCATACTGAGCAAGATTAATGACTGACTAAAGGAGGTGAACTAAAACTTGTGTTAGGAATTGCCCTGAGCATCCTGATCTAGTGGGCGGCATCCCTGTCCGTGGTGGGGGTTTGAAACCAGATCATCTTTGAATGATCCCTTTCAACCCAGGCCTTTTTATGATTCTGTGAATTAGGATGGGAAAAAAGACAGTCGTTGCCCTCCCTCCTATCAAACACCTGGTACTTGGTTGTTCATTCCAGTTCTTACCTGATAAACATTTTAAAAGGGTATATTTGAACATACTGTTCTTGCAGACATTCACTTGTAATTTAATTCTGATGAAAATGAATTTGACCCAAAAAAACCCCTTAAAAAACCCCACAAAAACTTAAAAAAAAAAAAAAAAGACAAATTGTCTATGATATATGTTATTTTGGTGGTGTTTTGCTGATTTGAAATGACCAATCAGATTTAGCCATGTTCCCATACAGAAACAACAAATTTTTTTGCAGTTTATGTAGGTGTTTCTTGCCAAATACTCCATATACCAAATACTCTGTTTTTGTCATTCTAGAGATTAAAATATTAGAAACTAATTTTCTGCTGCCAAAGACCATTTCAGGTGCTTGCTTTTATGCCCTGCATATTCATGTCAAGATTAATTCTGCTTTGCAATTTTGTTTAACAGGATGTATTTTAGTGATCTTAAGCATAAAAGCCGTGTGTTGAGATTAGAATGGATAAGAATAGTTGAGATCTTCTTCCATAGAAATTTGGCATATAATCAGAGCTCTAAATTAATTTTCTAAAAGGGGAATCTTGTTAAAAAAAAAAAGTACATTATGTTCTTGCAAAATCTGTAGGGATACATAAATTGAGAAGGGACATTTATCATTATAAAGGTTGGTTCCTTTTTTTGATCTGTATAATTATGAGACAAGGTAATGTAGAAAGCATTAACCAATATATTTTCTTGACTTTCTGAAGATGGAACGTCTAAATGAGATGTTATCTTCAAGATGCAGAATATTGCTGTTTGCCATAGAAATGAGATTTTTTTTATCAAGTTGTTAGGTGTTGATGTTTACAGAGCCAAATTGGAGTTCTGTGCCTTGTTATAGTTACTGATCCTGAAAATTTCTGGTTGGTTAGGCTGTCAGTAATTATAAATATTAATTGTTATTGAAAATATTACTACTTAAGTTAGCATTAATTTTTTAAATGTATTAGATTAGAATTTAAAGTTTTCAAGTTTAAATACATTTTTTCAGTTTGGAAAGCAGGTAAAGATTGTGTTAATATGAAATTCATCCTAATTAGGTATTTCCTTAATTTATGACCAATACACATTATACAGTAGCATCCTGTCATGGCATCAATGCCAGTATTTAAGAACATTAATGGGAGAAGATAAGTTTTCTGAAAGACATTTGTGACCTGTCCATTCAGCTCTTAATCCTTGTTCTGTATATTCTACAGAACTACTAGAGATGTGAAACAGAACTGCTTTTCTATTTCTTTTAAAGAAGGAAAAAAAAAGCAGCCCTGGGTGACAGACAAATGAAATATGTAAAAGGGAAAGTTAATTTCTAATTTCAGTACTTTGACTAAGCTTTAAACTTTAATACTGTATTGATGGAGGAAAGCAGAGACATCAAACTCTGTGGTGATGTTGAACTGTAGAAGAATCCAAAGTGTGTGAATGTAGATGGCTTGGAAAACTATAAATAACCCCCTTTTTTTTTTCTTTTTTTTTTAATTTGAACATTTATTAGCACTAAGACCAGATCATGGCCAAAAAAAAAAGTATCAAGAAAATAAAAAAGGCCTTATGAAAGTCCTACCTGCAACAAGGAAAACTAGCCTGGCTCCCATGTTGCATTACAGGGAATGAATGCTAGAGATCATATCCTCCAGCTCTGCAGTTAAGATGAAATACAACTGCCTGGACTCATAAACTAATGATGATATTGATAAAAGGTTTGCAACATGTTGCAAATGCTTGCTGCAGGTAGCTTGTATTTGCTGTGCTTTCCTATGGACAGTTGCTGATAAGTAAGCTGAAGGTTGATGTTTTTCTTCTTTATTCATAGATTGGTCTTAGCACACCTGAGTTATGACATACTCAGTTTGTCAGTCCTGCCAGCCCACCTCAATGACTTCTTGAGGCACTTCTTACCCAGATGTGGAATTTTTCTTGAATGTAATTTATGATCATAGTGGCTGAGCTATTCACTGCCACTTTTACCCTGATTTCTTTTACTGAGATATCTTTTACTGTTTGACCTCGCCTAGCTTCATTACTTTAGTGTTTTTAATAGATTTTGAATGTACAAGTCTGATTTACACATACTCAGTATATTTATACTTCTATAGGTATGTTCATGTACGGATAAAACATAGGCTTGGGTTTGAATATATATTTTACAGCGTTTTGGAATCCATCAGTTCTTGCTTAAAATGAGATAGATGCCAGTTCTGTTTTGCGCTCCTGTGCATTGCTTGATTGGTGAAAGCTATCTTCTAGTCATCTTTGTGTGTAACCAAGCAAGACCAGACAGAGTTTCTTCATCCGATATAAAACTTCCTTTGATCTAGCTGACCTCTGATGTGGAAAGGTGGTTGTCCTTGTTCATAATGACTTCAGAACTATTAGAAATGTAAAATAGAATTGCTTTTCTATTACTTTTAAAGAAGGAAAAAAAAGCAGCCTTGGTTGATAGACACATCTGTAAAAAGGAAAAATTCACCATCTGAATGCCCAGCGTTTAAAAAACTAAAATCTTCCTTTTCTGTTCCTGCAGCCCAGTATTTCTTATGTTTTCTCTTTAGTTCACTGTTACGTCATGTAATGCAGCGTTTTTCCTGGTCTGGAAAGTGAATACAAGTGATGCATCCATAGTAATAACTATTCAGAATACCTCTATGGAATATACTTTGTTGAATTAACCCAGATCCATTTCTCAATATTTCTGAGCTTCTTAGACCCTTGAGAATAAATTTTGCATAAATTCTTAGGTTACTTGAGACCAGAAAACTCAAATGAAACATTAAATAACAACTTGTTCTTAATGACAGTACTCTGAATATTTGACCTTGTCTTGTTTGTAAATCACACAGCCACTAGCTCATTTGAAATGTGCAGAGTTATATGGTGCTTAATGAATTGCTGTATATTTGCTGCAGAGTTATCCTTTTGTTATCTTTTTGAATTTTGATTCTTTCCAGTGCCTGTCAGAAAGGATAGGACTTAATCTGTCTAAAGAATCGCTTCTAGATCTTCTGGATGAAAATCCTGTATACCATGTTTTTCATTATCAGTCCCCATGAAAGTCATAAGGCGATGACATTACTATATATTGGAACGAAGTCAGTAGGAAGTGTGAATTATCTTGTACTTGTTGTCCAGCATTGTCTCCTTTCCAGAAATCCTGCTCAATGTAGTACATTGTAGTCCATCATGACTAGCAGGAATTCATTTGTGTGGACATTTTCAGTCTTCTGAACTTCTCCTTTTGGCACAGATAGGATCAGTTCAGTATATGTAATGGCACTCTTTCTACTTCGATAGCATGGGTAATTTCTCTTCTGAAGCATTTTAGTGTTTTCTTTATCTTTCACAGTTCCCATATTGACATAAGAAACTAGAAGACCTTGTTTGGATAGTCTTATTTACTAACATTATTTTTTTTTCCTGATTGGTCAGATGCAATATTTATTTGATATCTGTGTTTTAATTTGTAGTATGTATAGTATAAAGGCTGCAGTTTTTTGCTGGTTTTAATTTGTTTGTATTTTTGGGTGGTTTATTGCTTTATCGTAAACCTGATATTTGAAAACATAGAACTCGGAATATGCTGCTATGGTGGAAAGAATCAGCCTTGTTTTCCTCCTGACATGTTCTCACAATTCAAATTACCTTTGAATATGGCCTTCCAGGTTCAGAACTTCCAAAAGTTAAATTGGAAAATCAAATTTAAATGTTTGAAAAAGTCCATGCTAAGGCAAATGACATCAGTTAAACTACATTCTTCATCTCCGGACATCTCTGGGAATAGTAGGGAAGGAGGATAAAAAAAGTTATTCCACAGCTGGGATGTTGGGAGGTGATCCATTTGTTCCACACTGTAATAAAACATAATCCTTTCCAGGTCACCTGGAGTAGAACTTCCAGATTTGGGAGCCTGGTTAAAAGAATAAAGAAATAAAGATGTAATTTTAGTTGTTCTGTGTGCTAATACGTAGTTGATTTTGTGTCCAGCAAAACTAAGTCTACAACAAAGAAATACTATTAAGTATTTTATTGCTGAAGAGTAAAATACTCCATATTTTAATCTCTTTCCTCCATTTTAATTCTGTGTACATACTTTTTTTTTTAAAGTCTGATGGCAATGCTGTTGTTTAAAATACATTTTAATTCTGTCTAATTCTGTTTTCCACCTCTTGATTTTAACAGTCATTCTATCCTAGCTTAATTGTATATGTTCAGCATCCACATTTGAAAAGAATGTTAGTCCCTACTCTTCTTTGATTTCAAACAAAAAACTAGTTTTTGGGTGTCTAGCATCTTTTTTTGGTCTCCAAATGAATGTATATGAAAGCTTGCTCCTAACCCAGATTTCTAAAGTCTAGATTTCTAACATTGAAGATGTAAATTTGAAACACAGAATTGTAGACCACCAGTCTAGGTACCAGATATAGAGAAAAATGTCTTTCAGGATACCTAAGCCATTTGAAAAATAACTCACAGAATTTAGTTGCAATGACTTGATATTTTGGTATTCATGGATTAGCATTACTGTTTTATACGGAATACTAAGAAATAGAACACAGTGCATAGTCTTGAGGATGTCTTAGGCCAAAGTGTTGGATTTTTTGTTGTACAGAATTACTAACAAAAGGGTTGTTTCAGAATGCCCACTGTGGCACGATAGTAATTTTCTAAGTAGGTAATTTATTGATTTTCTGTCTTTCTCTTCCCAGTATTTAAACTCACTCATAAAATGCAAAACAGATCGGATCTACATCACCTTCACTCACTGTAGACTTTATTGCATTACATATACTTCTTCATTAAAATAATACATGGTTGATGGATCTGATTAACATTTTCTCTTCTCTCTCCACTGTCAGACCACTAACATCAAATGGGATTTTTCCCTATTTGGTTTTATATACATTTGGGAAAGATATGAAATTACTACCTTGGCTGGGTGCTGTTTCTGTCTGCTTATCAGTACATACCTTTAGTTTACACACATATATAAACACTATTCTTTCTTTGTTTCCTTCTCCCCTCCTTCCTTCTCCTTTAAAGGCTAGTGCTAATATGGTGCTTTAAAACTGGTTATAGATTTGGGCAGGAAGGTACATAATGTAAAGTTCTCTCAAGTGTTGACTTAAGACTGCCAGTTTGGAGAATCATTGCTAGCCTGGACAGGTTTTTAGTAGTGTATCCTTTCACTTTAGACAAATTAAGGTCTTTTGGACTCCCTTATCTCCCTTCTGGGACCATAGCAGACTCCATTCACTGTGAACTTCAGCTCGAGGTTGGTTGGCTGTTGAACACCTGCATACTGTGATTGCTCTACAAGGTTCATGCTTGATAGTGATGGAAAAGTGAAGAAATTTTATTCCATCAGTTCCTCATTTAGAACATTTTCACAAAGTTGTGATTAAAAAAGCTCATGCAAACATGCCAAGCATAATTCAGCTAGTAAGTAAAGTACTAGCCTTAATCTAGTTATAACAGTCTTGAAATCAGAGCATTTACGTGGGTCTTCAGGTAGACTTTGCAGCCTCTTCTGAGTGTGGCTATGACAGTATTGTTTGCAAGACCCTGGATAGCAGCAGTTCACATCTGGAATGGCTGCATAGGCTGCAGTCGTTGCAGGATTCTGAAATATACACACTTTCTTCAGTCAGTCAATCCAGAGAAAGCAGGTGGCTCTCTTTATCTTTTTTTGAAGTAAATAGATTAAACCCAAGGCTAAAACAAGAACTGGGATGTTACCCACTAGACTGACTTTTTTTTTTTTTTTTGTCCCCATCTTAAAATATATCTTGCAAATCTAAGGAGCTGACATGACTAATAAAAGCAGAGGAAGGAGCTTATCTCTGTTGTCAATAAGGCTTATCTTGTTTTGTTGCTTGCTAATGAAGATGCTGAACAGTCAGGATTATCGTTTTGCCTCCTACATCTTCTGTAATTGGTAGGACCTTTTTAAAAGTATAATGTTATGATACACATGGTATTGTTTGTTATTATTAGAAAGAACTTGCAAGCATCTGTTTAACTCCTAGTGTTATAGGTATTACATAACTACTAGCAGGAATAAAATATGCTTTTTCTTCATATAAGAGTTGAGATAAATTTGCCCTCTTTTGGCCTTAAAAATACAAGATTTCAGATACACAAAAATAAATTGTATGCAGGTGTAAATAATGTTCAGAAGCAATGAAGTGATAAACTAGGGTTATATTAGAACATACTACAATATAAAATATTTTATGTTACTATAACTGATTTTATAGGCTTTATTTCATGTGTTGAAGATCAGGAAGACTGAAAAGTATGGGTTCAAATCTGAATAGTTTTATTGAGGTTTAAAGAGCGATTATAATATGCTGGGGTTTTTTTCCTTTTTCTGTCTTACATGCTTTGGACAAAATATTGGATTAGATGAATTTTTAATCTAAAAGTCTTTTTGCATGAACATAATATGCAGTATTTGCCCCCCTTTTTATATTTACGTCTGTTCCTGGCCACTTTTCGTATTGATAGATATTAAAAGATCCAGATGTGTCAAAAGAAATTGCCTACCCCACATGAGAACAGGGGAAAGTACTGTAACTCTTAATTTGAGATCACTTCCTTTTGTGAAACCCTTACTACTTTTCAGGGCAGAGTAAGATTTTTACAGAGGTGGAACCATTACTTGTGTCCCCTGTGAGTACCATGACTCTAATGTTGCATGACTGGTAAAGGCTAAATTAACTGCAGATAAAAGTACCACTTATATCACAATAGTTACCAGACTTGGTAACTAATGCTTTTTTGAAGGCCATAAACTTTCCAGATTCAGGTACGGAGGCGTACAGAAATCTTTTGTTTACTTTCAAAGGAGGTGAAAGTCCATGGAAATCCTCCTGTCCAGGCTGAGCTGTGAGACTTCTAGATTTTATGGTTCAAATATAAGTTGGGAAGTTATCCTTGAAAGATGAATTGAGAAGTTGATGTTCAGATTTAAGTTCAGATTCAAGTTTTCGAGCTGTGAATCCAGTGAAGATTCTACTTTTTATGAATGTTCTGTCTTTCAGATCACTTAGTCGTCCTTTCTGGATGCTAATTTAAATATTTAAATTATCTAGAGAACATTCCATTCATGTGATACAGGAATTCATTCAGTTGTAAGAGTGTATTATCTTATAGGATTACAATCACAGAAGTACTGTTTCTATAATCTTCTACTTATTATCTCGAGCTGTTTAATAAGGCTTTCACATGGCTGTTTAAGAGAGGTCAGAAATGTTTCTGTTTTGGGTCTTTTTAGTAGCTCTTTCCTCTTTTATTCAAGAGAGCTCTTAACTGAGGCTGTCAGCACAGCACCAATATACGTGAAAGGATGTGTAACAGTTGGTAGGGAGGTGACTGGGATGAAGAAGGAGGGGAAGAATATTTGTCCTGTGGACCTTTATAATCAGCTGTTGTGTTACAGATGTGATGGAAAGCTTTGGGTTAGTGTTAATCTAGGAAATATAACTGGTAATGATGATTTTAACAAAACAAATGTGCTGAGCAGGAAGAGGCAGCTTATGAATGTGTGAAGTGTCACCATCAGTTGAAACTTCATCAGTCTAAATACATTGACTTTGAAATACCTTAGCTTCCTGAGTTAAATGCCTAGAGTTCACTTAATCCTCTATAATTATTGTGGTGTTTCTTGGGAATCATTCCAGACTCAGTTGTTCCTTATTGTGAGCAGTTTCATGACAATTTTAACCGTGGAAGAGATTTGCATTCATGTCTTCAGTGCTGTGTTGTAGTAATGAGCAGCTCTTATTTTTTTGTAGCATAGTTCTTTCTTCCAACAAAATGTATGATTTTGATTGGTCAATATAGCTAATATGTGGGAGTCACCTGAACCTTGACAGACTAGGAGAAACATTCAGGTTAGCAAAACTTGTAATTTCCTCTTGAGCTTCCTGTAGTCACTTGCTTCGTTCTAAAGTGTTGGTTTCAGTGATTCGGTACAGTCTGGACCATGGAAGAAGAGATGGGGTTTTTGTAAAACTCTGTCTATAAGAGCAACATTCAAGTGGATTTTTATTGACAGTAGTTGATTGAAACAGATGAGAGTAATGTGCATAATTAGCAGAGAAAACTCTTCAGGCATAAACATAGTCATACCAATCTTAGGTGGTTTGGATGGTGCTAAAATATTGCTCTTAAATGTATAGCTCCTGGATTACCCTGAGGACAGGGCTGGAGCAGACAGTCACTCTCAGGTCAGTTGCTGCATTTTCCATTTGATGTTTTCCAACCATTGCTCTTGACTGATTTCATCCTGACCTTGATCAGTTCTTACTCAGTCTTCATTTTTACTTGTGAGCCATAATTTTATTTGTAGTTTATGTGGCAACAGAAGTTGGTGAGTCTGAGTATGCTGCTTAAATAGCAAACACAGATTTTTCAAAGTCACTTACCTGGTGAAGAAATAGGAATCTGTTGACAAATACACTGTGTTCCATGCCTCCATTGTAGCAGGTTAATGAATTATGTTTCTCAATAATAATTAATACTACTTAAGCAGAAGCTCAGTCGATAGTATTGACACAACATCTGCAAGAAATACCTTTATTTAGAAAAACCCTGTGGTTCATCTTCAGGGCATGTTGCTGTCTAAATCTCCCACCCACCCTAAAAGAAATGTCAATACTTTGGTAAATTCAGTTTGAAACAAAACAACAGAATTACATCAGAAGACGTTTTAACCCTTTGGATTGCCTTGACAGGGAAAAGGTGCATTAGGCTTTGTATTGGTTTTGGCTGGTTTGGAGCTTATTTTTCTTCATAACATCCAATACAGTGTTGTATTTTAGATTTGTGACCGAAACTGTGTTGGTAACACACCAGTGTTTTAGGTGAAGTGTGCTTACACCGTGTCAAGACCTTCATGGTCTCCTCATTCTGCCTGCCCCCAGTGAATGACCTGGGAGGGGACACAAACAGGGAAGCTGACCAAAACTTACCAAGGAGATGCTCCATGCCATGTAACAGCATGCTCGGCAATAAAACTGGAAGGGAAACTGCCTTTTCCCTAGGTAGCCATTGCTCAGGGACTAGCTGAGCATTCAGCCAGTGGTGAGTGTTGGGTGATGAGTGATTCTTTTTGCATAATTTGTACCCATAGGCTTTTGTTAAAAATAGATTTTCTTTTTTAAAAAATATTAAATATAGCTCTTCATAGTAGTCACTGGTTGGGGGAGTTTCTTATCCTATATGAAATCTGTTTCATCATTCTTAATATTCCCAACAGAAAAATATTCTGATTTTGAATCAAATTTGTTTGTATATTTCAGCTTGTGGTCGTGAAGAAACGTACTAAGTACAGCATTTCACTACTGGCAGAAATGGCTGGAAGGATTTAACCAAAAAAAACCCCATACCTTTTCTTCTTGGGAAGACATCAACATCAATAAAAATTGACATGGGAGTTACCCCATTTCCAGTTATTTTACCTGTCAACTGATCAAAATCAGCAAAGCTTGCAGGTTTTTTCAGTGTTCACAACTCTCACAGCTCTCACTTGTGACCCCAGAGGAGCAGCTTTTAAACACAATTAAAACAAATGGTGCAGTCTAAATAATGGTATCTCTACAGACCAGTTAGTTTCTTCGCATACTTGATTGATGGCAGTATTCCTGTATCTTTCGGGTATTGGGTATGTTGGCTAAAGAATGTACTTTTCATAGTGCATGGTAAAAGTTCTAAAGCTGACTTCGTGGGGTAGAGCCTCTGATAACAGCTTGAATTGTAGAACATACTGAGTTGGAAGAGACCTACAAAGGTCATCGAAGTTCAGCTCCTGGCTCTGCCCAGGACATCCCAAGAGACACACCCTGTGCCTGAGAGCACTATCTAAATGCTTCTTGAACTCTTGTCAGGCTGGTGCTGCCATGGGGAGCCCATTCCACTGCCCAACCACCCTCTGGATAAAAAACCTTTTTCTAATATCTAAAATAAACTGAAGAGCTCAGTGCCTGCCCCTCCTCTTTCCCTCATGAGGAAATTGTAGACTGCTCTGAGGTCTGCCCTCAGTCTCCTTCAGGCTGAACAAGCTAAATGACCTCAACCACTCCTTGTATGGGTTCTCCTCTAGATTCTTCACCATCATGGTAGTCCTTTTTTGGACACTCTATAATGGCTTTATATCCTTTGAGTGTTGTGATGCCCAAAACTGCACACAGGACTTGAGGTGAGCAGAGCGGGACAATCCCCTCCCTTGCCCAGCTGGTGATGCTGTGCCTGAGGTACCCCAGGATACAGTTGGCCCTCCTGGCTGCCAGGGCACTGCTGACTCATGTACAACTTGACATTGACCTGGATCTTTCCATGGCACTGCTCGTTCCTCAGTCTGTACATAAATCTAAGGTTGCCCCATTCCAGGTGCAGAAACCAGCACTTTCTTTTATTGAACTTCATGTAGTTGGTGACTGCCCAGCCCTCTAATTTGTCAAGGTCTTTCTTCAGGGCCTCTCTTCTTTGAGGGAGTCAACAGCTCCTCCCAATTTAGTATTGTCTGCAAACTTCCTCAGTATACATTTGAGTGCTGAATCCAAGTCCTTTTTGAAGGTGTCGAAAATTGGGTCCTGCAGAACCCATTAGTGACAGGTTGCCAGTCTGATGTCACCCCATTCACTGTAACCCTTTGAGCCTGACCCATGAGCCCGTTGCTCACCCATCCCATGATGTGTTTATCCATCTGTGTGCTGGACATTTTGTCCAGAAGGATCCTGTGAGAGGCAGTTTCAGAAGCTTTACTGAAATCCTAAAAGATTCCCTCAACGTTTAAAACATTTCTCAGGATATTTTGAGTCAGAGTAGTTACCTCCTGAAGAACAGCTTAAAAGTTCTGCAGATTGTAGGTGATTTATTCATAGGAATGATTTTCCAATATGTCCAGTGCAAGTGTTGCTATTCCTGCAGTGATTCTAATACAAGGATGAGGCATAGTCAGTCGTACCAGCAACCACCTACACATGCTCTAGAAATACACTGATGAAATTCCATAGACTGCTGACATATGGGTTTCTGAGTTGCTCGTAGAGGAGAACAGATTTTTTTTTAATTGTTTTACTGACATTCCATTGGTAAAGATTCTCCAAAAGTAGTTCTTCAGAACAGTCTCAGAATAGCAGCTTCCCTGCAAGTCACTGCTCATGAGAAAATACAGCAGATCTTACCTGGAGAGAGCACAATATTGTGTTAGCTAGAGGGAAAAAGTTACTATCATTGTGCCAAACTTTCACGTTCATTCTTCTTTGCTGAAAGTAATGTGGAGAAATAGATACCAATCTTTGGCCACAAATCTACATATATTTTTAGGAGTATAGAAAATGAAGAATATTTTTGTTCTGTAGTTTCCTATTGATGGGACAGAAGGTCAGCAATATGTTAAATTCTGCTCCCCAGTACATTTGAAGACTTTGGAGGATGCTTCGATTTATAAGGTTATCCACGTAGCCTGCTTCCCTTGAATTCAGCAGAGGCTTTGTGATCTTGTAAACAATAGATTTAATTCAGTGTTGGGAGCTTTTAAAACTCTTATCCTAGAAAATGAACACTATACAAGAGGCCAGAGCCGTTAGATCACACCATCAAAAAAGGAAAACTATTTCCAATGCAGTGTTGCTCAGTACGTGTGTTTATTGGAAAAGGTGCCCGAACAGAAGCCAAAATAACAATCTCCTTTAAAAAATTATGAGCAAAATAGCAATTGACTGAAAAATTTTAAAGTAAGAAAGTGTGCAGTATATAAAGTTGTTTGGTTTTACAATCAAACAACTCAGTGTCTGAAGGGAGACCACTTGAAAAGATTCATTTCTGTCTCTGCCAAGTTCCAGCTGACATTATTGTTAGATATTAATCTCTTCAACAATAATGCCAGCTGTTATATTCCTTTTCTGTATGCAACAATAGAAAAAAAACCCAAACCTGTAGCAGTCCCACATCTTATACATACATTTTTTTAAACTGCTGATGTGAAAAACGTAGTAATATTGGTATACAGGAGGCCAGGGTGCTCTTTTATTGGTATTTCTCATCTTGACTCATCATCTGTGAGTCAATGCGTGTAGGTTCTTTAGTCTCTCCCTCAACTCTATAGTTTAATACTAGTTGTGTTTTAGTTTAATAAAATTGTAAGGCAGTTTTCTTTATCTCAGGAATTCCTGCATACGCAGCTTATATTGTGCTCCACAGGCTACTCAGGGCAGCCTTTAGTTTCATTATTCATTGTTTGGCCTTTCTAAGGAAAGGATTATTATTTGAAAACTGGGTCTGAAAGGGTCGTTTGTTCTTTTTTTCTAATGAAACTGTGTGCTAGTTTCAGCTGTGTTAATTTTTTTCACAGTGGCTGGTACAGGGCAATGTTTTAGATTTGTGCTGAACACAGGGTTGATAATATGGAGATGTTTTTGTTATTGCTGAGCAGGGCTTGCACAGAACTAAGGCCTTTTCCACTTTTCATACAGCCACGCTGGCAAGGAAGCTGGGGGTGCATGAGAGGCTGGGAGGAGGAGACACAGCTTGGACAACTGACCAAAGGGATATTCCAGACCAAATTACATCATGCTCAGTACATAAAGTGGGAGGAAGAAGGAGGAAGGGGAGGAAGTTTAGGGTAATTACATTTGTCTTCATGCTGAGCTGTTACTGTGTGATGGGTGCCTGCTCTTCTGGCGATGGCTGAACCCCTCCCTGCCCATGGGAAGCAGTGAATTAATTCCTTGTTTTACTTTAGTGCATAGCTTTTTTTTTCCCTGCTAAACTGTCTGGATCTCACCCCATGAGTTTTCTGATTTTTAGCTTTCCAGTTCTCTCCCCAGTCCTGCTGGTGGGAGAGTGAGCAAGGAGCTGCATGGTACTTGGTTGCTGGGTGGGGCTAAACTATGACAAACTAGTAGCAGAATAGCCCTTCAAGTTGTTAGGGTTTGATTTTTTAACCTGAGACTTTTTGAAGTAGATAACACTTCTCAGATTAATGATAAAAGCAGTGTGTTTTATGTCTGTTTTCACTTGTCTTTGTGTATCTGCAAGAACAGCAGACTTTACAGCAGATTTGCTGTAGTGCTCATTTCAGCTGTGTTGAATTTGTTCCATACCTTTACCAGAATAAATAATTTAAAAGTATTATGTATTTGGTTTTAATACTGTGGAAAAAAGGACAGCCAGGACAACCAGGGGATCAAGCCCAACCAAGATGGATTTACAAAAGGAAGGTGCTGCTTGACTCCCCAGATGTCCTTCTATGACAAAGTGACTTGCTCAGTAGATGAGGGGAAGGCTGTGGATGTTGTTTATCTAAACTTCAGTAAAGTGCTTGACACCATCTCCTGCAGCATCCCCCTAGATCAGCTGCCTGCTTGCAGCTTGGATGGACTCTTCAATGGATAAAAATCTGGCTGGATGTCCAGGCCCAGACAGTTGTGGTGAATGGAACTAAAATCCAGTTGGTGACCCATTGCTAGCAGTGTTCCCCAGGGCTCAGTTTTGGGGCTGATCCTGTTAAACATCTTTATTGATGATCTGGATGTGGGGATTGAGGGTACCCTCAGTAGATTTGCAGATGATACTAAAATGAGTAGGAGTGTTGATCTCTCGAGGAAAGGAAGGCTCTACAGAGGATCTGGACAGACTCAGTCACTGGGCTAAGGACAGCAGCATGAGGTTCAGTAAGGCAAAGTGCCAGGTCCTGCGTTTGGGCTGCAGCAATCCCAGGCAGCGCTACGAGCTGGGGTAAGAGTGGCAGAAATGGACTTGGTGCTGGTCAACAGCAAGGCTCAGTGTGAGCCAGTGGTGGGCCCAGGTGGCCAAGAAGGCCAGTGGCATCTTGGCCTGTATCAGAAATAGTGTGGCCAGCAGGACCAGGGGAGTGACTGTCCCCCTGTACTCAGCACTGGTGAGGCCACACCTCGAGTACTGCGTTCAGTTTTGGGCCCCTCACTTTAAAAAGGCCATTGAAGTACTGGAACGTGTCCAATGAAGGGCAGCAAGGCTTGTGAGAGGTCTAGAGAGCCTGTCTTATGAGGAACAGCTGAGGGAGCTGGGTTTGTTTAGTCTCAAGGAGGCTCAGGGGGATCTCATCTCTCTGTACAACCACCTGAAGAGAGGCTGTAGTGAAGTGAAGGCCAGTCCAGGTAGCATATCATCTCTAGAGCATTATAAATTAAATTAATTATATTTAATACAAAGCATAAATATACTTGAGTGCTCTAATGGCTTCTTCTGGTGTTTCAGGAAACAGCATACTCCATTCAGCAGCAGACAGTGTGACAAGCGCAGTACAGAAGGCAAGTCAGGCCTTGAATGAGCGTGGTGAAAGGCTAGGTCGTGCAGAAGAAAAGACAGAGGAGCTGAAAAACAGTGCTCAGCAGTTTGCAGAAACTGCACATAAGGTAAGATTTCGGCAGGGTAAGACTCAGTGGGTTAAAGCCACACATTTGTCAGAGTTTGTTGAATGAAAGCATGTATCTATGTAGCTGTATAAAGTCTTGAACTTAGCTCAGGGTATGTATCAAATCCTGCTTGTGACACCTTTTTCACCTTCTTTGCCTCTAAAAAATCCCTTCCATTTTTTGATGACTGCACAAGATCTTCAAGTTATAAATCCTGTATAGTAAAAACTTTTCAGAGTTGCCTGCCAAAGACAGATTTTTCAAAAAAAAATTGCTGTTTGGGGAAAGAAAGAAAGAAAACTGTTGGTTTAAGTTCCTTCATGCTGAAATGCATTTCTAGTATATCCATACAAATAATATTTTTTTTAAAAAGCATATTTGTAACCAAGTCCTTGAGTATCAAAGGCGTATGTCAGTATAGTTTGAGTCATTTATTGGTCATCATTTCACCAGTAGAAAATGAGTGAATTTTAACTGCCCCTACCCATTCTGTTTTCAAGGTAATTTCCCAGAGAGTTCACTCACCTCAGCTTTGTTAGCATGCTGTTATCTTCAGATAGCAATTTTTTATTATATGGAACCTAACCCTAAGCTCTCTGCTTGGTTTGCAAAGTCAGTTTGTCTACACATTTTATACAGGTTTTAACTCACTTCATCTCTTTCTTCTCCCTCTCATTCCCAATTTAAGTCCATTTTTGAATCATTTGAATTGGAAATAATCGGTAATCACAGAGGTGGAAAGGCAATCAGTCCTTTATTTTTCATCATTATGTAGTGGCAGAGCTCCTGAATAGGTATTCTAAATTACTTGTCTAGAATTTCTGATTGTAGTTAACAATCAAAATCATTGGGTCAAAATTACTATTCTTTTAAGCATGTCTTTGTTTCTGGTTTCTTGCTCTAGCGTTCCTTGCAGATAGCAAAATAATGGAACATTGGGAAACAGAGCTGTGAAAGCAGATAAATCCTGCCTCCTCAGCATGGCAAAGGGAGGCTTTGTCTGTATGTCCCAGGAAAGGGAATGATTGCTTACCTGTATGCAAAGAAGTTAATGAATTTCAGGCATCTTTCAGAGAATTTGTCTTACGAACTCTTCTTATCCAGACTAGCCACATTAGGTTGATACAGCTGTTGTTATAGGTGATATCTCTTGAATTAATTTTTTTCTCTCTTTTTCAGCTTGCCATGAAGCACAAATGCTGAGATACTGCCCAAAGTTACAATCTTCTCAAGAGGAGCTGAAAAGGCTACAATCAGCAACTTTTACAGGAGATCCAGTCTTCTGTGTGTTTTTTCCTTCCTGTTCAGTGGAGATGCATTCTTTCAGTTTCTGTGCAGGAAAAAGTGTTGCATTTCTACCTTTCTGACTTACTTTTGTTCTTCTTTTTTAATATTGCTACACAGTCCTGCGGTACTTTCTACCTGTATTTCAGTTGTTACAGGAGTGAAAGCAAACACTGAAAAAGGACCAAATGACAAGCTGATCAGGATTAAAATAGTAATATTCTTCCATGGTTGTACAAAAAAAGTGATTGAACTGATTGTGGACGTGTGTGGAAATAAAATCCAAAGAAGGGGTATAATTTTCTTCATTTAATGTAGCATCAGCAGAATGTGAATGAATGTTAGAATTAAACATCTGGGGTTGTAGTTGTAGGGGAGGACAAACTGCTTTGTCCTGGGAAACAGAAAAAATTGTTTCTTCTAACTAATGTAGGAAGTGTTGCATGTGCACCAGCATTCAGAAGTGCATATATGAATTTCATTCATATCAGCATTATACATGTTCCTGTTTTCACTTTCAGACTGATTATTTGAATAGTATACTGAAACACAAAGAATGTATGCTTGAGGTTTCAAAATTGGGGTAAAAAGTAATTTTTACATCTATACGCACATAGCTGTGCCTCAAACACAATCTACAATTTAGCAGTCTGATATAAAGTAACATCTCTTTTTACCTTTGATTGTGTAGCTAAAGGCCCATGAAAATGAGAATGCAAAAGCCTGGGAAGATGAGAGTGCACTATTTTCAAGGCATCTGGTTTTCATACATTCTACAGTAAGAGCTTTTTGGAACACTTCAGAAATTTTTCTGATTTTAATGACTTTTGTGTCAGCAAGTTGTCTGATTTTTAATATAGAGGCTTTCAAAAAGCATGTCTTGGTACACCAGAATCAACTTGTAGTTTGAGTCTCAGTTTTCAATATGTTATCACTGGAAGGGTGACTACTTCATCTGTATTCACTATATGCAATATATGCACTGTATTTCTCTTGCAGAAATAAGTAGGTTACCTTTTTCCTTCACAGCTGTTTTTTTAACATTTTTAAGATTATGTAATATGCTTTGAGAATGAAAAGGAATAAAAAAAGGAGGAAAAGATGTTGCTTTTTTTCTTTTTTTTAAACCAGTAAACTAGAGAAGAAATCCTTGCGGAAGGTACAGCCTTCATCTTCTGAAAATGCCTGCTCATTTTTGCCCTCATCTTACCAGAGAAAAGCTGGCATTATGTGAATGTACTGTATTCATTGTAGAATATTATTTTTGCATTATTAATGACACAACAGTCTAAAATCCTCAGAGCAGTGCTTGTAAGAGAGATAAAAGCTACTGTAGTAATTGAGAATATTTTACTTACTGCAAGCTGAAATAACAGAAAATCCCATGGAAATAGCCATTTCGTAAAAAGATGCTTGCCTTTAGGAAAGTATTCTCATTTGAACTAAGGACACTGTCTAGTTAGCTGATTGCAAACAAACTTTACATCTGTTTTGGTTTTGGTTTTTTTCCTGTAATTTAAACAGTTTTGTATGAAGCTTTTTATTTAATTTCACACTGGGAGTTGAGAGAATGGGTCATTTGTGTAGTACCATATGATCATTTAGATCTATTTAGCACCAGCTCCAACAGTTACCAAATCTAGCACCTACTGAAATGGAATTTGGCCACTTCTGTTATAAATCAGAACAGGTTCATTAACAACACAAGTTCTGAACACTTTGTTGAGCTATGTGTAAAGAATGCCCTGGAAATGTCTGAGTGCTATTGTAGTGACTATGGCTATTTCTGCAATTAACCAGGAAAACAATGTCTGACTAGAAATTAAACTTCTGCTAGATACAAAATATTAGGCTATATATATTTTTTTTTTAACAATGGATTATAAGTCAGTCAGGGAGTACATTTTTGACCACATAGCTATCTTCTTGTCATATTTTCCACTCTTCTTAAATTGTATTCTGCTGCTAACCTCACAAGTCTTTCTCTCGAGAAAGTAGATTCTGAACTGCTGCCAACCTAGCCAGTCCTCTAAGTTTGCAAATAATTGGAAGAAATGTCTAAAACCCGTGTCAGATAAACCTGAAAAGAATTAGTTGTCTAAATTCAGATTAAAAGGCATAGATTTTCAAGTGTTTACATGAATACCAGCTGGATAGGATAAGATCACAATTGCACTGCTAAGTTCCAGACCTCCTGTGAGTTGAACTGTACTGAAACATTGCTTTAGTCTCACCTGAATTTTTCAGCATTTTGGGTTGTTTTATATCTTCCAGTTAAGTGTATTGTTTTTTATCATAACTCAGGACTTCAATTCAGCCATCAAAAGCCATTTACTATGGGAACTTTAAGTAACCTAGTCTTCTGAATTAAGGAAAAGTGGTTTGTCCGTTTACTTTGTTCTTGCTATTCATTAAACTACAAGGTTTGGTAGTTTTAGAAAAAAAATCAAGGTGTATAAATGTTTAGCCAAAGGTAAATCTTAGAGCATTGCAGTTTCCTTCTGGAACTTAGCTTGTAGTGTATACGACCTAGTATTATTAGATAGTCATGTATATAACATATACTATGATTCAGGTTAATGTTTCATATGAAAGAATGTATTTGTAAATGGTAACAATATTAATAGTTTCTTTATCTTTTTAAAGTTCTGAACAGAATAAAAATAATGTATTGTTAGACTTTGCTGTACTGCAAACTCTGTCTTAAAAGGCTACTTTTGTGTCTAGCAAAAGTTGTGCATTATGTGAAATATTAACAAAAATGTGCGCTCTTAAAATTGATCTTAAAGGTAGGTAGGTTTTGCTATGATTTGCCAGAATTGTAATACTTGCTTGTGACCAATATTGTAACCAATTTCTTTGAAGTTCTCAAAGATGTAGAAATTGTTTTGTGCCATTCTGGGGAGGAAAAAAAAAAAGTGGGACCTACTCTCTTGACTCACTACTGGAAACCCTGGTTTTTGTCATTAAATACTTTAACTGTGATGAAAACTGTCTTTGGATTGTTTAAGTTCTCTATTCAAAATATCAGTTATTTTTGAGTTAGTATTTTATATTTCACTCTAGAAAAATTATATTGAATTCTAGCAAAACTGAATAAAAACTATTTTCTGCTGTAGTGGTAAAATTTTTTTCTAGAATACTGTAAGTAAAAGAGAAGTAGTGGAAACTAGGTTAAAGCATTTCCTGTCCAAGCAGATTCCTGAGAATAATTATCATAGCTTAAAGTTAGCACCCTACTTAAAGTCTGTGTAGGTTAAAAAGAGTTCTGATAATTTACTTTCAGTTGCTATTAAATGCTTATTCTCAAGTTGTTAATGTTTTCTTTTGGCTATCTAATTTTATTGATAATTTTTTATCAAAGCACAAGCAATTTTAATTATCCTGTAAGAATAAAACTATAGAGTTCTACACACAAAGAAGCAATCCCTTAGATTCAAATGAGGTCAACTTGGACAAGAACTATATCCAATACGAATGGATTTTGCTGCCATCTCTCTTTTCAGGCTTAAATATGATCCCTAGGATCGTAATCTCAAAAATGTCTTGTTGGCAAATACTGTCAGCTGTTCAATTACTGTAGTTACTAGGTAAGTTTGCTAGAATGCATGTTATCCATAGCTGTTGAATATCATACATCCCCAATGCCCAGCCTTGATGACCCTCTTAATAACAGAAATACATCCCTGGTGGATCAGAAGCTACTTTGATCTGGACAGTGTTTTCTTGTAGATTGAACATAACTATTTGTCAGTTTTTTTCTATCGTTGTTATACGTTTATCCTATAAGATAGAAAGACAAAATGTTTCGTTCATTTTTGAACAATCTTTCAGATCAGTTTCACCATGTCATTTTTTTAATTGATACTATGCTTTTCATAAATTATCAACCTAATTTGTTGCGGTATATAAATTAAGGAACAGATGATAGAGTTTTGTTTGTCATCTGTCAGTCATGGAAGAAGCTCAAGCATTAATGTTTGCTGGTTCAGTATGTCAGGTTTTTAAAGTAAAAGGTGCGTTAGTGTGTTCCTGAAGGGATAATATTTGACTGAGAAAATCAAACTGCAGCTGCAAGTCATGGCATCCATGAAGATGCAGGTACACACTACTTCAGGTAGTGAGCAGGAGTGCTATCCAGTACTCACAAAGGATTGCGATGTCTCAGCTTAAAAATGGCTTTCCTTGTTTCAAAATTAGTCCCCCACGGAAGTGGTCAGCTCCCACTAGGGTAATGACATGAATTTACATAAACAGTAACTTCCCTAATAACTCCAAAGCACCAATTTCCACTTCATAGCACATCATTACAGCCTGTTTTGTGCATCATTTGGAAGCACTGTGTGGTATTTGATGTCTGTTTCATTTATACTTTTTTTATTTGAGCTGTTACTGTCTTTTTGTTTGCTGTCACCTCATGCAGTCTGAATTGTGGCAACATTTTTTTAGTGATGGTGGCTAGCTTTGGCAGGGGTTGAAATGGGATTACAGGCCCAAAAAGTACTTCACTATTTATTTTTACAATGACCGAAGAAAAATAAACTGAGTGTAAAGTTCTCTTACATGGAAGCATAGTATTATGTTAGATCTTCAGTGTTCAGGCCAAGTGTCCAGGGTAGAAAAGTAACCTTGTTAACTAGGCAAGTCAGGTGGCTTTGGAAGTTTAGCGAATAGATATCTAACAAAATAGTAATTGATATTTTAAAAAGTTTCAGAGGTTTCTGGTAGTTAAAAGGGTGGTAAATTATGCAGAGGACTTGAAGCCTGTATTGTGTTGAAGTTCTGTTGCTGCTGAAGAGGGAAAAACAGTTTTTATTTGTGTTAAGTATTATTTTCTGGACAGAACAGAAAGAAAATATAAAAATAAATGAGAAAACATTGGTATTATTTCATACCATACTGAAAAAAAGATCTTAACATGTGCAACTAACAATAATTATCATGCTGGTTTGCAGCCAAACCAGTTGGAGCTTTTTCCTATTTCAGAAAGAATAGACGAACAGACATAGGAAAGCTTTCTTTGCTTTAACATGATCCTGGAACTAGGACTTCTGCAGAGAATACTTTTAATTGTCAGAAGTATTAAGATTTTAATGAGAGTCCTTTCCAAAACTTTTTTTTTATGAAAAATGACATTTGGAAACATTTACTTGTTTCTAAGAGAAAACATAGAATAAGGAAACATAAAAGAGAAGGCTGTTAGATTTAACAATAGATTGCTGCATTCATTTGAGGATTGTAAGAGACTAGTCAAAAGCATCCCACTTTTACTTTTTAGGAGCAAGGAAGTGTAAGGCCTGTTCATGCTGCCAGTCAACAGTGCCTAAACCTGAGGAGAGGGTGTGCAAGATGAGCAACAGATCGGAGACTTCTGCATCATCAGTTAAGCAGTCAGAGGAGGTGATGAGGTAACTTCTGAGAGAGTCCCAGAGAAGAGGGGACACACACCCATTACTTGGGAAGACAATTGCCATCACTCCTAGTATGTGTCTTCCCCACTTCCTTCTTCTTTCAGCTTTATATGCTGAGCACAATTCTGTACAGTATAGGATTATCCCTCTGGTCAGCTGGGATCGGGCATCCTGCTTGTGTCCCCTCCCAGTTTGTTGTTTAACCTTAATCCAGTTGAGGGTGGTACAAGAAGCAGAAAAGGCCTTTACAGTGTGCAAGGCCTGCTCAGCAATAACTAAAACATCCCTCAGTTATCAGCACTGTTTCCAGCACAGATTCAAAACACATACTTGCTACTATGAAGAAAATTATCCCAGCCAAAACCAGCTGACCATCTAGTGTTTTCTCACAAATGGGTAGAGAACCACTTGCATTTTTAGCAGCACGTTCTGGCAAAATTTCTTCAGGACAATTCTGAGGGGTTTTAAACCTACATAGAAATGTGAGTGCCCTTGGTCTTTATCTTACCTGTTCTTTTCTGGTGCTTCCCCATGTGCAGTTGTGCAGCATTTGAGACAAGCTGAAAACAGGCTTGTTAAAAGTCAGAGCAGTGAAGCTCCATGACAGGTATTATTCTTCACTGAGGTCATGAACAATTGCAAAGCTGCCAGTGTCTGACTGAAATAATAGCTGTATATATAGGATCATTTGTAAGACAGATGGCTGGGAAAGGTACCATTTATCTGCCAGGCAAGGTTTCATAACTTCTGGCATCCATTCTTGTCGAAAGCATCATTCATGGTTAGCTATTTGCTAGTCACCTCAACTTAGAAGGTGTCAGATTAAAATCCTTTTTTTTTCCCTTTTTTTAAGAAAGAAAAAGATCTATTCTATATGGCAATCTCTGCAATGGCACTGAAAGAGGAAAAGGAAGTGGGAAGGAAGAGGTTATGTGTTTATATTAATTGACTGGTTAGGCTTCATAGAATCTGTTCCTCCTGTCTCTGTGTGGCACAGGACATAACATGTGCAAGGTTGTTTATGGCATCCTTTAATACTCCAGCTGTCCTTCCTAGTTCCCACTTTTGTATAGTCTTCAATATTCAGTGTCATGTTTTTGTCATATTGCTCACTTGAAAGTATCTCATTGTAAGGGGTGGCTCCACAGCTGAACTACCAGGATTTTTAAGGCCAACATGAAGTACGATCTTTAGTGTTTGCTCTTTGGGGTTTGAATAGCTCCTCTTGCATTATTTATTAACTGCAGAGTGGTGCTGTTTGTAGATGAAGATGTGGTATGTACTGCACATAAAATGAGGATACTTCACATCACAAGGGCAAATTTGTAGTGAAGGTGTTTCAGCATGTCTGAAAAGATTTAGGATAAGATTTCAGAAATTCAGAGTGCTAGATCACCAACTGAGGTGTTTCTTCCCTATTTTTGCTAAAGGCTTTTCTCCAAAGTCTGTGATGAACTGTAATAAATAATACAAGGTTATTTATCTTATATGTAGGAGGTTTCACTCTGCAAGAAATCAAAGAGAAATACCAAATTTCTTTCTTATAGGTATAAAATAAGCCATGGAAGTAAGTAATTTACAGTAAATTAATGAACGAGAATACAATTGAGATCTCAGCATATAAACCCCAATTTCTTCATTCCTAATAGAAAATTTCAGGATTGTAATGGAAATACTTCTAGTTTCTTGATTTGTAGAAAGAATCAGATACAAAAGTACGCTTCTCTCGGTCTTGGTTTAACCCCTCTTAACAACCAAGCACCATGCAGCCACTCAATCCTCCTCCAGTGAGACTGGGAGAGAATCTGAAGAATAAAAGTTAGAAAGCTGTGGGTTGAGATACAGACAGTTTAATAGATGAAGCAAAAGCCACGCACACAAGCAAAGCAAGACAAGGGATTAATACACTATCGGTCTGACTGTCCCCGCCTCCTCCTTCTTGTGGCTTTATACGCTGTGACTCCCTGTGGTCAGCTGGGGTCACCTGTCTCTGCTGTGTCTCCTCCCAACCTCCCACGCACACCCCCAGTCCCCTCACCAGCCTGGCATACGAGAAGCAGAAAAGGCCTTGGGTCTGTGTAAGCCCTGCTCAGCAACAACACAAACACCTCTAAATTATCAACTCTTGAGTTCAGCACAAATCCAAAACACAGCCCTATACTAACCATTGTCAAGGAAATCAACTCTACCCCAGCCAAAACCAGCGCACTCACAGACACCGTTTTGGTTTTCTTCCTGCTCTAGCAGTAGAGTATCTTTCATGACATGCAGTATATGCTGTCTGCAAAGATCAATCTGGTTTTGCAAAACATCTGGAGAAAGAGAGGCACCAAAGGAAAGCTGGGCAAAAGCAGCAATAAAATCTCAGAGCAAACAGACAGCTTCCAGGCTGAATGCCTTTGTATCAATGAAAGAACCCGGTTTAAGGTATTTCTGGGAATGCTGTGTATGTATGCCTTTTGTCTCAGGCTTCAGCAACTGTGAGGAAAAATGTCTGTTGCCTTGTGCTCAAACAGTTCTCTGACATTCTTTGATTTAGTCTAAGGACAAAAGGATCTCTGTGTCAGAGACACACAGTGCTTAGTCAGTGTCAGCTTCCATTAAACTCCCCTTCTGAAACACACAAACCCTCCCTCCTAAAAGCGTGGGAAAAGTAATTCAAGGAAAAGAAGATACATCCTAATAAAGCATCGGAAATGCTCATATTCTACAATGGTATTTGCTATAGGAATTCATACTGCAAAAACTTGAGCAGTTTTCTCATCTCAGCAGAATGAAAACACATTATTTTCACGGTATTTTCTGTCTCTTCATTTGGAATTTAACAATGGAGCATTGTGATTCTCAGTTGAAGGGTACATTACAAAAGAACAACATGGTATAAATAGGATGAGAGTACTCATAAAAACAAGACTTACCACTACCCATGGATGTGACCCATAGGGGAGTCATGTGGTGAACACTGAAGGCACAAAAACACCAGTCATGCTAAAGAAATGAGGATAGACTGGGCCACCTTGAACCTAAATGGGCAACAGAACTCAGCATTTCAGGATGTGAAAAGTATGTGATTTCTGGCTGTCATGAAAGGAATAATCAAGGCATTCATGTAGAATGCATGATCTTACAGAATTTAAGAGATGTTGTGAACTGAAAAGTAGGGAGACTTTAATTTTTGACACCAGTTTAGCTGTCTCTAATTACCAGCATAGGTAACTTCATTTTAAGATATTCTCATAATGGCTTTAACTCAACCATTTTCAGGTGTAATGCTGTTAAGCTGTAAGCAACTTTTCCATTCCTAATCAAATGCTGATGTAATAAAGCTTAGTTTAACCAAATGAAAAGCAAACAGATGTCCTAATTTTCCTTCTAACTGATCAGAAAATACAAGAAGCTGTTACTTGGTCATCCCTTCCACATGAAAGATCTTTGCAGTGTTGACAGTTTAATATTTCACCAGCTCTGTAAAGATTCCTTGTCCTGTAGTGGGGTTAAATGAAAGCTTCTAGTATCTGCTGTCTTCACATCTGGAATTTTTCAGTTCTGAGATTTTTTTTTTAATATTACTACTAAAATAACACAAAGTCTCTGTCTCAATTTTGTTATTATACAGCATGGTTTCTATCTGAAATACATCATAGTGGATTTAGTGACTGACAGCTCGTGCTATGAACTGCAATGACTTGTCAAACTGATGTAATGTTATCAAGTTCTAATCAAATTCTTTATATTGGTAAATATTAATTCCTCTCTTACTAGAAATTGTATTAAAATCTGTCATATCTTTGACATTACAAGGATTATAAATCAACTGAGTAGCATTTTGCCAGCCAGTGAATCCCAAAGTTAGACTGCAAATGCAGCTACCTGTGTCAGGGGAATCTAGAAATCTCTCCAAATAAAAGAGCTTCAGGATTTTTCTTGCTAAATCAATGTAAAACAATGACAGAAATGCTTTGGGAATGGTAGTAATAAGGTCTTTTATTTTTTTTAAATTGAAGAGAAGGGTTGGCTGGAATCCCTAGAGAGCACAGGGCAGGGCCTTTCTAGGAGGCGATGATAGGTAAGGGTTTGTTTGTGTAATCATAGACTCCCTGGGCAATTTCTGTGCCCCAGCTTCAGCTCTGAGATTTTGATGAGCTGCAGCACAATACATTAAGGCACTTCTGAATGGGATGTACAGAAAACAGCATGTTGTCCAGGAAAACTTTCAAAGATTTCGTATGATATATCTAAAACAAAAAAACATGCAAGTACACAATGTCTTTTTATAAAGACTAGAACATATATAGTCAAGTATTAACAACACATTTAATGGATCGAATGAGCAAAATCACATTGGTATATGAAAATACTTATTTGCCAGACATACCCAGGAATAACTACTCATTATAAAAATGTTATCATGTTTGAATGAAAAATAATATCTTCTGGTAAGAAGATGCAAGTCAAATAGTTTTTATCCTATCAGCTCTAGCTGATCCCTAGAAAAATTTTATAGGTACATTATCAGAAGCAATTCAGATACCAGGATGTAATGAGTTCATCAGTTGCAATTTGACAATTAACTGGGTTCAGGCTTAGCCATTAACTCAAGCTTGCTTAAATTACTTTAATGGACATCAAGGCTTTGTGCTTTAAGCAAGCATGGTTTATTTCACAAATACAGGTCTAAGATGATCAACATGATTGGGTTTTATAGCTTGACTAGTAAGCTAAGCTTGCTCAACACAGAATGGCGGGAGTCACATAGCCATAATTTAATGCTTGTCATTTTAGTTATTGCAATTAAAGTAGCTTGCATTTTTTTTCTCCCTTTTCTGAATTTCCCTTAATACAATGTATCTGTTCTCTGTAAGTGCAGATAAATTTCCTGAGTTGTGTATATTTGAGGCATTAGTACCAGAAATTTAATGCAAATAAACATTTAGCCACTTTTGCTGCAGTAAACTTTATTTGTAAGCCCAGTATTTCTGTGGGTTTTTCAAGACCCTCTCGGAAATGTTTTGAGGAATGACATTGACCTGAAAACATAGCATCTATTGCCATAGTGACTTTTAATGAACATGAACTGTTCTGTAGAGAAAAAAATATTTTTTTATTGCTGATATTGAAAGGATGTGCAACAATACTCCAACTTCTGAGAGTGTGGGAGGGATGTTTTAGAAGTTTGCAATTTTTCAGAGGTTGAGAGTTATTTGAGCCAACTGCATGATAGAATACAATTCTTTCCTGTGAGAAGAACTGCTGAAGAAAGTTATTTTCCTAATGAAGTGTCAAGGAAAGGGAAAAACTTTGCAAGAAGTTGTATATGTTGTTTACTACATTTTGACTTGCATTAAGTTAAAATCCTTTCTTTTTTATGGTATTGTCATCCCAGTATTTTTCATTATGCAGCCAGATATACCATCAGGCATATGTGTGTCAGAATTACTGCAAGTTTCTTTCTTTGCAACAAAACTTACACATTTTCAGATTTTTTTCAAACTCCCTTTGAAAAAGAGAATCTTAATCTCATTGGTGCTTGTGCCTGTAGGCACTCGTGTTCAGCAGTCACACTCATCTCTAGAGAAATTCTCAGAAATGTTTTTATTTATTGCAGTGTGTGCTTACTTGGTTGGTTTTGCTGCTGCTCTTCTCTGTGTATTGAGCATATTTTGTCAATCTTCTGAGTACATCTTAGTAATGAAGACATAAATAAGTGGTGCATTTAACACGAGGTCTGCCTTGACAGACTATTTTGCTAATGTACTTGGAACTTTGTGATGGTCTTTTATGTAATATTGCAAGTTCATTAAGTGATATAGAAAATTACTTTCAATTTATTAATTTGGCCTCTTAAATGTTGTAAACTACAAATACAGTACAGATTCCATAGTAAAATTTGTTATTGCTGTATGTGTTCTTAGCCTGATAGTTCAAATTGACTTGTGTTCAAGGATGCCCTTGGACACCTCTGGATTTGAGATTTCAGCTTTTGGAGTGGAACATTAGCTTGGATATAATCCTTGAGTTAGGTAACGAACATTTCTTCGCCTCTTTTGCTTTCCCTTAGTTTCCCTTTGAAAGAACAGAACCTGGCCACACAGGATGGCACTGAGCCACGTATTTTGAAGCCCTTTTGAGATGCCCAAGGAAAAGAGCAAGTGGGATAAATGACACAGCACATTTTTCTTCAGTGTTGACAGAGCAGAGGGATTGAGACTCCCCTGCCCAATGTGATAAATTTTGTTATTTAGAACTTCTTCGAAAAGGTTGAAAAGTTAATATTGTTTATGCCTCAAAGTGTGAATTACAGGAAGTAGAACCTGAGAAATAGATTACTTCTGAGATAACCATAGAATGGTTTCTGAGGCATAGGCAAGAAATGCAAGAAAGAATAATAACAATAAAAAGAAGTAAGTCTTTCTGGTCTAGGATTAAGATTTGAAAAGTGAGGGGTTACCAAAGAGTAATTGTTGTAAGAGATAAAAAGGGGCTTGCCAGGCTTTCTGGAGTGTCTGAGGAAGAGACATGAAGAAAGCTACTTTCTTAACTGTAATTGTTGTTAAAGCTAGAATTCCAATGTCAAATTAAAAGCAGAGGAATTAAAAATTAAATGTCTTGGTCAACATAGCTTTGGGTCTCAATAGAGTTAGACATGGCAATGAATGCACTGGATCAACTTGTCACGATCATTAGTCTCTGCAGGTGCAGCAGTTAGTTTCAATTTCCAATAAATTACGTCTTTATTGATTTGCAAACAAAACGATTTTGCAACAACACTGGCATGAGGGAGCCTCTCTCTGGAGATTCAGGGTTTTTTTGTTTGGATAGGTTTTTGTCCCCATCTCCCTGGTTGTCTATTCACTTTTTTCAATGAGAATTGCATCAGTTTTTATGTAAACATTTATCTCTCAATGGCTGTCCCTGGAGGTTGGAATTGACCTCAAACTTGTACAAGTTTCATTCACACCCAGTAAGTACTTCTTCATGGTTTTGTATGGAAAGGAAAACAATTCACAAATGCACAGAGTCAGTGTGTAGAATTTCTATTACGTATGCACATGCAACATCAGAACCATACTCCAATACGTTATATCTCTAATTTGTCTAATTTGTAATATGACTACAATGTGACTCATTTTTCATGTAAAAATCCTCTATTTTCCTGCAGAGTTTTGTATCCTGTATCCCAGGTTTTCATTTGTATCTCAGTAAGATGAATGATGAGGTCACCTGAATGAGGAAACTCAAAAATTTAAAGATTGTCTAAGAAATTATTTCTAAAACAGTAGGTATTTGTTGATGTGATAATAAGTCTTTAACAGTCGGCTGTGTTATTAATGTACTCATCTATTAAATAATTTTTGTTTGCCTATTGTGGTGATACTAATTTTAGTTGAAAAAAAGCTCAAAAATCCTTAAATGCTTTTGGATAAATTGTCTTACTCTATACATACAATATAGGAAATATTAGTATATAGTTAATGCATTACCAGTAAAAAAGTAAATTAGAAAAAAAATAGAGAAATTTTTCCATCAGAATCTAATTTCTTATTTCAGGTGTGTTTCTGAACAACAATGTTTTATTAATTGCTCTTTAAACTGAGATAGCTGGTCAGGCTGTGTTGGATATAATTCACTCTTTTTCCCTAAACACCCTTCATAAATAATGTGCCTTCTCACCTTGCTACAGTACATAACTGCTATTGATTACCTGCTCTCTGTTAAATTCAGCTTCTGTTCAGCACTGAAGGGCACACACAGGAGTTCTGACAGATTGATCAGGACGTGCAGAATGAAGTTAAAGGAGATGATAGCTCTGACCTTCAACCAAGAAGCCAATCCAAGCTGCTGTGTGAAGTGTGTTCTTTAATTACTCAAGTCTTTGCATTGATATTTTCTCTAGCTTTAAAAAAAAAATAAATATATATATATGGCATTTATGAATGTTTCTATAGATACACAGTAAACAAAGGTACACAGAGGGTGTAAATTATGCCTGAACAGAAAGAAAAACAAAAAAAATCCCAAACAATGACAACAACAACAAAAAACCCCAAACAAACTCCCTTCCCTCCCAAAAAACCCCAAAAAAACCTAACCTTAATTTTGGAACTTTGAATTTTACATTCTTTTTTAGTAATTCAATTCCTAGAAATAATATAGAAATAAAATGCTGTTATGGTTTAATCCCAGCTGGCAGCTAAATATCACGCAGCCACTAGCTCACGTGCCCTTCCCTGCCACATTTGGTGGGATGGGGAGGAGAATCAAGAGGGGAAAGAAAATAAAACTCTTGGGTTGAGATAAGAACAGTTTAAGAAGAATTATTATTATATTATTAATAATAATAATCATCATCATCATGAGGATGATGATACTACTACTACTAATAACAACAACAATAGGGAGAGAGAGGAGGGGGCAAAACCTAAGGCAAGTGTTGCCTCAGAACAGTTCCTCACCACTTGCTGACTGATGCCAAACCTTTTGCCAAGCTGCAGTCAGCCCCCTCTCAGGTAACTTCCCCAGTTTATATGCTGGACATAGAATTTTATGGTATGGAATATCCTGTTGGCCAGTTTGGGTCAGCTGTCCTGGCCATGCTCCCTCACACCTTCTTGTGCAGCTCTTCACTGGCAGTGCGTGGGAAACTGAAAAGTCCTTGGCTTGGGCAGGGTAAGCATTCCTTAATAACAACTAAAACATCAGTGTGTTATCAACATTATTCTCATACTAAATCCGAAACACAGCATTGTATCAGCTGCTATGAGGAAAATAAGCTCTGTCCCAGCTGAAACCAGGACAAATGCAAAGGACCAGGAAAGTTATAATTAACTTGATTTGACAGTATTGCAATTTGTCTGATAAACAAGGCAGTTGGCTTACATAAATTGGTAAAAGGGAGAATAGAGTTGGTATTGATTCTTGGAAGAATGTGCGAAATAACAAAACCTTGTGTTCAAAACTATTGATGTTAAGATTGTATGTGGGAGTGAAACAGGTTAGAAAATTGGAACAAAAAAGAGAGATTAAGTTTTACATATACAATGGGCAGAACATGAAAAATACAACAAAAAAGCACACTAGGCGAGTGTAGTATTTATTGAGTATTCAATGACATCTGAATAGCTCACGAAAGAAAATGAGCAGGTGTTTAATTTGACAGTTAGTTTTCTGCCAACCCTTAGGTGCCATGAAAATATGATCATTGAGAAAGAGCAATAAGAGGTGATTGTAAGTGGTTTAGTTACCTGCCTCCTTAAAATATCTTGGAAGTGTCTTCAGTCTGTATGTTGGACTTTGCAAGAAAGCCTTGTAGAGGAACAGTCTGTGCTGTCCTTCAGAACAAGTCATGGTATCAGTGTTGTGCTAGGTATGGTGTAAGACAGCACAGATTGATGGTGGTTGGATACCTGAGGCTCCTCTATGGAAGAAACAAAAGGAGGACTCTCCTGGGTATGATGATATGTTCTCTTCTGGCTCTGCAAGTTGGGAGATAACACGTGAATACAACATTCCAGAAAGAGTAGAGATTTAAGACAGGAGAAGGAAGAAGAATAACACAGAGGCAAAAAAACCTCTGCCCCCATCAAGACCAGACCAGGACAAATTTAGCACAATTTCTACCCATTTATTGTATCTTTTGCTAGACTTGCTATTGAAATTGTTGAAATAATGCACGATTCCTAGAGAAGAATGAAGAAAATAATTTAACCAGAGTCCTTGAGCTTTTTTCTTGCTTATAATATGGTGTGATTGTACCCTGGACATCTCAAGACTTCAAAATATTAGGACTGGTGTGCTCAGAATTTCTATTTTGACACTGGAAGTTCAGAGAGGTTGACAGATTGTTTTATCATTTAACAAAGCATCGTAAGAGTGTTTAACTTCCAGCAAGTGCTAGCATAGCAAAAAATAGAAAAAAAGTTCAGACACTGATTCTCTGATTCCTGAGTCCTCATTGTGAGCAAAAGATAGGATCTTGGCAAAAAAGACCTGGATATTGGTTTACTGTGTCCTAGTTTATGCTGGCTCCTCTTGTTATATGTAAGCCTTAGCATGCTGGTCATCTGAATCTATTTAAGTGGCAATATCAGACGCTGTTGTTTTCGTATCAGTGCTATTTGTTGTTGCCTTCAGTGTTACAGAATAAATGGTGTTATCATGAGAAGAGTAACACTCACTGTAATTTTTCCCCCTGTCCTTTCCAAGAGAGCAGTGTCTATTATTCAGCAAAACATTCTGTTTCTGGGCCAAAACTGGCTTAGGTCTCAATTGGTCACAAAGTCACAAAACCTTTTTGCTACTTTTGTTATGTAAAAGTAAAAATTTTCAGTATTGCTTGTGCACTTGTTCTCTCTTCCACGAAGAGAGGTCTGACATGAGCAAAGAGCAGCCTGGAACTGCAGGGCAAAAAAAATTATCTGTAAAATGTAAGCAATGGGGAAAGTCTGAATTCATTCGAGTCATTTAGTGCAGCAAAGAAAATCAGAGAATACATGATGACTTTCAAATATATAAAAAGATAATATAAAGAATAAAGGAATAAAGTGTTTCATAATAGCTTTAGAAGCAATGGTAATACAATTGCGGGAAAGCAGCTTTAAGTTAGACAATAGGAACTATTTCTTAATGGTGCAAATACAGTTGAAGGGGCATTACTAAGAGTTCTGAAAACCAGAAATGATGGAGCTATGATTTATTTTCTCTTGGTGCAGATAACCTCAATATCCTTTTCATCCATATCATTAATGGTTCCATGACTTCTGATCTCTTTTCTATTAACTGTTCACTTAAATAGACTCAATCAAACTGGATTTCACATCATCATTATGCTTGTACTGGCTCCCCAAATGTACTCATTACATCATGAATTAAATTAGATTGTAAGTGACCTTTCCTTGAGGACTGCTATAAAGTGTCAGTTCAGTACATGGCACAGTAGAAAAATCTATTGAAGTTACTCTGAAATACATCTCTCTCTCTCTAAGGCTCCTTGGAAATTAGGAGGAATGAAAAGTATGAAGATCAAGGATGAGTGAAAAAAAGTAAAATTGATTGGCTTGTCACGCTTCTGAATAGTCTTGGTGGCTATGTCACTGAACACTGTGAGCGGGGTCTGAAGTCCACAGTTGCCTTTAATCAAAACTGACTTGTTAAGATTTTTATGAGTGCAACTGAACAGCTAAGTTTTAACAGTACAAAACATGGGTGTGACTCCATGCCTAGCAGCATTAGTATGTTCTTTTTCTCTACTTTCCTCATCTTGCTCACACATAATAGTGAGCATGAATGTAAAAACTTCTGTAAAGTTTTTTCTGAATGTAAAAATTCTCAGAAAGGAACTGCTAGACTGCTTTTTTGTTCACTACATGTAGAACATTTTAATAAATTAGTATTTTGGATTGAGAAAGATATGAGTGAAGCTTATACATTTATATTTAATAACTCTACCTTACCCTATATGCAGTTGAATACATTACATGGTTTTAGAAATCATGTTTGAATTAGATGTTTCATATGCAATTTGTGCATGTCAGTGTCTGATGTTGCCTAGTGGGTCGAAAGCAGTGAGCTAGAGATTATGATCTACAAGGTTTTCTGATGTTAATTTTTTCAGAAGCTGGTGATAGTAACATCTCAGGATGTCCCACTCCCAGCCATGTTCTATCCTGTAAATATGTGCTATTACCTCAGCTAACAGATAAGGTGAAGATCCTGATAACATTGACAGGCCTTCAGGAGCTAAGGTACACAGCAGGTAGAAAAAACTTCCATTGCTTTTGCTTCTCATGTATCTGCTCCTTAGCCAAAGAAACTAAGTTCTTTTTTAGCATCTGATAGTGTATGATAAGCGTTAGTCCTTTTTTAAAGTAGACAGACAAAAATTCAAATTTTGTTAATTCAAAATTAAAGAAAATAGACAAAATTCCAAATAATACTAGCATTATTTCTTTATTTTTTAATATGTTTTGGATGGCTTAAATCACAAGTATAATTTTTAACGAGTAATTGTTTGTTGATTATTTTAACTAAGTCCTACAGCCATCGATCTACATCTTGTGCATTTATTTCCTACATTGTTTAATATCAAGTTTTAGAACTAGTTGATGATCGAATATATACCTCTAGCTATATATTTGTTTAAAACAGATTAACCCTGCAATGAAACGTGGTTCTGACCTGTAATCCAGTGCACCATATCTTTAACTCCTGTGAATGAAAGTAAAGGGAGTTAGTGGATATTGAATTCAATTGCTACCAGTTTTATTTTACAAAAACAAGTGTTCAGAAATGACTGAATTAGTGGCTGCGGTTGGTTTCTTTTCACTTTCTGAGTGAAACAATAATTGCCTGATAATACAGTGCATTAAAGAATTATTCTTAAGTTTAAATACTTAAACTCTGTGCTCTTATTTTAGGCATTTTTCTTAGCTATATTTTAACGCAAGAATTACTTCATTATATTTTTCAGTTTTAAATAGAAGGTCATGCTTGGTAAAAGTCTGCTTTAAATCACGTCCATTAAAATGACTCCGACTGTTTTGCAAGTGATTGGAACAGTGGGTACTTTTGCTGAAATCTACTTTTCCTCTTTCTGTTAGAAAGTATCAAAGAACCAAGAGTAAAAAAATTGTCCTTTCTACCAATGGTGTTCAAATTTAACAGGATAACACTTTAAAGCTATTTTCAGAAATATACTTAAGGGGTCACATTTCTACCTGATACAGCTCTGTGGCTGAAGGTGGGTGATTTTGTCACAAAATACTTACTGAGTTCAGGGATTCTGGATCTTTACTTGCCAGTGGTAACCTGCTGTTTTCATAAAGCAGATCCTGCTTTTTTGGGTGAAAGTGGTAATTCAAATCTGAAGGCATAAATCACTTTTGGATTTATAGGACTAAGCCCACACATTTTAATTAACTTTGTTCATGATTTAAACCACTTCCATGTTATCTTTCGTGAGTGATGTGTTTGCACTAATGTACATGAGGGGAGAATTTGGCTTAAGATATCCTGATTAACAGCTTTGTCCTCCTAGCTGACTATGCAGAAGCAGAAGAGAACTCTACAGTTCCTTATATAAAATTGCAATTTATATAGTATAGACCAAGAAGCAAATTCTGACAGAAATGAAAGAAATACATCCCTTTAAGATATAGTTCAAAGAGCCAGTCTGTTTTTGTACTAACAATTTGTAACTAATTGTCTTAGGTTTATGATTCAGTATTTGCAGTCATGTCACCAACTTTTCTCCAAAGATCTCTGGCTTAGTTCCAGGCATGATAGTATTGCAGACGTAACTCTGGAATTTTCCTCCATCTTTTTGCCCTTTTAGATATAGTGGCTGAAGAACGAGAGAAGATGACTGCAGGGCTCAGGCAGGTAATGATTTCCTTGGGTATTGGGTTTCTTTCCCTATTATTACATCAGATTTGTGTGCGATTCTGTCCCTATTTCATCCAATGCATTTCCTTCTAATGCCTCAAGGTGCACTTTTCCGAGTATACACTGACACAGCTGTGCTTCAGCCGCAGTGGGTGTTAGAAAATGTTATGCTGCTCAAAAACTGGGCTCCTATAAATTTTCCAATTCATGAACCTAAAAGTAATAATGTAGGGGTTTTTTTATTCTACCAATAAAGTGGGAAATAATGTTTCACACCCTAGTAAGTACTCTGAAAATCAATACTGTATGTGAAGGATTTGGACTATATTCAGGGATAAACACCACAGAGAAATTGTAGCCAAACTCATCATTCACTGTTCAGAATAGTGTTTGGATGATCGATCACATACAAAGTAGGGACTGACAGCCTAAACATCACGTTAAAAACGAAATCAAAAATTGCTGCTTTGTTGCTTCCTTACATGCAACTAAATGCCAAATAGTAAATGTGTATTTTTAAAAGCATAAAATACCACAGATGTGCAAGGAAATGCTTCTTGCAGTAATATGTGGTCTCTGGCAAAGTTCAGTGGCAAAAAAATCATTTAGTTGATTCTTTTTTCTTTGGAGATGGTTTTGGATGAAAATCTCAAGTAGATTTGGCAATGTGTGCTCACAGCCCAGAGAACCAACTGCATCCTGGGCTGCATCCAAAGCTGCGTGGCCAGCAAGGAGAGGGAGGGGATTCTGCCCCTCTGCTCTGCTCTGGTGAGACCCCAGCTGCAGTGCTGCATCCAGCTCTGGAGCCTCTAACACAAGAAATACATTGACCTGTTGGAACAAATCCAGAGAAGGGCCACCAAGTTGATCACAAGGCTGGAGCACCTCTTCCTGTGAAGACAGGCTGAGAGAGCTGGGCCTGTACAACCTGGAGAAGAGAAGGTTCTAGGGAGACCTTATAGCAGCCTTCCAGCACCTAAAGGGGGCTACAAGAAGGCTGGAGAGTGACTTTTCACAAGGGCATGTAGTGGCAGGACAAGGGGAGTTGGCCTTGAGCTGAAGCAGGACAGGTTTAGATTGGGGATTAGGAAGAAATTGTTTTTTACAAGGGTAGTGAAGTGATGGCAAACATTGCCCAGAGAGATTGTTGACTCCCCATCCCTGGAATTGTCCAAGACCAGGCTGGATGGCACTCTGAGTAGCCTGTCTAGTGAGAGGTGTTGCTACCCAAGACAGAGGAGTTGGAACTAGATGATCTTTAAGGGCCCTTCTAACCCACACCATTCTGTCATTATTTTTTTCAGACTAGTGTTGAGCTGCCAGTATACAATCAAGTCATGTATACAAGCTTTTCTTCAGCCATGGATGTTATGAAAGGCATGTTTCTCAAGGAAGGAGAAAAGCCTTTCATAATCACAGGTCTCCAGCAACTGGAATTTTAAGAGATGTATCAAATATCTTGAAACCAGTAACATTATTTCAATAATTAGTGACAATTCTTTTTCCAAAATAATAGGCTTGTATTAGATGCTGTAAAGGAAATTGGTGTTGTCAGACCTGGACAGCACGGCTGAAGTCTGAAAAGTACTTGCATACATGTGCAACTCTCGTGACATTCACATGGATTAGCTTGCAGGATCTAATAAAACATTCTCGTATACAGACAAACATCTATATTATTCTATACTGTTACTGTGTTATCTGTTAGGAGACCAACTAGGGCTGGGTCTGTGACAATAAGGTCTCTGACAATAAGTATTTAAAATGTTATTTATCATTTGCGTTTTGCTTTTAGAAGTAATTTTGCTTTTAGGAGTTCTCACAGTGGCCAGTTAAATAAAAGAATATTCAGAAAAATTCTAATTCTTTTAAAATTTACTTTCATATGTTTTGGTTTCGCTATTCTGAAAACATTGAATTTCTTGGTTTGCAGTCTGATTAACCTATTTTAAAAAGAAAGAAATATGGTTTTTAAAAGAAACTAGAGCTCAGGGGGGAAAAAAGAAAAAAAAAGTGGTGAGCTTAAAATTTCAGTATTTTAAAAGGAAAGGCAGATATTGCCTCTCATTGAAGCTGGTGGAGACACATCGGAGATTTTTCTATTCTGTTTTGGAACTATAGTTCAGAAGCTCTATATTTTAATACTTAATCCAAATAGAACGAGTAAAGCAAAAGGCTGGCTGAATAAGGCTATTAATCTCTTTCTGTATGGAGAAGGAGTCAACTTATTATAAAATATAGTCATAAGCCCTGAAGATTCTAAAATAAAGTCTATTTTGACATCCTGCTAATAGCTGTTCAGAACGAAAATTTTCTTGTGTCACCACACCGCAGCCCAGCTGGTGCATATGATAGATGCTTTCTATTTTCTTAAATTGGTTTCCAGCCTTTGGATGATTTGCTATGCTGGTGTCCTAGAAAGGTTCATGGCATCCTTTTAGAGACTTGATACCCCTGCATTAGTTTCCTCCATGCTTTTTCTTTGTGAATTAAGCCTGGCGCAATTGTGGCTGTTCGCTTTTGATTAAACACAGGGGACAAGGACTGCAGTTCATTTACTACCTCTCAAGTAACCATGTCGAAGTGCATTATAGAGCATGATGTCTGAGGAGGTGTTCCTGCTATCTGCACTGAGCAGGCACATTTGCAAATTCATGAGCTATTTTTGAAATTCATGAGCCATCCTCGGCCCAGTTTTTCCTTTTGTTTTCTACAATAGAACATTCAGAAGATTTAATTTTTTTCTGAAAGAACATGACTGCATCTTTTAAAATATAAAACCAACAATAAAAATAAAATATGTCTATAATAAAAAGGTAAACCAAACATACATTAATTATGGTCTTCTTCCTTAGCCACAGTTTTTTATTCATTTAATGCATTTCCAGATGAAATAATGGGACATATGCAATTTCCATCCATTTCATCATCTCTCAGTCTCCTGATTTTTTTTTTTTTTTTTTTTTTGAGAACAAATTATTCTGCTCTGTCATATGTTCCAGTGACAAAGTATTTGTCTATGATCATACATTGGCACAGGAGTTGTACCTGATTATGAATATATGATGATGAATATAGTTGTGTCTTTTTGTTCAGTCCTATTCCAGTGTCTGGGCATCTCACCTGATATATCCCATCTGGTTTCCACACTGAAGAGTTTTACTGGTCTCAGGAGAAGGTTGTGTAGACAGCAGTAATCACCAGATAATTTACTGGACCTTTCTAACTGTAGGATTCAGTTTTACATGGACATTTCATGGACATCACCAAAATGCTTTTTAACTTAAACACATCCTATGCTACTCACATGGTTAGGAGACAAAGTCAGAAAAGCAATTATTCCTCTCCCCTGTGCAGGGCAATGTGGATAACAGAATATACTCTATGAGCTGGATGGAATTCTTTGGAAATTGACACATTGCAAAATCATTCTTGGTAATTCAATGGTGTTTGTAAAACACAATAAAAGATATTTGTGGAATTTAGTACTAATGCTTATAAACTGCACTAATCTTTTATATGTTGTCTATAGCAGGATGAACTTCAATGAAACATCTGATTTTTCTTTTTCATTGTCACAGTTGGCTGTTTTTAGTCTCACACAAACTTGTTTTTCAGTTTCACCTAGAGAGCTGTGAACTGAATAAATACAAGAGATTGTGGGAGAAAGTGTAGGAGTTCTCAGTTCTCTGTAACCCTGCATTAAATAAGTACAGCCACAAAATATTGAATAAAAAGAAAATGAGCAATGGGGCAGGATTTCAAAATGTTATTGTTGAGGAAACATGAGAAAATAACACAAATCACCTTAAAATAGAAATCATTAAAAAAACCCCCAAAAAATAATGTCAAAAGAGACATCCCTACCAACTTCACCACTTGCAAAGTGAAGGTTGCTCTTCTAAGAGTGCAAATTTTGCATCAATGAGAATGTATCAGAAGAAGTTGCAAAAAACCACCCACAGAGTCTCTTACAGAATGATGTGCAGAGCAGAGAGATTTCCATTGCTCTGTGGCAGCCTTACTGAGAAATCCACGCATCTTGCCATTTTCATGGACTGCTGGTTATCGAGGAAATGATTGTTGAGGTGGTTGCATAGACTGAGGAAGCTTTTTTGTTAAAGCCTATGTTTGCCACCTGTCTGTGAGTGAGGCATTTTCTGTTAGTCAATTCTGCACACACAGACAACCTTACAATGCAAACAGCCAACAACATTGTATTTCTTGGTAAATAGATGAAGGCTGAGTGTAAGTGAACTTTCCAGAACTTTCCCATCAGTAGTGCCCCATCCCTAACTCTAGTCACGTTCAAGGAATTTCTCAGTTTGGGGAAAGAAATAGGGAATATTCTGCATCTCTTTAGCTGTTGTTTTCCCATTTTTCACAGAGCAAGGCAATCCATGCAGATGAAGTGAAATACCGATTTTGGATGTACCAATATTAACCAGGGCCATTTTGCTTTTTGTAGAAGACAGGTTATAAGAAAAAAATTGGAATATTTTTGCTGTTTTCCTGAATAGCTTCTCGCAGTAAATAGAACATTGTCTACTTTAGAAAAAACATCTAATGAGGATGTTTGTGCAGAACTGATTAAGTGGAAAATGTTTGGAACACGGGATGAATTGAATAAAGTCATGAACTAAAGAAAATTGTCTGAAAGTAATAATCGTAAGCAGGAAAAAATCAATTTACAAGTAAAAAGATGATATTTTGAAACAGGAAATAAAAATATTTTTGTGTGTATATCCATGAAATATGTATGTTATAGTATATGTTATATAAATAACGTAATATATATATATATATTATATATATATATTTATGTGTGTGTGTATGATTATAAGATGCTTTATGAAATCTTGGCACTAAGCCCAAAATAAGATCAAAGGATGACTGACCAGAAAACTCAGATGATAGCAGTCATTGAGACATGACTGACAAACTCCAAAGAAACAAAGGCTGAGTCTGTGGATAGTTTTCTTCCAGGAATCGGGTCAGACAACAAAGAATCATGACTGCAAAGTCAGATCCAAGACTAAAGAGATGCTTTGGCTACCCAGGGAGACAATCTGTTTCAGCCAGTATGAATGCACTGGCTGAGCTACAACTGACTCAGAAGCTGTCTCCTTATCCAAAAGGCACAGAGACCTCATGATAAGTTTCAGTGCAAGTGCCTCAGGAACCCTCATGAAACAGAACAGGTCTGCAGGGCTATGCTGACCTCCCAGGTGGACTGCTGGGATGAGCCCAGCACATGCCTGGGCTCCAAGACTCAGATCACGGAATGTTCTGATTTGGAAGGGGTCATCAAGTCCAGCTCTTAAGTGAATGGCCCAATACAGGGATTGAACCCACAGCCATGGTGTTATTAGCACTGTGTTTCAACCACCTGGACCAGTCTCAGGATCATCCTCTCACAGGTCCCACCAATCACACACTATTCAGTATTTTCAGAGTTCCACTGGCCTCATGCCTTGGGGCTGTCAATACAGACAGGTGTGAGGAGGAGGGGCTGTAAGTAGAACCTAGGAGATAGACAGTAGGAGTATGACAGTATTTCTGAAATATTTAATGTCAAAAGATTTTTAGTCCTACATAAAAAAACTTGCATTTAAAACATGTATTTTTTAATAATACTTACCCAATCAAAATTACAGATGTTTCAATGTATTTTTAAAAGATTGAAAGTGAGATGTTTTAGTTATCTGATAATAGGTATTTATAACGTATGTGCGCAAAAAGAAGAAAATTCCACTGGCAAGAATACGAATCAATACTTTAGAAATATGTGTCCAAGTTTTTATTTTCATGCCTTCTACCTGACTGACATTTAGATATATTTACATCTGTATCAAGGTTTTACTAGAAGTACATAAAAGATTATATTTGTATTGAATATTTTTGCACAATAAGCACAGAATAGGATATCATAGTTTTTTCTCTGTTAGAGATTGGGGTAGGTGACGCTAAGATAAATGCTGCTAAATTTGCATCCAGGTTTAACAAATTACTGAAATGGAAGAAAAGCTTAGATGTGGGTCTTGACTGCATTTTCTTTCAGCTTGAGGATAGATCTTGAAAACTTAGCAATGATCATGTTTTCCGATTTGTCACAAACATTTACAGTCTCACATACCAGAAATAAACTAAGACTGAATTCAAAGTGGTTTGTTTGAAGACAAAGAAATGGAGCACTGAAAAAAATTCAAATTACTCAGAGTGTTCCAAGTGGAGACTACCAAAAGGTTTCTGTACTGGAAGTGTGATATGAAGATGACAGTTCTGTACTGTAAGGTAGATAATGTGATTAGAGCAAGGGTTCTAATTACCTACTGGGCAAAGGAATATCCATAAAAAAATAATTCACTGTATCAAGTTTGAAAATGTTTTCAAATGAACAGCATGCAATTAATTAATTAGAAGCACATAGGAATGAAAATATAAAGTTTCATTTAAAATACCTTAGCTTATATTTCAACTGTTGGATGATTTATATTTGTAAGCATTCAGAGACTGATTCCTTTCATATAGCTTAAGTGGTTTTTCAGCCCAGTTTAGAAATTTCCCAGCCTCAGGGAACAGAGTAGGAAATTTCAGAGAATAGTTTTTCAGCTTCATGGTACCTAAGAATGCAAGATAATTCTCATTTTAAGCATATCTATTTGCTGGATGGTTTATTCTTTCTATTTTGCAAGATACTATGATATCAAATGAACAATATTCACTTGAGTGAGTGCATCTGCCAAATTACTTTATCAGTGTGGAGAATTTATCCTCTGGAAAGGATTGTATGGAAAGAAAGATTGCAATTTCAATGATTGTTCTTGCTGAAAAACATATGTACAAATATGTTTCCAAACATATTTTCATATTAATGTTCCACTAGTGTACAAAGGTTGTTGAGGATGTTGTGTGGCTGCACTGCCCACAGTCTGTTTTTGAAAAAGAGATTAGAGACCCAAATACCTAAGAGAAAGCACAGGAAATTTAAACTGCTTTTCCTTCCTCCTCCTCATTGCCCTTCTCTCTGCTAAATGTCTGGGCACTATATTCTTTTGATAAGGGAATATTTGAACTGAAGAGTACAAAATAATGAATGGCTTGCACAACAGTAAAAACATTGTTGTTTTTTTGTCAGAATTCCACATTCAGTGAATCCTGGGAAAGATACTTTAAAAGCAAATCAGTGACAGGTCATAAGTTAATTTTTTGTCTATTTCCCCCCAGCATGTCAGTGTCCTACACTTCCATAATATTGGTTCATTTAAAGGTTTTCTAATGTAGAGCACTGGTGATTTGTTCATTTTGCACACTTATCCATTTTGAATAACAATACTGGTGTGAGCCAGACATTTTGAGAAGATACTGCACAGGCTTTCTTCCACTGTGATTTTAGTGCACCTGTATGTTGACTTGTAATATCCCAGTCACTGGCCTCAGTAGAAGAGACTTTCAGACATGATGAGAAATGTTCATGTACTTGTATGTTTTACTCTGTGGCTGAAAAGTTTACAATGATCTTTAAGATAATGAATTATGACAGCATTCAAGTATTGCTCTCCAGACCTGCAGCATAAAGACATTTGTGGACAGTCCCAGATTTTATGTACCATAAAAGCAGACATATTAATAATGTCACTACTACAGTGCAGAGGTGTTCTCAAAATGCAAAACAGAACATTGCATAGACTAGATGGTGGTAATTACATAGTTTGGTGTCTTAAGAGGCTTAAAAATGCAGTAAGACCAAAATTAATTTGTCATGTTGAATCCCAGGCACAATGAAAATTTATTTCATGTCCAGATAAGTTAAAATACTCTATCTGAATATTCAACACAAATAGACTTTAGATCTCCTGAAATTACACAGGAGGAAAAACTCAATTCCAGATTCTTCAGGGTGGTAAAACATCAGTTTTTGGAAGTTCATCTGCTGCAGCTGAAAGGTGACATTGAAGCATCAGAGCCAGCACTTGCTGCCGAGGCAATCGTTGCCATTATCACACTTTGGCTGCAGCTTACAGAACCACTGTAATATTGTCACTCCTGGCAGAGTTCCTATATTCATTAGTATGAAATGGTATATAAAAAGCCTATATAGTCAATAAGGATGTAAAGTCTGGAAAAATTGTAGGAAAACATGGTTAATTTGCTTAGTTCCCTGGGCTCATTAAATTGGCTCAATGACTGGATTTAAAATAACTGAGCCCCAAATAATTTTTATGCCAGAAACAGCAGCAGTGTACCCTGTAACGCCAGTGCTAGATTTCCCTGTGACATACTGCCCTCTTGTGCATCAGTAGCTTTCTGATAGAGAGAATCGAAGAGCAAGACACCCATTTATTGAGCAAATGTTCTCAGACTCTCTCTTGATCTCCTCTGACTTTTTTTTTAATCCAGTATGGAAGCGATTTCTTAGGTCACGATGGAGAGGCAACACGGACTGGGCTTGTCCAGCCTGGAGAAGTGAAGACCAAGAGGAGATCCTACTGCCAATGAGGGGAAGTGGGGAGCAGACTGGGCAGAGCTGGGGAAGGAGGAACTCCCTCAGGACCAGCAAGAACTGCACCGAGTTTTCTGTGACCTGGGAAGCCAGTGAGTTGTCTGGAATCAAGCCTGGATATTTTTTTGATTTCTTTCCTATCCTCAGTTTTTCTCTGTTTAAAATGTTAAAAACTCTAATTTATACCTATGACAGCATAAAAAATTTTGCATTTAAAATCCTTTTTGTTTATCTATGGAGAAAGCACTACAAGGAGTCTTTTGTAACCTTAGAGCTTCAGCAGAATGGTCACACTCTCATACCTGGGATTCTGTTCCTGTGTCAGTGATATTTATTTTGTACAAAATGGAAAGTCTTCAACCAAGAGAGATTGTGTTCTTTTAGATTTTTCCTGGCAGGAAATTCACTTTTCTACTTGAAGGTTAGTGTTGAATCAAGCCTCCCCAGACAAGAGGGGAAAAAAAAGAAAGCTGCTTTCTTATTGCTTCCCAATATATTGTTGTCTCTTAAGCTCCGGGTGAAGGAATGTCCCCTTTCACACACTGAACAGGTGATTCTCAGGAATGCCAAGTACCACAGCTGAAATGAACTATACTTTCATGTCATAAGAGGTTAGATGAGAGTTGTAGCTGCAGTTAGTTATGTTTGGCAAGGATTTGTTGCGCTGAGAAAAACCCTGTGTCAGAAATAAGAGCACGTGAAAATTACTGCATCTTAATTTAGTCTGTCAAGTTTGGCAGTAAGCACTTAAGCAGCCACGTTAGATATCAACATCTTTTAGCTGATATAGCCCCACTGTAACAATAACATCTGGAAAAGATATTGAGGCTTTGGTGCTTTTGAAAAATGTTTTACTTCTTTGGATTAAAATTAGAAAACTATCTGGTAATTTAAAAATAAACCGTATTTCCATTACTTATTTCAAAGCATATTTCCCTTACTTATACCAATCCCTATACCTTTATGAGAAAAGAAGAAATGGTAGTACATGTCTTCTACCGTCAGTCATGTACCACACCTCTATGAAAGTGCTAGGAGCTTTCAGAAACACAACAGCTTAGATTTCTTAAATAGTAATAATAATAGTAATAATAGTAGTATTAATAGCAGGAGTAGTAGGAAGAAGAAGATGATGATTTGGAGAGGAAAGAAAATATTTTTCATGTAAGGAATAATTGTTCAAAATATGAGGGGAAAAACTATCCTACACATTAGATACTGCATAGTATGTATTTTGCAAGCTTTTTTAGCTGAAAAGGCCTGCATGCATTTAATGTATCTGCCAAGTGCCAAAACATGTATAATAAAATGTGTAAAACTGGGGATTTAGTCAGGGTGCCTGTGAGGTTACTGACCCTGAACAGGAACCAGAAGTTTTGTGAAACCAGTGGGTTGATTGTCTAGCTCAGGTTGAAGTGTGGGACAGTGTCTAGAACCTAAAATCTGGAAGTCTTGAGCTCCATCTCCCTGGTTTTAATTGCGAAGGGACTGAACTCTGCCTGTGCAGAGCAGCAAAAAGGCTCTGAGTTTTCTAAAACATAACTCAGAATAGAAATGTTGCTTACTACTGTCTAAAAGAATCCTAGAGACAATTGCTTTCTAATTTAAAGTCCTTTGTTAGATGTCTAAAATTTTACAAGGCGAACTTTACCAATATCTTAGCAAAATGAGCTCTGACAATTCATGCAACATTTCCCAGCTCCTAGTTCATTCCAATGTAATATTAGCATCATCAATAGCATTCATCAAGATGGTTTGGTGGTAAGTTATGTCCATTAACATAATTCTGAACAATAGTTTAGAATCAGTTACTCTTATTTTCAGAAGCCACTTTAGACATAATTTTTGATATCAGAAATAACCTCCAACATCTCCAGTGTATTGTTCTTCTGTATGTTTAGCAGACTTGTCACAAGAAGTTCTATTCAATTTTACTCCATTTCAAGCTGTGATTAGGGGAGAGCCAATGAGAAATTAAATAAAGCTTGTAAGCCCAGGAGTAAGAAAATAAATCTCTAGTTTATTGTTAAATTCTAACGTGTAAGTTGAAATATGTCCAATACAACTGGAAAACAATGGGGATGAATTATTGAACAAAATCAAATAATAGAAGAACCTCTGGCGTCTTAATTTAAAACAAAAAGAGAAGCAACCTAAAACTTGCCTATTTACTTGAATCAAAACAGCAGCTCAGTTATGCTACAATAAAATAATGACAGAAAAACTGCCCCTATTGTAGCTATTTTTTAGTAATTTTTTTAATGCAAATAACGTCCTTACTTTATGCATCATATTTTGCCCAGCTCCGAAAAAAACTGCGTCAGTGTTTAATTTAACCTTGTGTGTGTAGTTGTACTGACTATTCTTAAGAATCAGAGCCATTGCACACAGCAGAATTTGGCTCAGTCCTGAATCTTGTCTCAGTACAATTTGGCATCATCTTCTACTGCCATTTATCTACTACTGCACTTGTTCTGCAAAGATATTATCAGGCCTGTGGAGTGAAATCTGTCCAATAACACTGAAGTAATTGGTAAAATCACATTTTCTTCCAGCAGAACACATAGCATTTTCAATTACAGAGCTTATTTACTGCCTGCTTTCTAAGCTACTTGCACTGGCTATTAGTACCCTTGTGGTAAGTACACATCGGTTATGCCAGGTTTTCAAAAAGTGGTGTTTATTCAAATCTACTCTAGCTGCCAAATTACAGTGGATATTTACATATTATGAAAGTACTTCAATGACCTGTTGCCCGGGTTCAGATGTACGAAAAGAAGCAGCAGTCAAGCTCAGAGTGCTAATATGCATAAAGAAATCCTGGGCATAAGAGGTCTACAATCCACTTATACAGTACTTATGTTTACTATTTTCGGGTAAAATATCTCAATATATACTATGAGATGTGGTGACACATGAGAGAGACTTCTGTATTTATTTTTATGCAGTGTGAGTAAATGTTACGTAAACATATTTTTAAGAAACAGAACATTTTTTATTTGCAAGTTAAAGTGATGTGTACAGACAGAACTTTGCAATATGAATGTAACTAAATGTCTCCTGAAAGATTTTAAGTCCAATTTGTGCAGTTTGCCTTCTTATGACAAAAAATAATGATGACAGTTTTTTGAAGGACTGGCCACTCTGGGGAGATGTTTTGCTTCACAGCTCACCTCTGCTGCTGCAAGTGTGCCCCACAGTTCCTGACTGCCTGAACCAGGCAGGGCCAAGGAAAGACAGGGGGTGACTCCGGGACCTCTAAAAATATATAACTCCTTCAAGAATCAGGAAAACTAAACCTATGAAATGCTTTAAATTAGCCCTTTGCTTTGAAATAGTGAATATCTCAGTTCTGTCACTGCTTTTAGTGGAACAGAGGAAGTAGCATGGTCTCCTTCCAAAACCAGGTGTCTGTTCTTTCCATTAAGAGTCAGTCACATATTTGCACATCGTGTAGCATACGCTTATTACAGCTATGTAGATTAATAGGTTGAGGTTTTATTTTCATATATGGCTTATGTAAGAGCACAGATGTAGTTTCTGAGGTTTGTTGTAAAACAGGTATCAAATTTTTCTGTGCCTCAAGTTGAAATGGATATTTTACAATAAGGAAGGTGACTCTTTCAAGAAGAGACTCATGGTTGGCAGGCTCTGTTGTTTGATGAAAAGCATTGCACGGTTTTGTGGTTCACCTGAAGAATACGCTGTCTATTAAATGTTCCAAGCATACTGGTCAGAAACTATTTTCTTTGATTTTTTTGCCCTCCCAAGCACTGCTTAGTGTCAGTTAATGTCAAAATCATCTTCATTTTACTGGCTTTGTTATATCACTCTGATAGGAATACGTAACATCAGTGGTGCATGCACTTCCAGAATGGGCTGAGGTTCTTTGCATGTGTAGCTCTGTCTTGTGTTTTGGAGCTGTTTGTTGCCAGCAGGATCTCTCTGGCAAAATTGTTTACTGAGTCCAAAAGAAGCAAATATGGAATAAAACCCAGTTTTGGGTTTTCTGCTGTTGCTAACGTTGACCAATATAAATCTTATAACACAGAGAGCAGAGCTTTTGATTGAGGTGCAGCTCTGTTTTCCTGCTTCACGTGACCATATTGTTGAGATAGCATCACATTTCAGTGTTTGCCAATGGGAACATTTATAATGGATGCACGGGTTTCATGCATGGAGAGGTTGTCTTTGCGGCTTTGTCAGAGAGAGACTGGAGAGATTTGTGGTGGAAAGCAAGAAGGAATCGCCAGTCATTACATGCTGCTGCACAAACAATATCTTAGAGCAAGTATCTCAGGAGAAAATTCAAAGAGAAAATATTACTATTAGAAGATTACTTGCCCTGAAGGAGACTTATTTGACAAATGGAAATGGATGATTGAACCATACTCATGCGCAGTGATAAAGATTGCTATCATAACTTTTGGCAGTTTCATTTCTGTAATGACCAGATGCCCAAGCCAAACATCACACACAGACATAATTCTTGCAGCAATGACGTCACTTAATATTCCAGAGTGACCGGTGGTTTCATAAAGACAGGCAGAAGGTGCTGACTTTTAGAAAAGCTGTTGATTTTTCCAACAGCCGTTTCCCCGTGGCACTGCATCAAACGCTAATTTCCATGACGTTTGTTGAAAGCTTCAATCCTCATAATGAAACAGGAACAATTGTTGAACTAATTCATAGCAGCATGTTCCACTGCAGATCTGTTATCAGTGGTTTTAAGTTAATGAAATTATAACAAGAAGAATGTGTCAATTTGCAGTCAGAATTAACTCTATGCAGTTTTATCTGTTTATTAAAGCACTTGAGTAGTCCCCTTCACATATTGTCTGGACCCACACCAAATATTTATTTTTATTTCTTTCAGGTCTTTTTTCTTTAACATGTAGATGAAATATCTCTGAACTGCTTCAGTGAGGAGAGAGTTAAGAACAGGACTATTTCTAACTGTTCAGAAAACTCCAAGATATCTTTGTAGTTCTCAAGAGGTATTAATCTGTTTGTCCATCTCTGAATTGCTTCTCTTTTGGTTTAGAGCAGATTCAGAAGCTCACAGTTAAGCCAAGGAGGTCACTTGTTCCAGCTGTTTCTCTTACTTTTAAAGGGGATAAACAGGTTTTGTGACTCCAGGAGAGGGCTCTTGAAAAAATCCCAGCACTTTCTAGCTCCTTTATCCTTCATGGAAGCTTCTCATCAAACCCCTCTCATTTGAGCTCTGAGTTGACATTTCCTCTTCTAAAATCTAAAACCTTTGTCATAGTAAAACCGTCAGTGTACTCATCAGGATCCCAAACTCCACAATATTGTGATCACTGCAGCCAAGGCTACCAGTAACTGAGATATTGCAAAGCTTTTCTTGGTTCGTGAGTAACAAGTCCAGCAGTGCTTCATTCCAGCTTTACACATCTGACATTTGTAAGGAGAAGCAGTCCTCTATGCATTCTGGAAGCGTGATGGATAATGTATGAACTGCTGTGCTGTTCTACCAACAAATGTACGTTCAAGGTTCTCCATAACATGCAGCGTGAGTCCTCCTCTTCTTCTCTGCCTGTCGCAATGAAACAGTGTAGCCATCCATCATGATCCTTCAGTCATGTGAGTCGTTCCTCCATGTTTCAGTCACTCCTATGAGATCATAACTTTCTGACTGCGTGTGCAGCTCTGGTTCCTCCTGTTTTTTCCCCAGGCTGTATGTGTATGTATGCATACACTCCAGATGGTTAGTCTTCTGGTTCTCATCTTGGGAGGTAGCTAAGGAATATTTGTCACTGCTCTAGTTGGCCTGGTTTGTTGCAATGGCATGACCATTTCCACTTTGGACCCTGTCCCCCAAGTCCTTCAGTTTAAGGCCCACTTCGACATGTTGGCCAGTCTGCTGCCAAAGATTCCCTTGTGTCTTCTAGACAAGTGGATCCCATCCCTCTCTAACAGGCTATAGTCACCAAAGAATCTCCCATTGTCATAAAACCCAAAAACCTTCATGAAGACACGAGCCACAAAGCTGGAAGTTGGTTTGCGTTATACATCTGTTTCTTGCTGCACCCTTTTCTCTAACCAGTAAAATGAAAGAAAAGATAACTTGGGCACCAATACTTCATGCTTCCACTCCCAGGGCTTTGTAGTTTTCCTTGACTTTGCCCAGGTTCCAGCTTGCAATGTCATCCATGCCCACACGAAAGAAGAGCAACTCAGAGTAGTCGGTGATCTTGACAAGTAGTGGCACTTTCTCAGCAAGACCTCAGCTCTGGGAAGTCAGCACACCTCTCATGACTCCCTGTCAGGCCGACAGTGGGAGCCTCAATGCTCCTTAACAGAGAATCAGCAACTATTAGCACTTGTCTTTTTGCAGTATCCTCTGTCACTGGTATATTCTATAGGCAAACTTTTTTTAGTTTGATAGTGATTCAAAATAATTCAGTTTTTCACAGTTGTATGGTAACTCAAAAACATAATTAACAATGAGACAGCTCCCCAGTGAATTTTCCAAGCCTGGCATATTAATTTTATGGAGCGTATCTGCCAAGGCAGGGGCAGCTGTAGGCCCAGACCATGTAGGCAGCTGCCTAAGGCAGCAAAAGAGAGACACAAAAATCACAGTGGTAGCAGAGCAGCTCCCCCAGGCACCACTTGGTCTGTTGAGATTATACAATCTTCTCAGCCTCAGTAATGAGAAAATTTATCCCACTCCCTGGCTTTGTTTTCCCTCATCCTCCTGCTGGTAGACAAAGGAGATCTGGAAAGATCCCAGCATGGACCCAGAGAAGAACCACTCTTCCTTTCATTCCCCTTCTCTCAGGCAGTCATGCTACATTGGGTCAGAAAGTCCAAGCAGGTGTTTGCAATTTTAACCTCATTAATTTTGAAACGCTGTTGTGAAACCTTGAGTCTGCCTGTGACAAAATCATTATATTATTATATAATATCTGTATGACTGTACTGGCTTGGGCTAAGATAGAGGTATTTTTCTTCATATTATAGAACTGTGTTTCTGGTCTGTGATGAAAACAACATTGGTAACTCAGGAATGCTTTAGCCATTGTTGAGCAGTGTTTGCACAGCACCAAGATCGTTTCTCACACCTCCTCACCAGCAAGTGGGGTGGGGGAGTACACAAAGCTGGGAGGGGACACAGCCAGGACAGCTGACCCCAAATGACCAAAGGGGTATTCCATATTGTACAGCATCATACTCAACAATAAAACCTGGGTGAAAGAAGAGGAAAGGGGAAACATTCTAAGATACGATGTTTTCCCGAGTAACCATCATGTGTGATGCAGCTCTGCTTTCCTGGGAATGGCTGAACACCTGCCTGCCCAGGGGAAGTAGTGAATCAATTCTTGGTTTACTTTTCATGCATACCCAGCTTTTGCTTTACCTATTAAACTGTTTTTATCTCAATGCACAAATTTTCTCACTTTTACCCTCCCAATTCTCTTCCCCATTCTTGGAAAGAATAAGTGGCTGAGCAGGGCTGAGCTGCTGACTGGGGTTATCCCACAATGTCCACAAAGAATTTAGGACTGTAACTCCTGAACAGCAGTGGAGTTGGTCATTCATTCAGTTATTATTAGTGATCCTTGTAGCTTCACATTTTTACTGATGTAAACAAGGCTTCAAATCAGCCCGGCAGCTTTTATTCCAACAGGTCTCAAGTTTCAGCACTGCAGCAAGTGCAAAGAGAATTTACACTGGCTAGTTCTTGCTAGCCTTTCTCTCTTTCTCTCTTCCAATCTTTATAAGATCATTGTGAGTTGCACTAGGCAGCAGGACAGACAAAAAGAAACCAAGCACTGTAGCGGTTGGCACCCCAAACTCTTATGCCCCTTATGCATCCATCCTCACAATCTAACAACTGAGAAAATCATGTTTTCCTGTAAATTCATTGGCAATTAACTTTATATGAGGCTGTCACAGCTGATTTCTAAAAGCTTGAGCAGAGCTGATGTAGGGAACTGTAATGAATTGTTACTAGGATTTGAAATGAATTGTTATTAGGATTTGAAAGTATAATCTCAAGTAATTTAGCAAACAATTTCTAGTATTGAATTCCTTGAAATTTTCTCCAGAGGAGTAAGGAAAATTTTAATAAGACTGAATATATGCAAGAATTATACCAGTACTTCATTTGGAAAGTTCAAATGCTTGACTGTCATTATTCTGTGGTCTGATTTTCACAGACTGTTGTTTCTGTTGTTTCACATGGGGATATTCTATATTCACTTCCTTCTGAAATTAATTTTTCATAAAGACTTCTGAGGTCTGTGTTTTATACATTTTCCACCTCTGGATTTATTTCAACCTTCTTTTCAATCGCCTCTTTAGCAAAGTCATGAATATTTGTTGCTGGCAGAAAGGAGTCTCATTTTTCAACCCAGCTACATGGCCATCTGTGGTGTTTGCAGACTACTAAAATTTTTCTTCTTCTATCCAGGGAATTTCTAGATGTTTCTGAATCAGAGAATTCCCACTTGTCAGCTCTCATTACCATGTCCTTTTCTAAGCTGAATATGATGTAGCAACAAAGCCAACAGCAGCTGTTTTAGTTTCAAGATGCTTTAAATAAGGGGAGAATGCATATCTCTGGGCTTGACTCACTATGAGGTAGCTAGTTTTTCAGAAAGGTTTTACTTCAATTATTTTTCATTTTACTGGTCATCATTATTTAATGATGAAAAAACTTAGTAAGAGTTCAAATTTAGAAAGATTTAGAAATCAATAAGGAAGGAGTGTTGTTTCATACTGTAGGAATTCTAAAAAAAAATAATTTTACAGTAATTACAATTGAAGGCAATTGCAGACTAAAACAGACTGAAAATATGAGAAAAGGCAGAGAGAATTTTTTTTTTTTTTTTTCAGAAAATCAGGATTGTAAATAGTGGCTATTTCAAACATGACTGCTGAATCAACACACTGTACTTCACTCAGATAAGGAGATTTAGAATAAACCAGTTCTATAGCAAAGGACAAAATAAAAATGTCTCCAAGTTAGCTACCTCCAAGCTAGATAGAAGCAGTGGAACAGAGTAAATGTAGCACATCACATGAACTGATTAGTTTTTCTGAGAGATTAACGATTTGTAACCTGAAGGTAAGTTGCTCCAAGGTACAGGCTGACTGGGACTGGGATTGTCTGCACCAGGCCGTGTACATATGCAGCAGAAATATTGAAGAAAAACTTCCTTAACTCTTCACAGGTTTCAGTAATCTAATTTTTTGTTATGAAAGTAATTTTAATCTTAGTCTATCACTTTGTCAGTCAGCATGAACTGCCCTTCTAAAGACAGGAATTTATAAGTTTCCTTTTTATACAGGTTGCTTTCACCATTCTAGCAGAGTTTCTAGGAATTATATAATCACTCTACAGATTTTTAATAACCCCACTCAGAAACTTCTCATTGATGTGAAGGCTTTTGGGGACTTGCTGATTGTTTAGGATTACAGATAACCTCATTATTTTAAGCACCTTCTCATAAACCCTATAAATGGACCAGAAAAAAGATAATGAATTTGCTTTCTAAAGATTTTGTGTAGGCTCACAGACTTAATGCAACTTGCAGAAGAAAGTAATTTTCATTCATGAAGACAGTTAAAAATGAGGAATTTGCATTGACAATGAGATCTATTGCAGATCTTCATTGATAGCTTGAAAATTTTCTTGTAACTTCACCTACTGCAGCTATGTACAAATACAGTCTTGCTTTCATCCAACTTGTTCTGCATAATACAGAAAGGCATTTCTGTCAGTCCTAAACAAGAGCAGTGTTTCATGGGAAAGCAGTAATTTCATTTGTGTTATATGTGTATATGTATATATGAGCATGGTAAAACACCTAATCTTCACTTCCTACCTGAGAAGAGAGGTGAGACTGAGGAAGGGCTGACATAGGAAATGCAACAATATAACTGTGTGATTTTAAAAGTATGCAAACTACTCAGTGACTGAGGACAGATATACAGACCTACAAATCAGCTCAGTCTGGGGAAGATCTGAAAAGAATTTCAGGGAGAAATCCAATGCATTCTCACCCTAAATCATTAATCTAGTTTTCAGTGAGAGAGAGATCTGAGGAGAAGGAAATACCTATGATGCTGAAACCAATAAAACATAAGATGTGATCTCTAATACATTGTATTATATACGGATTAGAATCAGTCAGTGCACATTGCAGCAGATATCCAAGAACTGAGCATGAAACAAGAGTCCAATTAGTAGACTTCTCCTTCGACTTTGCCATTTATTTGGACTTGGAATTTCACATTAAAGAAGAATGTTTATTCAGATATCTGAGATTAGAGTATCAGAATGTGATGAATTATTATAAGTATTATATTAGAAGCTTCTACACATAGTTCTGAATTTTCATCAATGATGAAACTTTCATGCCAGCTTTGACTAAAAATTCAAGATTTCGCTTATCAGGATTTCTGTACCTAAGTAACTCATTAGATGTCCCTAAAAACTACCTATAACACAGGTTAAGAGGCTCACAATTTAAGTCACTTTTTATGAGGCCACTAGATGGTGCCACATATATTGTTGAACGCCTCAGAAAGCAAAGTTCTGGGGAAAACCAAAAGAAACAACATGCAAACAAACAAGACATAATACTGCTTTATGAAAGAGCAAGGATGTGTTTAGATATTATATCCCATAGTCTCCATCCTGTCACTTCCTTCTACTACCTCAAATTGTTCTGTTCTTTCTTCTGTGTGTTGGGTAGGGCTATACACTTCAGAGGGATCATCACAACAGTGTCAGCTCACCTTAGTGTGAGATAAATAGTCTTCTATTTTCTCACTGTAAATTTCTCAGCGTTAATTTCCTTAATGTGTACAGCTATTTTGAGAAAGGAACAGGTATTTAATGTATATTGTTACTGTATAGTTGGCACATGTTACGTACAACGAAGTTTTCCTGATCAAGTCAGCCAACATTGGCTCCTGACCAGTACTCAACTGTATAAGGCAGCAAGTCTACTGGGGTTCATATCCACTTGAGTTTTGTGCTGGAGTAAGCTGAACTATTCTATGGGTTGTGTAGTGAGTGCTTTTAAGAAAATAATCCTAATGGATTACTTTCCTGGCCTCATAGGCAATTGTGTGAAAGTACAGAAAATCTATGGCATTTGAATGACACAGTATGTGCTTGCATAAGGCAGCCTCATGCTACAGGTTACTGGGTTGTATTAAGTTGTCATATATGTTCCTTTCAGATCTGTGAGTTCGAACTCGGAACACAACTGCATTTGAAGAAAGGGATTACACTTGTGCATGGCACTTAATATAGCCCACAGCTCATTGTTATCTTGTAAAATGGAGGTGGGAGTTGCACATTGTGGCAGTACTGAAGGTATATTGAGAGTTAATTCTGAAGTGAATGTAAATTTCTACCTGTTTAGTTCAGTTTTCAAGCTGACATTTCATTGTGTGGTAGTGTTTGTGAGACCTTCTGACACATGACATCCAGCATCAGCTTGAGACTGCTTGAGAAGTAGCTGTATGGTTTTATTTCTGATCTATTTTTAATTTTGAAGTTTTGTTTATTTTGTTCTGTGCAAAATCTATATTTATATGCTTACTTTGGATAATGATCAGGAAAGTCAGTGAAGCTATAAATGGAGGAAAGCAAAAGTGATCAGTCAGATAAATTGCTGAATATTGAAAAGGCCAAAGCAATAAAAAATAGCATTATAATTAATCGAGTATGTGAGACATTAAAAAGTCTCACAGGTTCAGATTTTGCTCAAGATTTATTGTAGACAAAAATCAAATAGGACCTGATTATTTTTTCATTAAAAATATGGTAGACAAGATGATAAAATAGTATAAACTTACTGTATCCTAAAAGACTTCACAAAGTCAGGCTGTTCACTTGCTGTTCTCCATCAGATTCAGTTAAGGCTTACATTTAATGGAAGACATTCTCTGTGCTGTAGAAAAGTGATGAAGGAAGTGATCATCTAGTACTATTATTTCTAGCCCCATCCCAATAGATGCTTACACGATGTTGCCATAAGAAGTGCTTTTTGTTGGATTATTTTGATTGAGGATTACAGGCAGATGCATTTCTTCTCAATATTTCAGTAATCACCAGCTTAAGCAGTTACATATAATTTGCATATTAATTCAGTTAGTAATATTGAAGTAATGGAATAAAGTTCTGTTTCACTTAGTGATGTACAAATAAGCAGAACAAGGTAAGCCTTGACTGGAAGGCCTTACTGTTTCATTTCCATCAGAAATAACAGAGTTTTACTGCAGAAAAATAGGCCACAGCATCAGATGATGTTTTCCTAGCAGATATATCTAGGTGAAAATTTAGATATTTTGCCTGAGGGATGAGACAAGACAAGTAAATAATGAAGTGAGGGGATATTTCAGGAGATAAATGTACTCATAGCCCTCACCTAGATGAAATACAGGGAAGCTGCACCTTTGCCAGTGAATCATAAAACTGTAGACATATAAGTCACACCAGGAGCTTAGAGTTTCCATTCTCTGGTTTATAAATATATGATTGGGCATTTTCATTAAATATAGGTCACAATAAGTTGGAGCTCAAAGATATAGACAAGGAAGTTATATTTGCTGAATCAGATAAATAGTTGTTAAGTGAAAGCTCTGAAGGATTTTATCAACAATAATTCGAGACTGTTAATAACAGAAGGCAAAACTGAAATGGTCCTACATACCTAAACTAGAGAACGAACCAGACCATTAATATGACATGAGCAGACATAAAATTACTTTGTATATGTTTAAGTCATCAGAGTTGTTCCTCTTCCTTAACTCCTGCTCTATCACCAATGGCAGTAAAGCATTGGCCATAATATTCAAACTTTGAGGTGGCTACTAGTGCAAATACATTTGTGCAAACATGTTAAAAATTCTTCTTTCCAAAGCTATATTTGAGCTTAGCTATCTGTCCCATTATGTCCCATTATTTCTGATCAGGAATGTGAGCTAAATGGCAAATGTCAGTCAATTAGAAGGGACCTTCAGCCTCTGATGCCTGACTGCTGTTGGTTCATTACCAGTGCCATTTAGTAAGTCTTAAGAGTATGAAGGCAAACCTTTATTACATATACACTAAATGCTTGTATTTGTTTATAATTCCAAAATTTGAGGAAACACAGAAAGGGCATGCCAGTTATTTTACTAATAAACCAAACCCCAGATTTAAGTTGGAGAATCTCTTCAACTCCCTTTCAGATAGTCTTAGGAAGACTGTAGCAGCTCCCCTCAGCCTCTTTTTTAAAAGCTCAAGAAATTCAGCTCCTTCAGCTCCTTGTCAAAGAGCATGCTTTGTGCCCTCTCTTGTCATCTTGGTGGCCCTCCAGAGGTCTTTCTCCACCTGGTCTGTATCTTTGTTCTGAGGTCTCAGCTGGGACTGGCCTTCTGGGTACCAAGCAAGCAGCAGTAAGCAGCCCCTTCGCTGGCGTGCTGTCTGTGATCCCTCTCTGTGCCCAGTACACAGACAGGCCTGTGGCCACAAGAGCGCACTGCTGACTCACGTTCAGCAAAAATCAGCAACATTATCCACTGAGATCCCCTCAGCTGGATCAGAGGCGTAACTTCAGATAAGGAGATGACTTTCAAAGGATACGCCTGTATGTTGGCCAGATCTTTCCTTACTGCAGCTTCTAGTGCAGCCGTCGAGTTTTGGCTACCAATTTGCGTGCCAGTAACTATTTAGACTCCATGCACACAACAGGAGCTGTAAATGAAGCCTGGTGAGTAATGTGCGGGAGAGAGCTTCTGGAGCAGGCATATTTTAATTTTGGAAAAGCAAAAATATTACTAGGCATCAAACTTTTAAAAAGTGATTTTAGGGTGGTCTTGAGATTTCTTGTTTTGGATGTTTTTTGCGTATAGGGACTGAAATTTCACAGACTCACAGAATATGGTGAGTTACTTCAGCTGCTCCTCATACCTTGACACCCTTCACCATCTTTGTTGCTCTACTTTGGTTGCTCTCTGGTAGCTTAATATCTTTCTTATATTGTGGTGCCCAAAACTGCACACAGCACTCAAGGTGAGGCCACCCCAGTGCAGAGCAGAGCAGGACAATCCCCTCCCTTGCCCAGCTGGCGATGCTGTGCCTGATGCACCCCAGGACACGGCTGACCCTCCTGGCTGTCAGGACACTGCTGACTCATGTTCAACTTCCACCAGCCAGCACCCCCTGGGTCCTTTCCATGGCACTGATTTTGCCTGGTTGGCTGTCGAGGGCCTCCCGGTCCTGATGGGGTTTGGGCCCATTGCTCAGATGTCCCTGAGCTCAGGAACTCCCCTGTACAGCTCAACCCAACACTCAGCCCTGGACTTACCTCTGTCACCACCGCTGCCACTGCCACCTCACCGACTTCTTCATTTTCTCACTAGCTGTAGAGTATACTGTAGCTTAATAAAAACACTGATATCTTACTAGTAGGCCAAAATCCAAGAGAAGCATCCTATGGCCAAAGCCTGAGGCAGCTGTCTTGGCCAGAAACCAAAGTTCTCCATTTTCTCAGGGCCTTCTATTCATGGTCTTAAAAAGTGCCTTTTTAGAAAATCAACCCTAAACAAAGATAAAAAATTGAGCTGAACAGGTTTTCACTTGACCAGAGGTTATGAAAATGATTAAAATAGTTATTAAAGTTTTAACCTATGTATCCAGAAAGTAAAGGTCCGCTTTAAATGCCCAGTCTACCAAAATGTTCCAAATACTTGGATTAGCTACAAGTTGTTCTCATTGCAAACTGACTGGTAGCTGCAGGATACTGTCCTGTGGGAGGTGACCTCTGAGTGAGAGTTAAATTTTAAGCCTGGATAGGGCCATCAAGATTCAGCCATGTGTGAAAGGACTGCACAAACAAAACCTCTTACACAAACAAAATATCCAGCTCTGTCTCCCACATTCACTGCCAGTCATATCTATGATTTTATTTTTTTTAGAGAATCCAAGCATGTTTCACAAATTTTCATCCTGCTGGCAATAATGTGCCAGCTCTTTTTAGGACAAATACATTATTTTGATTAGCCTGATGCCATTCTAGAAACGCTGCTTTCTCCTGAGGCATTATGCAGTTTTGTTTATCTCAAGTGTTAAAAATGCTTGAGTGACCTTTGGCCCCTTCAAAGCCCTGGCTTTATGGCATCTTACTGAGATTCATTCGTAAATTTAGGGAGTCAGGAAAGTATGTCTCAGGCTGCCATCTTCACACTTGTTACCTTCTCACTCTGAGCTGTCTGTTCCCCATCCAGTCTTACATGTTTTCCACCAGCTGACAATGGAACTATGTTGGGGCTTTTTTTCTATCATATAAAGTTATTAAACTCTTATATTATTCTGGATAATTTGTCAAATATTTATGTGCATTTTACTCCTGATCTTTATCATACAGTCAGCTAGATCAAAACCATCATCTTTGTTGGTTTATTTCTAAATGATCTCAGGAATTTAAACCACTTAAAAATTACTACTTCCCAGATTACCATCTATTTACCCTGTATTTATACAGAAGTGAAAAAACATTTCTGCATTTTGATATTATGGTTTACCTAAAATTACCATAGTACTAAACAGGTTATTTTGATGTCCAAGACTCAAAATAACTCTATCTAACAGTATGCAGTGTTGATAAGCAAGTTACTTCATTCTGAACTCCCCTTATTTACCTTCTCAAATGTTGATTAAGACAATTTGCTGGAGCAGAGATGACACAAGAAGATCCAGGAACCAAAATCTGACACCTGCAATGACTAGTTTAGCAGCTGACCAGTGTGAGCTGGTGCCAGAGCAGATATCCTGCCTCTTATCATTGGTATCTTGAGGATAAGACTAGAATTTACAGAGTCTTGCACTGAGTGCTTCTCTACTGCTAATATTGTAAAAGTGTGAATATCAGTTTTAGGATTTCGATAAGAAGCAAACAGTGGCACAAATATTCAGCACACGCATTCAGCAAAACATTTTTTGGAATGGGAGAAAGGAATGTGGGAGTAAGCAGGTTTGGGATTACTGTGGTTAAGCAGGATAAAGCCAGTGGAGTAAATTAAATCAGTAGCTGAGATGATGACAGGGCTCAAAACAGAGAGTAAGAATAATACTGACACAAACCCAAGAGCATTTATAGTTTGAATGGGCCTTCAAAGGTCATCACTGGGTGCTGAATCACTTTAGCCATGTGCATTCCTAGCAATGTCATGCTACCATCAAAATGTAGCATCAGCCTTCTAATTTATTTTGACAGCTGATGTCATCACAGCAGCTTGCACCTTATTTCAAAATCAGACTGCAATCGTATTGCACCACACTGTTGATTTTTAAGTGGATGGGAATCAAATAAACTCTTCTGGTTACTATATTACTGTGTCACATATTCTTCTCACACTTTGGCTCCTTAACATTCAAAGCTCTGCCATCTGCATGTCACGACTACATTATAACACTACAGAGGGCACTATTGGTGCATATGAGCAGCTGTTGAGCAAACCCACAATTTCATCTGCACGAAATTAGGACAGGGGATGTCCGCAAGTATGTATTTATTTATTCACTAGTGTCAGACCTATTTGATCTATTGATGCTAAGGGCCTGGTGATGAAATCACGTCTGGGCAAACATCCTTACACACGAAGAAAATAGAAATAAGATAAGATTCCAGTAGTCAGTTCAAAATTCTTGTATACTTAAAACTTCTTAAAAAAAACCATGAGAGACGGAACCTCCCTCCTGCCCCCAAAACTCTTGCATTTAAGTGATGGTTAAACAATTAGTTTTAAATTTCTGTGCATTTTTCTCTGGGATGCCGTAAGTTTTATATGCCATCATTTGTGTGCACCTATACTTATTGAAATAATGATTTCAATGTTTAAATGAGAGATCAGCTTTTGAAAATTTCACTTGTAGTTTAAATAGGTATACTAAACCACCATATAGAATACCCTTGATGCACTTTCAAAGAGAAGGTTTGCTCTTATTTCCAGATCAGTTCCTGAATAGTACTGTGACTTTAGGCAACTGAATACTTAGTTCATGTATGACTGTAAATTGGGTGTGAGTGTTAGTAAAATGATTTATAATTCTTGGATGGAATGCTAATATTTTTAGGAAAATATTTTGGCATCTGAGGTTGTTGAAAGTTTTGCTCTTGGACTGATTTCTGTTGTGTTTAAGATAGAGAGTTTGGATGGAAAATGGGGGTTTGGGCTCTTTGGAATTCACTATTCAAGTAATTGTCCTGGTTTTTTCTGCAGAACATAAGTAAGCAGCCAAAGCCACGAGCATTCCTCCTGGAGGCATTTTGCTGACATCAGTTCTCTGCCATACCTTCTTTGTTAATGTCCAAAGATGGCCTTTACCACAGCTATGATAAAAAGAGTAGAAAAACATTCCCAGTAGAAAAGCGTTCTAGGAAATATCTGTTCACACTAACCGTAAAAAAGTTAGAGGATAATTTGATCAAAGGGTCTAAACAGCTAGATGGTACAGAATGTGTTCTGAGGCTAGTCTGGAAAGGTACGAAAGGATCCAGAGACTGGAAGTTGAAAACAGGTATTTTCACAGTAGGTTTATTTGCATTTTTAGAGAGGTGAACAACTAGCTACTGGAAAGACATGCCAAGATGGCTTCTCTATCATTATATTCATGAATGTATTTACTTTTATCTCTGAAAGATATGCTCTTCTAGGGTTAGAAGTTAATTCAGAGAGATTCTGTGCTCCTCTACCAAGGTCAATCCCATATAGATTCAGATTTAGACCTAGATGTGCCATGTGATCCTAAAGGAGGGAGCACAAACTATTTTACAAGTCTGTTCCCAAGCTTCTCTTTGGCTTATGTAAGGCTTATTTTATACGATTGGCTCCTGACAGCCATTCATAAAACTTGCAGCATTTGCTATCCAAATAGTTTCCAGCCACTGACATTATATCCTCTAGCATATCTGCTTGCATTCTGCTGTTGTCCTACTTACAGACACCATTAATCTTTGAGCGCACAGTTTCACAAGATGCATTAGTTTCTTGCCCTGCTGATATCTTCATTGAAAGCACTCAGATATTAAAAGCAGCATTTGCCATTTAAGCAAGATATCCATGTGATTTGATATGTTAAAATACTGTAGGTCTCTCTAAATCTGCTAATCTTAAACATTGCATAAGATTGCTTACTCAGCGGCTGTTCATATTGCTTTCACTGGATTACTGTAAACTATGTAAAAATTAGTTGTCATGAAGGAAAATTAACTGACAGCTCTAAACATGTCTATATTAACTATTTTTCAGTTCTACTGTTCAAGTGCCTGAGATGATCTTTTCGTAAACATTAATCCCCATAAATCAGCATATTCGAACAGGGGAGTGTACCCAGATGTTCACACCTGTTTCTGTGCCTTTCCTTCCCATTTTAACTCCCTTCCCCATCTCAATGCCACATTTATAAGACTATTACTCTAAAATTGGGGTAGGGGAGCTGACCTGGGTTAAAACTAACTCAGCACAAGACTAGATAACTAGATTCTGCAGTCTGTAATTGCACCGTACATTCATTATTATTGTGGTGTTAAGGAATAAAACAGAATAGGGTTGAAAACAAGTATGAAGAGCAGTCAGAGTCTCTTTTGTTAACTGCTCAGGCTCAAAGCATTTGTGAAACTCCTTGTTTTGTGCTACCTTAGACATCATTGCCAGGTCTGGCGTCAACATAAGATTTAGGAATAATATAGCTGAAATATTAGATATCTTCTTACCAATGTACCATGTCAATCAACATTTCATACATGCATGCCGTAAGACTGTTATGATCATCTTGATTCCCTGAAAACTTCAATAGGAAGTACTTCAAATTGATATAAAAAGGACACATGCAGCATTTTTTAATGAAGAATGTACAAATCACTTTCAAGGTACTATTTCACATTCATTTTTAATGGTGGGTAAGCAAATGAAAGTTAGAATTATAAGTCACTGAATTAGTTCCATTATCAGCTTCACTGGCAGTAGTATGAATATCACCATGGAAAAAGAAATGCAAAGTTATATTACATTGCATTTAATATAAAATATTGCCTGTCTAATGCCCAAATTGGCTGTAGAGTAGAAGAAAACTATGCTTATATCTCCTTTAAGTCTAATTTCTTTTTGAGTGATATAGAAAGCAAATTGGAATTTTTTCAAGAAGGATCCTGAATCACTGCGTTCTTTGTTAGAGGTCCTTATAACTTTCTTATACTTAACAGTGTTATAATTTTACTTGGCAACTCTTGCATTTTTTTTAAAAGTAGGTTAAGTATGAGTCATATTGTTATAACATGGTTGTATCTTATTCCAGGCTAAGATGTTGAGCTTGCAGAACACAAATGAAATCTATCTGGAAAGAAACAGTAAGTCGCTTACGCCAATCTTTCAGATTTAAAACTTTTAGTAAGTGCTGAAAATAATTGTTTTCAACACGTGAAAAATATCTACAGAAAGGGTAGATTCAGGGAATAAATCACAGAGCTAGATCAAATGAGATCAGAATAGTTCTGTCTTTGTTGCAATATGACCTTAAAGTCCATCTGCACAGTACTTTCCATTGATTACCTACGACTGAGCAATTCATCCCATTGAACCTCAGCTGTCTAGAAGTTAGGTATCTGTTTTAAGTTATTCATCTGGATTGTAATTATCTCTTGTCAATACAGACATAAATAGACCATTCAAATGGGATGAACCTTCCTTGGTTCATGGGAACTTTCTCCATTGGCGGTAGAGAAAATGTAGCTTGATCTAAATGCATCCATTTAAGCTAGGTAGCTAGGTAAATTAAACACTACCGTAGTAGCTCACTGATTAATACTGGTTTCTTCCTGGATGGTTTCTCTAAGAATTTCAGCTGTCATTAAATTAGAAGGATGAAGTAGCACTGGAATTTAGGCTGAGTACTTTGTGTTTAGGAACCCTTAACCTCTCTTCTTTAACCCCTCCTGGTTGCAATATAGGAATGATATATATCTACTTTAGTGTTCTAGTTTCAGCTGAGATAGATTTAATTTTCTTCCTAGTAGCTGGTACAGTGCTGTGTTTTGAACTCAGTATGAGACTACTGCTGCTAACTCACTGATGTTTTAGTTGTTATCAAGTAATGCTTACCCTTAGTCAAGGACATCCAGGACTTTCAGTTTCCCATGCTCTGCTAGTGAGGAGCTGCACAGGAGGCTGTGAGGAGTCATAACCAGGTCAGCTGACTGGAAATGGCCAAAGGGATATTCCATACCACAGAACAGCATGCCCAGTATATAAAGTGGGAGGGACTTGGTTGGAACATGCCAATTACTGCTCAGTCTGGCCATCGGTCAGTAAGTGGTGAGAAATTATATTATGTATCACTTGTTTCCTCTCTATCCCTCTCCTTTTCATTACAGTTATTGCTATTATTATTATTTACTTTATTTATATGATTAGTTTGTTCTTATACCAAACCAGAGATTTTACCTTTTTCTGGTTCTCCACCCCATCCCACCAGGGGGCAGGAAGAGTGAAAGAGGGTCTGTGGTCCTTGGTTGACATATGGGGTTAAACCACGACATTTTGTAAAACAGTTTCATTTTCCTGCCTCTTCTGCAGTATAAGCAACAAATACTAAACAAATTAAAAGCTAATGTGATTGAATTGACATGGAATTTCTCCGTTATTGATTCTGCCCTGATATTGATCTCTATATGGACACCGACACACTGTAATTACGTACGTGCTTGTTGTTGCTGTAAGGCCACAAAGGCCACATACAGCATTCTTAAAACTAGACTGCATTCCTATCTGATCTAATAGTGATTTTGGCTAAGATTGCAATGCAGAATAAGTCCCCAGGTCTACATGCTTAGGATCGATATGAATATTAGTTTAAAAAAATTAAGACAGAAATGAACATGTGCTAAAAGACAAAAGCCCTGCTTCTAACCGAAATAAGTCAGTTGCTTTAGCAGCTCATCCCATTGGGACACCTAAAGGCAGTAGTTCTTATTATGGAGTAATGGGCTGCAAAATTTCAGTGTAATGACAGAAATTTGTTTCTGGCAGATTGACAGAATTTTGTTATTTTGGGGAAGGCTGTAGGGGTAACCATAGCATAAAAGTAAGGTCAGCTCCAGTCAGACAATTTTTAGTAACTGGAAGATTTTGATGGTTGCCTGGCAACTGCAGCAGATATAAACCAGCTTTTCCAGGTGACTTGGGAGACTTACGGCATTTTCACTTGCTGTATTGAAAAGATTGCCTTTTAAAAGGGTCTGGCAGTTAGAAAGGTAAATTAATCATGGTTAACTTGGCCCGTGGTAGATACAGAGACTGGTTGATCTGGCTTCTTCTTAGCATTTTTTTTTTCCATGTTTCCGTGAAGTGTCAATATATCATGAAACTTGAAATTAAGAGACACAGGCTTGATTCCTTTGCTGCATTGGATAAACCAAAAACATATGTGGCTTCAAAATATATCTCCAGCTTCCCAACATCATCCCTTAAGCATTCTCCTTAACCTGCAGAGGCTCAACAGGTAATAGGTGGGACCCACCTTCTATTTTTACGCCAATGCTTATACATAAATAGGAGAGCAAAGTCATCCCTTCTGATCAAGGAAGGACACTTATAAGAATATGATTTAAATTCTAAAGCTTTTCTGTTTTGCTGGGTTACTCCCGTTCTGTGGGAAATTTCTCAATACTTCCCACTATTTCATTAAAGAAGTAATTCAACTTTCAGATTGTGAAATTTGATTTTTTTTTTTAACAAAGGTTGGCTCACTGTTTTGTCCCAGTCATAGGCATAGCATACATTTTATCAGGATTCTCCATACTGAGACCTTTTTGAATAAATTCTAAAAGTGCACAGAAGGTATTGACGAATATCATTTGTTGTACCTAGTCACAGCTGATATTACTTTCTCTTCTGGTATGTTTTTATCCATCTGAAAAGAATCATAGAATATCCTGAATTTGAAGGGACCCACAGGGATCAATTGAAGTCCAACTTCTGGCCCTGCACAGGACAACCCCAAAAATCAAACAATCATGACTGAGAGCATTGTCCAAATGCTTGGTGCTGTGACCACTTCTGTGGGGAGCCTGTTCCAGTGCCCAATCACCACCTCGGTGAAAGATCTTTTCTAATACCTAACCTAAACCTCCCCCAGCACAGCTTCATCCCATTCCCTCAGGTCCTTTTTTCCATGGGGTTTCTGGTAACATTTCACAGCTGATGCAGAAATAGGTCCATGGTAAGGAATATTACTGCTGAATATCTGCTGTGTTTCATTCCTATTCTGCCAGTGTTATCTGGATATCAGCTGTTCTGAAAAAATCCTTCTAGTCTTGTTTCCTGATAGTGTATACCATTGAAACAGGTGATGCTTCACCAATCTATGGTTCTAGCTGGTATTTTGTACTTCTGAGCCCTTCCTCTCAGGTAACTGTACAGTTTCTGAGATACTATATATATCTTATACAGGGCTCCAAACTATCAAATGCTTAGCTGCTCATAACTATATGGTTTAAATACCATACACCCATTCTATTCTTTATGAAAGTTGTGGGAAATTTTGGGTTTTAATTTATTTTTATTTTGACAATCTCTGACAATTTATTTTGTTGTTCTGTTTGATCATTTGGATTCTATGAAACATGATCCACAGTCTGGTTGCAGTATTATGAATTTTACAGTATTTTATAGTAGCATTTTGCATAACATGGTCTAGAAATGTTTGATCAAATACTGATTTCTCATTACAATTGACATTTGACATCCCTTGTAGAAGGCTCAATCTGGAATATTTAGTTGAAAATCAATTACCATAAAAAGGTTTATTTTCATTATGACTGAGTTCATGGATGTTATTGGGGTTGTTCTTCATACTGTAATCACAGAATCCTCTCATTCCTTGCCCATCCCTTCTAAAGAGTTTAGAGCCACACATAATAAATTTCTATTAAAAAAGTAAGTTTTCAAAAACAACAAACAAGTCTGTGCACTAGACTACTACTCCTTGTACATGTTTCTCTATCATTAATGAGATGCTGTGTTTTTTTAGCATTTCCCACCCATTTTACTTTACCAGTTGGGTCATCAAATTTGACCATCAGTTACAGCTTATTCTCAAAGAATGGTAGGTAAAATAGAATCTACTCAATGACCTGTATGCTATTTCACTTGTCAGTGAATGGACTTTTTTTCCAACAGAGGTAGGATTTCCACAAGGATTTTCATTCATGCTCATCTCATTTTGTGCTAGAAATTGTCCATGTACATACTTCTTCAGAGTATTGTTTTGAATATAGCTTGTGTTAAATATGTTGCACTAATCCATCACCTATTTTGAAGATAAGATATTTGGACAGCTGCTAAAAATCGCAGTACCTAGTATTATGGAATGTTAATTCCTTTTAGTGCCACAGATGCTACTGTTAAATAACTAATGCGTAAAAATAAAATATAAGATTAGTGAATTGTATGTACCACATCCAAGGCACGGCAAGCATTTTTAAACCGTCATGTCTGTGTTGGGAAAATTTACAAAACATATTTCTGGTCACAAGAGTGTTGGCAGAATTAGAGAGCCTTGCATATGCTTACACAAACATGCTTCCCTGAAAATATCTTTGCTGTAAGTCTTAACACAACTCTGCTGGGAAACTGATGAATTTGGGGACCCATCTGGGGGTGAGACAGGTAGTAAGTAGGAGGCATAATGTTGTGAATAGCCTTCATTCAAAGCAGTAGTTCATAAGTAGTCCAAAAGTAGCAATAGACTCACACATGGCATTCATCAGACTACTGAAAATGGCAGAACAAACTCAGAATATTCAGGAACAAAAAAATTTTAGTTATACATACTAGCACTAAATTCTTCCTCTCAAGATATGCTTCTAAATACTGCATCTGAGAAACACTTAGAATCTATCGTAGAATTGAACTTTCATTCCTGATCTCTAGTCTAAAATTTGTCAAATTTTACCGTTAATTCAATAATGTCCCCTTCTTCACACATATTTCAACAAAGGTATGTGCAATCCTTGTGTTACAGGAAAACACTGAGAAAACACAGGCTTAAACTGGTTAAACTCAGCTCCTCTTGGACTGTGTATCTGATTCTCTGCCTCCTGTGTTGGACATCAGGGAGCTGGCATGAAGTGGTGTCATGCTGTGAAAAAAATTATTTCCCAGTGCCACTACAGGGAGCTAGGAGGTGAATGTAAGTTAACCTACACATTGACAATTAACAAAGTGCAATCATACAAGAGAATAAATTGCAGCATATAATATTTAGCACTTCATTGGGGAGTTTGTGGAAAGTCATCTCAAAGACGCTTCTATCCAATGTCAGTTTTATTTCTCTAATATTTTAGTATTAAACGATCTCTTAGGTCAGTAATGTCTCATAATGAATTACACATCTTACACCAGACTACCCAAAGAATCAAGAAAATTTTTTTGCAGTAAACTAGAAGGCTCTTTTTTTTTTCTCCCCTAATTTTTTTTCTTCCCATTAACTGAAAGCTACTTGTAGACCATGATTTTTGGTATCAGACACTAACATATTTACTCATCTATTGTGTCCTAGCAAAATGTTAAGTAGGTAATATTCATTTTGAATTCTGATTAAATCAGAAATTACCTGCATATGGTTTACAGTGCAGTATTTGGGGGGAAAAAAAAAGAAGTAGATGAAAATAAAGTACAGGAAACTTTAAGTGCTGGAATATACCTTAGTGCAGAAAAGTTACAGAAACATTTCAGTAGAGAAAAGTTAAAAATAGATTCTTTTAAGAAAAATTTAGACAAAATATGGCAATTCATATTTCCTACTTATTCATGTAATGACTTTGCAAATCACCAACGTAGAAAAGATTTCAAGCATAAAGAAAAAGAAAAGAAAAAAGAGATGAAATAAAAAATATAAAAAAGGATCCTTTGTAGGCACATTTGCTATATTAAATACGTGGTAAAACTAAGGTCTCACTGATAAACTATCACAAGATGAACTTGCATCCAATGCATTCATAAAACTATAAATGGCACAGTGAAAAGGGCGGTTCTTGAGTCTCCCATTCATTGCATGGCTGACCCCATGGTATAGCAGTCTATTACACTTGTCTGAGAGTTTGCACCTGGTCTTTCTCCTGCCTGTGTGATTGTCTTTGTTGCGGGAACATGACGATCTGGTGATTTTTGTCAGAAATAGCTACTCCTGAAATGTTTCTTCACACCTGATAATTACTGAGGAGGAGCATGGTATGTGATACTGTGCATAAAACATTCACAGGGTATACAAAAAAACATTCACACTAAATACCTTTTAGAGAGTAATCAAAAGAAATCCAAGCGCAAAACACACAGAACTGGTGCTTTAGTACTTGTACCTGGAACTCAGCTACACTGATCTTGAGAAAACAGGCCCTGTTCTTTCTTTTTCCAGCCTTCCATTCAGTACCGAGCAGCTATCATTCAAAGTTCTCTTTCTGAGATAATCTCCCAGTCTGTTACATAGTTGGTACTGTCTGCCTCTAAGAAGATAGATCTTTGCTAGCAGCTTGACAATGAAATAATACATTTCCTTGCAAACTCTTCTTCTAGGCCTCTTAAAAGCAATATAATATTGCTGCAGTGTAGGCATGCCTTTTTCCCAATCTAATATTTACTAGTAAAATTTGAAAAAAAAAATTATTCAACAAATTTTATCTCTCTGTCTATACGCCTCAGTACACAGACTATGGTTCCGCGGAAGTGATTGCTCAAATAATTTGCCAAATATTTTGTGTTTCTATATGTTCTCTAGTTATTTAAAAACATTCTATAGCTTTCAGTGTCAGTGTACACATTTAGTTTCCTCCTGTAGCTACAAAAGAACTCTTCTAAGATGAGAAAAATAATTAAAAATAAGATGCTGAATGATAACTCTGACTGACCTCTCACAAACACTTCTCTTTGACTTAAGGAACAAACTGGGCGACACAATGAGGCATTAACCTGAGTATTTTGATGAAAAATACTTACTTTGAAAACAACATTCTTCATAAATAGTGTGCTTGCTTAAACCAGATGACCTAACCTTATTTAACATAGTCCTCGATATAAACTCAGTCACTTTTTGTTAACTTCAAACCTCTGGCTACTCCCTCAGATTGTCTCATGACTATCTGAGAGCCTGAAGCCAGAGCCATGGAACTGACAAATATTGCCAGCACTGAGTGTCAAAGGACGCTTTTCATCTGCACACAAGGGCGAGCACCAAGGGTGCCACACATTTAGACGGAAGGAAAAATATACATCAGTAGTAATCTGTAATCAAGTCAAAATCTTTTATACTAAGGGCATAGGTATTCTTGTGCCAAGGTGTTAAACATTTATGAAGGCTTTTAAGGAGATGTGTTGATTTTGTGAATGGTTTTGAAAGTATGAGTTATCAGGATGCATCAATAGGTTTTGACTGTTTCTAGTTTAGGAAACATACTGTGCTTTTCACCCCAGATCACCTTGCAATTCTCACATTCATCCTTATGTGACATAATGCAGCTGAAACCAGCCCTGGAGCTATTATGCAATGCTAATGCCTTTTCTGTTTATAGTAGAAATCAGCCATTTTCTGTGAAGCCTGGTTGTTGCCATTTTGAAGCATCCTACAAAATGGCATAGACATTTTCTCTGTTCATTTTAACAGCCCAACAAATATGGTTTCATGGAAACTCAAAAAGAAGGGCTTAGTCTAGTTAATGCTGCTGATATTTCAAAACTAATTATAATTAATAATTTTTTCTCTTATGTTTGAGGTTACATCTTCTGTATTTGGAAACAGCAATAAAACTGGTATGCAGCCTTTTTGAAAAAAATATTTTGGAATCACTATTAGAAAGGTAGCTCTTTCAGAAACATTAAGAAAATCTATGATGATGTCAGAAATCAGAAGCCTATGGCAAGAAGAAACTGTAACTAGAATTTACAGTTAATTGCTCCTAGTGAAAATCAAGGGCACTTTTACCCTTGACTGCAGCAGACAGGAAGGCAGGCCTCCAACAAAATGCTTTTTAAAATCTCTATCACAGGTATCAGGAAACCTACAAGGAAGGCAAAACCAGCAGCACTCTGCAGGTGAACAAACAGAAGAATTATTTGCCTTAAAATGGAAAAAGCTATTCCTAAAACATTAATCACCAATGTTTCCTTTCTAAGGGTTGTCGGAGTGATATAACTGAACATTTTCAAGTGGCATATCTGCTCTACTGCAGTGGAGCAGTGAGAAATAATTATTGTGATGGGCTTTCTTTCTTCAACAAGAAGTAAGCTTGCTAATAATATACTGGGAAGAACAAAAATTCCTGCTCTAGCGCTGTGTTGATCTTTCAATACTTCTTTCGTGGTCATTTTCCCAAACCAGTCTGAGTTACTGGGCTCCATCTGCTGTGCAAGTGGCATATTACTTTAGGCATGATGTGTTACTGCATCCATCTTTATGCTAAGCTGGAACATGATCCTGCATTTAGAGAATGGGGAGAGCACAGATGAAATGTCTTTTCTGACAACACAGCAGTACAGAGGAGTGTATAGACAGAGGGGTTTTCTTCTTCGTTGCCAATTATACAAGAGTTCAATTCAGTGAATCAGAAGCTTCTTGGATTCTTTGAGTAGGGCTTCTTTTATGCAAATTGTATACATCTTTTCTCTAAGCTAAATTTATAACTCTAATAATTTAACTAAATAGTTTACTTTAAAATATTTTTGTTGTCATTTGATAGTCATTCCATTTTTTGAACTTTGGTTTTCACATGTATACCATTTTTCAGTTGAAATTTTCAAGTTTAATATTTCATAGGTCATTTGAGAGATTTGCAAGAGAATATATGAATTTGTCCTGTGAAGTCTTCATTCATATTATACCATAGACAGTGTACACAGCACTGTACAATTCTTTATTTCATGTTTTCATCATCTGTTCATTTGAACAGATTTTTTTAAGAAGGGCTTTAAGACAACGGGGAATGGCATCTAGATGGCAAACTTTACAACAAAATAATGTTTTCTGTTTTATACACTAATGTAATGTAATTCTTAAAGACAAATTTTCATTATTCTCATTGCTAATGATCTGGGCAATTGTTCCCACCTTTGGATGACACATTATCATTTTATTTTGCCTGCAGAAGTTTGGTCACAAACAATAGAAGACTGTATTTTCTAAACTGTCATTCATTAGTCATGATATCTAACTGACAACAGCATGGAATCCAGATGCTTTTTGGTGACTGTCATGGTTTGACACCAGCATGATGCCAGGCACCTACGAGAGTCTCTTGCTCACCCTTCCCTGCCACAGCTGGGCAGAGGAGAGAGGGAAAAAAAAAAAATTAACGAAGGCTTCATTAGTTGAGATAAGGACCAGAAGAAAACACTTCAAGGGCAAAACAGGCTTAACCTAAAGTTACAAAGTGTATTTATTGGTAACAGAATCAGAGGAGGATAATGACAAGTAAAATATACCCTTAAAACACCTTTTCCCCCAGCATCTCCCCTCCTTCCCACCGACAGCGCAGGGAGGCAGGGCAGGGGGGTTTGGTCAGTCCATCGCCAAGATTTCCTTCTGCTGCTCCAGGAGACAAGTCCTTCCCCGTGAGGCCGTGGGGTCCCTCCCACAGGAGACAGCTCTCCGTGAACTTCCCAGCGTGGGTCCACTCTCACGAGCAGCAGCCAAAGCGCACCTGCTGCAGCGTGAGCCCCTCCCACGGGCACACAGTCCTCCCAAAACTGCTGTGCCATGGCTCTCTCTTCCCACGGGGTGCAGTCCTCCAAGGACAGGCTGCTCCAGCCTGGAAGCAGGGCCCTCTCTCTCCACCGGGTCTCCCTCTGGATCACAGCCCCCTCCAGGCATCCACCCGCTCAGGCACGGGCACCTCCCCCACGGGCTGTGGGTGGATCTCTGCATTCCCCGTGGATCCCCACGGGCTGCAGGGGCACAGCTGCTTCACCATGGTCTGCACCACGGCCTGCAGGGGAACCTCGGCTCTGGGGCCTGGAGCACCTCCTCCTCCTCCTCCTTCTCCACTGACCTTGGTGTCACTGTGCTGTTTTCCCTCACATGTTCTCACCTTCTCCTCTTCTCTGACTAGAAGAAAAACCTCGTGATTTCATTTTGATATGTCATAAATATGTCTTCACAGAGGTGTTACCAGCCTCTCTCGTTGGCCCAGTTTTGGCCAGCAGCACATCCATCTTTCAGAGCCATCAGAGATTGGCTCTGCTAGACATGGTGGAAACTTCCAGGGGGTTCTCACAGGAGCCACCTCTCTGACCCCCATGCTACCAAATACCAGGCCGAGCAAAACCAATACAGTGACTTAAGCTTGCTTTAATTCTCCAGAGTCTCAAGAAGTGATAGATGTGGTCAAAGTCAAAAAAGAGTCACAGGATGGTGAGCCCACAGGATGTTAAGACATATGGACATTCATATTATCCATCTGCTTTTAATCTAATGTTAAACTAAAGAGCAGGAGTGGTCTTTCAGGCATAGTATTCAGCTGATTCTGAAATATTGTGCAGATTAATTTTTATTGTCAGTTGATTGTTTACTGTGTTATTTATAGTAGCTCTTTAGATAGAGATTAACCTGTTTAATAGGTTAGCAGCTCATGAAGACTGATTACAAAAAATGCCAAATTTAGGTAGGTTGGAAGCAACATAATGAATTATTATATTGACAGGTTTACAGTTTTGCTGCTAATAGACAAATAGCCTCTAATGTATCAGTTATTGCCTATATTTCCTTGTCAAATAAAAACAACCAAAGAAAGGAGAGAACAGGGATATTGAACTGTCTTTATGATTAGCTGGTAGTGTGCAGTATTTGCCTGCCCTTATGTAGGCGACGGATATGTTATTCAGGTTCACATGGTATGTTTTCACAAATTGATCTCAGCTGCATGTATTTAATAATGATAAATTTTAAAATTATTTAAGAAAAACGATCCACTAAACACCAGAAGCATTGACTACAGGTTTAAACACATTAAAATATGCAGTTCTGTGTAGGACATTATTTTTCTACAAACCTTGAAGATTAATTACTCATTAGAATTAATTGAAGACTTTCTATGAAATCAAAAAAACACTGGATCATTTGACATAGTTTTTACTCTTTAATGAAAAGGTTTTAATAAAATTAATTAAATGTATGATATCTCCACCTCCATGTATTTTATGCCTTACATTTCCTTCAGCAAGGATATTTCAGAAGAGCCTTGCCAACTCCAAAAGGTAAAATAAATACTGTTTGTGCAGAGGTAAGAGATCAGAGAAAATAGTGAGAAACCTGAAGAATTTAGGAACCGCATGTAGGGATGGGTTGCTTTACTTGTATGAATAGTAAGGAAGGTAAATGATGTAACTGAGTTTAGAGAGGGATTACTGAGGGGAAAGTGTTTTACATTAAAAGGTCACAAACACTGCTTTGTGAGAAAGAAAATAAGTCTGACCTTTTTTTCCTCAGATACTTTGGAATTGTTTTTACAAGGTCTTGTAGTTCTGAATTTCTAACATATTTATGTTTTTATTATTTGTAAAGTGAAGAGAAATATTGGCAGTTATCATATATCCAGGTTTCCAAAATCTGTTTTTTTCATAGTCAGAAAATAGCAATAGTTCATGGTTGGGGATGGGAGGGGTCAGGGAAGAAGACCCCTTTGTTTTTTTCCATTCCCACTAACGGGGAGGGAAGAAAAGCCAGCGATAATATTAATCTATTTTTTGAGAGTTGTGATTCGCTTACAAGTGTATCAATTCTTATTTTCTACAGGGAATTAAAATAGGAAGAAAAACACTCCACCTTGCAGTGGCATTTTGGTCATCTGAAAAAACGTGGAGTTGGCTCGGGCCAACAGAAAAAATGAAGAATAGTTAATAACATGGGGAAAAAGCTAAGGAGTTGCCATTAAATTTTTACCTCTCATGGTTCCTATTAGATAACTGGTTTAGCATTATGAGATATAAGAAGAATAATCTTTTCCTCTGAAGAAAATGAGAAATTATAAATTATGTCAGATGTCATTTGAATAAAAAGCATCTCTTTTTTTTTCAAAAATTATTTCATAATGTGCCATCCTTCACGGAAGAACTTTTATCCAGTAACTGTTTATGTAGTGGTGAAGTGCTTGGGTTTTTTGGTTTTTTCGGTTACCACAAATCAGAGTAGCTGAAGCCTAAAGACTGTGACGGAGAGATACAGGCCAATCTTTCTACTAGGGAGAGAAATCAGCTTTGTCTCGTCTTTTCTGCATGGGCCATATGGAGGTGTTGCTGTGCCCTCTGTAGGAGGCATACATCCCCATCCATCCATCCTTCCGCCCACGTGGAGGAAGCCATGGCAGCTCTTCTGGGGAAAGGCAGCTGGCCAAGCAGAATCATCCCCTGGGCTACATCCAGCTCCCACAATATCAGAGATCATCCCAGCCAGAGCTGCTCATGGCTGCGTTAGCTGGAGCTCTGAAAATACCATGCACCTTGGCAGAGCCCAGGAAATGGCATTTTACAGAAGAATATTCTTGTCCTAACACTTTTTCGGAAAAACAAACAAACGACAAACAGCACCCTCCCCCCCCACCCTTGCATGTTAATTCTTCTGAATTTCTTTAATTTGACATTTCAGACTGCACAGCTCCTGTGAAAAATTGAGTAAAATTACTGCATTTTGGAGGGACTTCCTTCTAGAATTATTGCTAAGAATGTGTCTACTGCTTTTGGTTAATTAAGCAAACAATGCCCTTGATGGCCATTTCCTTCCGCCATAGTCAGAGGCAAGATAATTACTTAATTGCCAGAAGGGGTTGTTAACTGCTGGTAATGAACCACTTTTGAGGAAATGACTGCTACAATACCATTAGATACTGCAGGCATGCGTGAAGGGTAGAAATACTGGTTTTGATATTTCTCTTCTTTTTTTCCTACAAGGAAGTTGTAGCACATGTATTGTTGAGCAAGAAAACAGTTAGAGTAAACACAGTGCAACATACATCATATCTCATGAAAAATAATTTTTCATGTGTACTGTGAGTTCACAAAATTACATGATTCCTCAAGCAGGTTCACCTAGGGCTGATTGACCAAGATCCTGTTCAGATGATTTTTAATGTCTCCAAAATTGACAACTTCACAACTTCTCTGGGCAACCTCTGACAGTTTTTGGTGGTTCTTGACGTTCAGACAGACCCTTCTGTATTTCAGTTTGTGGCCGTTGGCTCTGGTTCTGCCACTGGACGCCTCTGAAAAGGATCTGTCTCCCTCTTCTTTACACCATCCTTTCAGGCATTTATGTGCACTGATCCCTCCACACCTGATCTTCTCCAGGCTGAAAAGTACCACCTGACTCAGCCTTTCCTCACAGGAGAGGTGCTCCAGGCCCTTAGCCATCTTTGTGGCCTCTCGCTGGACTCTCTCCAGAATGTCCGTTGTTTTCTTTACTGGGAAGCCCAGCACTGGAGACAAGATTCTGGAAGTGGCCTCACCTGTGCTGAGTAGAGGGACAGGAGCAGCTCACTCGACCTGCTGGCAACAACCCTCCTAATGAAGCCCAGGATAACATTTGCCTTCTTTGCTGCAAGGGCACATTGCTGGCTTGAGTTGGTGTCCACAAGCATCCCCAGGTCCTTTTCTGCACAATTACTTTTCAATTACGTATCATGAACATAAACTCATATGAAAGTTGTTAAAAAACAACCACATTTATACTGTATCTGCAAACAGAAAATAGAAATCGGGAACCTGTATGGCAGCCTCCACCTCTTCTGAGTGATTCTATCTATGCAAATAATCCACACATGTGTCTCCTTTTCTGAGCAAGCCTTGGAAGTGAGTTTTACTTGCCATACATATACCAGAACAGTCATCTACTACCTGCTTATGTCTGGTCTATAAAGTGTTATCATATTCATTTACAGGAAAAGTCCCTCCTCTAGCAAAAGTATTCAAAGAGTTGAAAAAACTGCACCACCACATGAGAAGAAAGATTAGTAGAAAATTCAGTGAAATAGCACCAAGAATTATGAAGTTACTAGCAAGCTGCAACAATATAAATGAGTTTTTACAAATCAGTATATACTGCCAAGAATAGGAGTTATTTTATCCAATATACATCTTTATCACAAATAAATTACTCTTTATTAGTAATATTTATGCTGCTATCTATCTAATTATATTAGATTTTTTATGGATTACATTCTAGCTAAACTTCTGGTAATATTTCCATTAGATTTGATTTGTGTAATTACTAACTAACTGTAATTTATTGATGAATGATCTCCATGGATTAAAACTTAATATACAAGTTCTCAAAAGGAAAGCATTTAAGTCACAGGAAAAAAAAAAGGGATGTTTCTGAATAATATTATTTGTCGCCCTGGTTTTCTTTGATGAGTAAGTCTGAAGTAGATTTTAACAAATAAGTACGGAGTTAAAGTCAACTGTGGTGTTCAGGCAGTACATAAGAAAAGACACAAAAAGAAAGGTACCATTAATTTACAGGTAACAGATTAACTATTAGTTTATTACATGCCTTAAAGGACAGGAAGGACACACCAGGAAGCAGAAATTGTTGTATAGTGCCTAGATTCTGGCACTGCCTAGGGTCAGGGTTAGGGTCAGGGTTAGGGTTAGGGTTATACCTAGTGTTGGGGTTAAGAAATCTCAAAGCCCTGAGCTCCAGAGACAAAGACACTGCCAAAGACATGCCAAAGGGAGTGCAGCACTGCTCCAAACTTGCCTCCTCAATGTCTCCGTCCTTAGAACCAACATCACACCAATGCCCATTTTGCAGCTCCGCCTAGGGAAGGGTTAGGGTTAGGGTAAGGGTTACACCTCGGCTTTGGGTTCGGGAAACTGCAAAGCTGAGAGATCCAGAGACACTGACACTGCCAAAGATATGCCAATGGGAGTGTGGCACTGCCCCAACCTTGCCTCATTCAAGCCTTCCTGTTTAGCACTAGCATAAGGCAAATGCCCCATTCTGGCTCGGCCTACTTTTACAGTGAGGGTTAGGGTTACGCCTAGGGTTAGGGTATGGATAACCACAAAGCCCAGAGCTCCAGAGACGCCAGCAATGCAAAAGACATGCCATGGGGAACGTGGCGATGCTCAAGCCTTCCTCCCTACTCATCGTTTGCCTTGGCACTCGACTCAGCCCAATGCCTTTTTTTGGCCTCTGAGTGGAATAAGGGTTGGGCTTAGGGTTGTGGTTAGGGTTACGAATAGGGTTGGGGTTCAGAAAATGGCAAGGCCCGGAGCTGCAGGGACAATGACACTGCCAAAGAAATGTTAAGGAGAGTGTGGCACTTCTACAAGCTTGCTCCCTTCTCGTCTTCCTCCTTAGCAAAAGCATCAGACCAGTGCCATTCCAGGCTCCACCTAGAGGTAGGATTAGGGTTAGGGTTAGGGTTATGCCAAGGGTTAGGGTTCAGAAAACCACAAAGCCCAGAGCTGCAGGGACACTGACACTGCCAAAGGCATGCCAAGGAGACCGTGGCACTGCCCCAGTCTTGCCTCCTTCTCGCCTTCCAGCTTAGAACCAGCATGAGCCCAAATTCCTTTTTGGACTCCGACTAGGTTTAGGATTGGGGTTAAGGTTACGCCTAGGGTTAGGGTTCAGAAAACTACAAAGCCCAGAGCTCCAGGGACACTGACACTGCCAAATGCATGTCAAGGGGAACACAGCACCGCACCTGCTTGCAACTCACCTCAGCCCAGTGCCTAGTTTCCAGCTCTGCCTAGAGTTAGGGTTTGGGTTAGGGTTACGCCTAGGGTTAGGGTTCAGAATACCGCAAAGCCCAGAGGTCCAGGGACACTGACACTGAAAAAGACATGCCAAGTGGAGTGTGGCACTGCCCCAACCATGCCTCCTTCTCCTCTTCCTACTTGGTACCAGCATCACATCAGTGAGTGTTTTCCAGCTCCGCCTTGGGTTAGGGTTACGCCTAGGGTTAGGGTTACGGTTAGGGTTAGGTCTATGCCCACAGTTAGGGTACAGAAAATCTCCAAGCTCAGAGATCCTGGGACGCTGACAATGGAAAAGGAATGCCAAGGGGAGCGAGGTACCACCCAAATCTTGCCTCCTTCTTGTCTTCCTGCTTATCACCAGCATAAGCCCAATGCCCTTTTTGGGCTCCACCCAAAGGAGGGCTAGGGCTCAGGTTAGGGTTACGCCTCGGGTTAGGGTTCAGAAAACCGCAAAGGCCAGAGCTCCAGGGACACTGACACTGAAAAAGACATGCCAAGGGGAGTGCGGCACTGCCCCAACCTTGCCTCCTCCTCGTCTTCCTTCTTGGCACCAGCATCCCACCAATACCCATTCTCCAGCTCCGCCGAGGGTTAGGTTTAGGGTTACTCCTAGGGTTAGGATTCAGAAAACTGCAAAGCCCAGAGCTCCAGGGACTCTGACACTGCCAAAGGCATGCCAAGGGGAGTGCGGCACTGCCACAACCTTGCCTCTTTCTCTCCTTCCGGCGTAGAAGCAGCATAAGCCAAATGTCCTTCTTGGGCTCCGCCTAGGGTTAGGGCTAGGGTTAGACTTTTTTTAGCCTTAGTCTTAGGTTTGTGTTAACGCCTCAGTTTAGGGTTCAGAAGACTGCAAAGCCCAGATGTCCAAGGATGATAACACTGCCAAAGGCATGTTATGGGGAATGCGGTATTGCCCCAGCCTTCCTTTGTACCCGTTGTTCTGCTTGGCACCACCTCAGCCCAATGCCATTTTTTTGCCTCCACCTAGGTTTAAAATTACGGGTAGGTTCTAGGGTTATGCCTAGGGGTAGGATTCGGAAAACCGCAAAGCCCAGAGCTCCAGGGATACTGACATATCCAAAACCAAACTGTGTATAACCAGATCTCCCCCTTGTGATCTATTTCAGCCTACGTAGACAACACCTACTTTAAATATCTAGGATCAAATACCTTAGTTCCAGGCATCTATTAAGTATCGAGGATATTCAGAGCAGCTAAGAAGTGATCTTGGACTGGCAGGGAGTACATCCCTATAATTCTGTACAGGAATTTTATTGTATTTCTGTAAAAGAGACATAATTATTTCACATGATTAGCTCAGCATAGTCCCCAGCCAGCAAGGAACATAAGCAAAAACTAAAATCTCAGTATCTCAAAGCACTGGCACATGCTTTCCTTAGGCCCAAGCCTTTGGAAATAGCCGTCCTTGCCCAATAGATTATCTCCCTGCCTCTCTCACATAGCTTTGCAATGGAATTTAGACAGCACTTTAGCTCTCTAAATTTAGACTGCCACTCTAGATCTCCAATCCAATTGCAAGACCCTCAGACAGCCCTACTTAGCTGCTGCTTAACCTGAAAGGCACTGAATTTATCTCAATGCCAAAATACACCAATGAATTCTTCTAAGTGCCTGTATTTCTGATGCTGGATACTGATATCCTGAACATATCCTGAAGATGCCAAGTAGCTGCAAATGTGAGCATGGAAGATTCTCAAATTAGGCATTATGCTGCTTTACTTTTCTGTTGGGTTTAATCTCATAGTCATCCTTATATACCAATAATTCATTCAGATTTCAGATCTCTTATTGTCAGAGGAAGGGATGTCAAGTTATCTCTGAATAATTCACTTCTGGATCATTTTTTTGGTAGGTGGGAGATCTGCTTTCCAAGTTTGACACACAAGTTAAGTAAGGACCTGAATCTTTTCACTGGGATGCAGTATAAAAGAGAAACATTGCTTCTGCCTGTTTTATCAGAGAAAGGCCATTAGGAACAAGGATTAATAATCGAGATCCAACTTTCTTCTGCCTACCTTATCAATGCTGCTTCTCAGCAGCCTTTTCTTTTTCTTCATTGGTCTTTCTTACAGACAGTCCTGGGGGACTTTTTTACTATCACGATGCCTGCCTAAGAACAGGACCCTGACACTTTCTATGTGCAAGAAATTACTAAATCTGGACTGACAACTTCATTGGAGAACAGGTACCTACCAATCAGCATTAGTAAAGTTAATACCACTCGGAAACTGGAGTTCTTGCTGCTCCACGTCCCTTGTGCCTGAACTTTCAGTTCAGTACTGCCTGCTCTCAGGTTTATGTTGCTGTTTCACTGTGATAAATCAAATTCTGCAGGAGATAGGAGGTTTGTTCCACTCCAGTTCAATACCAAAGCCCTGCTGCTTTAAATGATATGGGGTCAAATGTGGTTCAGGATCACAGTTTCTGGGACTGTCACAGAGAGAATCTGAGCAGGTGCAGAACAGTATGCAAGCCCATAGTCTCAGCTTCAAGCTCCTTCAGACAATTATTTTCTTTAATTTCCATTCAACATCCCTTGCACACCTGCAGCACTTAAGAATATAGTTGTAAGAGGATGGAGAAAACTATTAGAGGACAAAAGGAGTTTGAGTGACCATAAATAGTGAATGAAAAAATATTCTGCTGGTCTTAACATGCCATACAGAATATGGATTAAGCCTGAAAATCAGCTGTTGGCAGGATTGTCTGGACAAATGGCATTCAGTTGAAGTGCAGTCCACTATATAACCTCTGTAAAAATATCAGATCAAGGATTAGCCTTATCTGAGATTTTACTTGCTCATGATCTAAAATGGTTACTCAACAGAAGAATTCTGGATAAAATAGATAGATAATATCTATCAATAGATGTTGGGCTGCAAATAGAAAAGAAAGAAATTAAAATAACTTTATTAACTTTAAAGGTGTTAGGGAATATGCAGATTTCCTTTTTTTAAATTAATTTCCGAGAAAAATATGTATATTTTATTTCCATAGCTGCAAGGATAAACCCACAGTTAAGAAAAATAATCATTCCTGTTGCAGATTTCCAAGTTGTGCACTGAAAGTGAGTGACCATGAAGCGGAGCACAAATAACTGAAAGTCAAATAAGATATTTGCATAACATTAACCTATAAGAGCAAATGACAAATGTATTTTCAAGTGTAATTACAAGTCAATTTGGTTGAACAATATTTGGGGGAAAATATTATTTCAAAATAGTTTTTTGATTTAGCAGTTTTCAATATTTAAAGTACCTTAGAATCTTATTTTATTTAAACTCTAATATAGCCTCATAATAAAAAGAATAGCTAATCTTTTTCATTATACCTTTAACTTTTTAATCACCATATGATTTCTTAAATATATTATGTTTCAGAATCTATACGCTTAGTTTCAGAGCAGAAATTAGACTGGGTTTTGATTGGCTTTTTGGTTATCAGGGTTTTTTTAGTGGGTTTATCAACCTTTAGAAATACATAAACTGAACTAGTATTATCATATTATGCTTTGCAGTTCCCAGTGAGGTAGAATAGACAAAACATATTTCAAGATGAAATTATGAACTGAAAGTTCTTATGAGAGATATCTTCATTCTCTTGCTGCAGAATATGATGGTTTTGTTTTCGTCCAGGCTTTGGCAGATTATTTTATTTTTGATTTCATCCTCAAGAAAACAAAATTATTTTTATATTTCCATACTATGTCGTGGGAGACATTGGCAACCCAGACTGGTAAGTAATGTAGCTGACTTTAGTGCCATGCCTTAACTGAGTTAATCAAGCTGGTTTACAGTCTGGGTTGTGAACACGTACTATGAAGTATGGCATTTGAATAAGTTAGTTTTTCACAATAAATATCACCATCATACATAGCTTGTGAAATTTAGAGAAAAGGAAAAACAACTGAAAAAACATCAGAGAAATATTCCAAAGATGCAATTGCTTAGTCCATCTTATATCACCTAAAGATTAAGGAGATTTGAGGTTCCTCAGTGTCAAGTGGCTATTATTCAGTATTTCAGCATTGTCAAGTCTGATATCCTGTACTCTGTGGCAATGCAGAACAAGAAAAGTAAGCTAAGTGCTGCTGGAAACAGGAGGAAACTCAGCTTTTAACCCTAGGGTGTTATATAAGAACTGCATCACTCTGCCTGTCCAAGTTCTGCTGGCATCAGCCGAAATGCTGCAGGAGGAGCTATCTACCACCTTGATATCCCATGTAAATCCATAGCTAACAGCAACCACATCCAGAGTAAAATAGGTCTACTTTGCAAAAAAGAAAGAATCAAAGCAGCAAAAAGTGGAAGTAGGCCAAAAGCTTTTGACAGTTCATATTTAACAAACTGCATGTGGTGACTTTTTTCCTTGAAATTTAACTGGTTCGATACAGCACTTATAAATTTAATTTTTTTTCTTATTTTGACTTTCTAGAAAATGTCAGTAACATTTACAGATGAAATTTTGTTAACAATATTGTTAGCCTAGGCTGTTTTGATTTGAATAATTACACATGGTAAGTGTGGGGAGGTCTATCTTTCTGTTTTCCAGTGTGCCTATTATAGAATCATAGAATAGTTTGAGTTGGAAGGGACCCTTTAAAGGTCACCTAGTCCCACCTCCCTGCCATGGGCAGGGACATCTTACACTAGACCATGTTGCTCTCACTCACATCCAACTTGGCCTTAAACACTTCCAGGGATGAGGTACCCACAACTTCTCTGGGGAACCTGTTCTTGTGTTTTACTATCCTTATTGTAAAAAACTTCTTCCTCATATTTACTCTAAACCTACCTTTCTTAAATTTAAAGTCATTGCCTCTTGTCCTGTCACTCCAGGCCCTTGTGAAAAGTCTGTCTCCCCCTTTCTTGTAAGCTTTCTTCAGGTAGTGGAAGGCTGCAATTAGGTCTTTACACAGTGTTCTCTTTTCCAGGCTGAACAACCCCAGTTCTCTCAGCCTTTTCTCACAGTAGAGGTGCTCCATCCCTCTGGTCGTCTTCAAGGCCCTCCTCTGGACTCGCTCCAGCAGGTCCATTCTGTGCTGGCACCCCAGAGCTGGATGCAGCACTGCAGCTGGGGTCTCACCAGAGCAGAGCAGAGGGGCAGAATCCCCTCCCTCTCCCTGCTGCCCACGCTGCTTTGGATGCAGCCCAGGACACACTTGGCTCTCTGGGCTGGGAGTGCACATGGCTGGGTCATGCCCAGCCTCTCACCCAGCAGCACCCCCAAGTCCTTCTGGGCAGGGCTGCTCTCCATCTGTTCATCCCCAGCCTGTGCTGATACTGGGGGTTGTCCTGATCCAGGTGCAGCACCAACACTTGGTCGTGTTAAACCTCATGAGATTCTCATGGGCCCGCTCCTCAAGCTTGTCCAGGTCCCTCTGAAGGGCATCCTGTCCTTCAGATGTGTCAACCACACCATTAAACTTTGCAGGTGTCATCTGTCATCCCTCTGTCATCCCTCTGTCATCCCTCTGTCATTAATGAAGACATTAAATAACACTGGTCAGATCCCTGAGGAAACCACTTGTTACTGATGTCCATTGGGACACTGAGTCATTGACCACTACCCTCTGCCCAACCAATTCACCATCTACCACACTGTCCATCCGTCAAATCCTTCCCTCTCCAATTCACACGGAAGGATTTGTGGGGACAATTTCAAAGGCCTTACAGAAGTTCAGATAGATTAATAGATCCATATCTATGATAGATCCATGTCCCTTCCCTTGTCCACTGGCGAAGTCACCCCATCATAGAAGGACACTACAATGATCAAGCAGGACTTGTCCTTGGTGAAGCCATGCTTGCTGTCTCAAATCAGCTCCCTGTCCTCTGTGTGCCTTAGTACAGTTTCTAGGAGGACCTGCTCCATGACCTTCCCATGCACAGAGATGAGGCTCATCAGTAGTTCCCAGGGTCCTCGTCTTTACCTTTCTAAGAGATGGGTACAATGTTTCCCTTTTTCCAGTCACCTGGGACTTCACCTGACTGCCATCACTTTTCAAGTATCATGGAGAGTGGCTTGGCAAGTTGGTTCTCTCAAGACTCTGGGATGCAGCTCATTGTGTGTCAAAGGTTTCTGTATATCCTTATTCCTCAGGGGGTCACGAACCTGATCTTCCCTTACAGTGGAGGGGAACTTGCTTTACCAGTCTGTGTCTTGCAGTCCATCCACTTGACTACACAGGGCTTCTCTATACTTAATACAGATGTTAGGTCCTAGAGAAATGTTATTATTAATTTATTTGCTGTTTAATGTGTCAGCATAGTTTTCAGAAAGCATCTGCATGAGTGTACGGGTATGAGAAATTATCAGAACAATAATTTTTCCAATTAGTCCAAAGTACTATTGTCTGGCATGTTTATTGTTAGGGGTTTTTTCTGTCATGCATTTCCCAACTTAAAAGAAGCAAAATGAGTGGGCATGCAAAATTATACACCAAGACCTCCATTCTACTGTGAATAAAACAACATATTTGAATCTCGGAATAAATACAGTACTGAGAGAAGTATGTTTACATACTAAAGCAAGGGGTTATTAAAACTGTACAGAGAAAGACACAAAGACTAGGTGTTTTTAATTGTGTTCTAACATAGGGTAACAATGAAACTCAAAAAATGTTATGGTGAAAACAAAAATATCTTTGATGTTGAAAGAAGAACAACAAACAGTTTTATTTGATTATGACTAGGAACTCATGAAGTTTATTTACAGATCTGAGAAGATAAAAATTGTGTTAGTACTGATCAGTATTGTAATGCTAGTATATTGTGTTGATAAGACTGAGATGGAAATTAAGTCATTAGATTGAGTGGAAAGTGTTTGACTAAAACCTTGCATCACATATGACAATACAGGCTCTAATTAGTTGTAATACAGTGCTGCCAAAGAGATGTGTTGATCGCTGATCTTGGATGTTTGGATTAGAACAAATATTCAAATTATACTGGGGTGTGTGTAATTTATACTCTTTCAAACTGCCCCCTTGGCCTCTGATCCCTAAAATATGTATCAACATACTCCATAATGATTTTTTTGCAAGGAGAAAAGCACAAATTGAACCATTGCCCAGACAAAAGGTGAAATAGTGAATCTCTTCTAATCCTGTCAGTATTGTTACTGAGGAACTGCAATGTAAAATTTATCACAGACTCAGTGTCTGCCAAGGAAACTTCTGTGATAATACAAAATTTTACATGAATAAAAGAGTACAGAGGCTAGAGCATCAATTTTATTTAAATATTTGAAAGTAATTAATACAGAGAAAGGCAGTTTACTAATGCTTTACCCATTTGTAGATTAAGCAAAGACTCATTAGCTCACATGAGACAGTTCGGTTTTATTTTTAGCTACAGTATGGCTGGTGAAATGCCTCTTCTTTTAGCATTTTCATTTTGCATTGCCTTCAGTCCTGACATGAAAGTTAACATTAATCTGCCAACTCATTCTGATTGGATTGCTTTGGAAGTCACTCCAAAGTCACAATGGCTAAATGGGATGAAGCTGTAAGACAGAAATGCATTGCAGTTAATACCTCTGCAGTACTGAAGCTAAGCCAAGGCCAGCCCTAATTCCTGAAAGAAAACAAATCCACAGTAATCCATCCCTTAATTCTGGACAGTGGCATAATGCCAAAAAATATAAAACATGTATTCCTTACTAAAACACTGCATCTTATTCCACCACGGTTTCTCTTGGCCTTTTATTCATGTAGTTTGAGGTCAGTGAGCAGCATACATGTGAAGGTGTTATCTGTCCTGACACTTACAGCATTCCAGTGTTCTCCTGAAATAAGAGGACTTGGGGAGAGAATGGCACTTTTCAAGTATAATTTCAGGGTTTTTTGCAAAAATTAGAAGACAAAAATTAAGATAACTTCTAATTTCCTCCTCTCAGAATTCCTCTGAGAATATTTTCAGTCATTTAATCCATCTAATATCCATCTGTCTAAAACTACAACTGGCATTGATTTTTCATAGTGTGGGTCAAAATTTGGTTCTGCAAAAAGCAAGGATAATCCCATTCATGTCTAATTAGTCTCAGTTTGGAGATTTTTATTAACATGCTGATTTTAGCCCAAACTTAGACGGTGTTACTTAGAACTTATTCTTCCCTAAAGTGCTTTTGTGATGATAACTTATTGTGACAAAAAGAACCAGTTTGAACATTTCTATCTTCATCCAAAAATGTGTCCTCACGTAGAAATAAGCCTTAAAAATATCTTACTAACATGAAATGTCCCAAAGAAACAGGTAATCACATTGAGATGAATTAGGTAGCTAGAAAGTATTTCTAGAGGTTAGGACTAATTTAGAACCTAAATCAAAATATGTAAAGAATATTTCATTACCTGCTCAGAGCTGAAAAACAAGAATAAAGGAGTGAAACAAGTAAACCTTGTTTCAAGGTTGACAGACCTTGCTGTGAATGAAATCCTGGTAACTACTGTAAGGCCTTGAAGTTGCACATCTCCTCAAAGTATCAGGTGTTCCAAGAAATTATTTTTAAGTTGCTTAATAGAGTACTGGAAAAAAATCTGTTTTCAAGCATTAGATATACTCATGTAAAAAGAAAATATTTTTGCATATTATTCTTTATTAATCCAGTTTGAATCCCTTTCTGTGACACCTAGTCAACTTTGTACTATTTCTGCTGTCTTTAGTAAGACTGCCAGATTGCCATCACCAGAGGAAAAAAAAAAATCTGTGTGGCCTACAGAACTTTACGTAAGAAAAGTACTTACTGCAAACACTTCAGAAGGAGTCAAAACTTGTCATGACTTGGCTTGGCATGACTTGTCCAATTTGGTGCAGAAAGCTGAACGAAGTTGAGCTTTCCCCTCTCACCGTGTTTTAACACCTGTGGTACACTTGAGTTTGGTGCCATTTTCAGTACACGGCTGGATGACTGGAGAGTGGTGCGAAACAGAAACTAGCCACAAGCCAGTCCTCCAGTTCTATGTGATGACATGGCCAAACTTGATGAGAAAAGAAATACAACTTCATGTACCACCTGATATTTTAAACATGATCAACACGTCAGTACCGCGCTGATGAATCTGTTTGCTGCTCTTCAGATGGCTATAGCTGCAGCTCTGTGTAGGCACTCACCTACATATAGGTATGTAAGAAAATTCAGGCCTATTGTTCACATCTACTTTTAAATGTTGAAAACCCCACTTACCTCCAGCAAATGCTGCAAACAATTGATTCACAAGTGAACTATAAATAATGTTCACAGCACAGAGCCCATGCAACATACTGGTTTAGTGTTACTGAATATTCAGAACCTGCTGCCTCTGGTAGCTGTATACACCATGCTCATGACAGGTTTAGGCTCCAGTAGCCCAGAGCCTAAGATCTGGCATGTGTTTTGGAGCTAGAGTATTTGCAGATTAGTGAATACCAGCCACAGGGCCAGGTATGATGTGGAAACTTGAAAATACGAAGTGTCTGTACTGACATTCTAAATATAACTGCAAAATAATATAAAATATGTATGCTGGGAGGAGATGAGGGGAATGACTGACAAATGTTGCCAAATAGAAAGCAATTTAGGCAGCTAGAGGCCCAGCCTTCATCATGCGCAGGACTTCTGCTGTAGACAGATTTTTGAAGGAAAGGCTGCAGGCATGGAAAATGAGATGAAACTGGATTTAGCAAGGATGGAATTTAGCAGGTGAAAGTGCTAAAATGTTCATCAAAGCAAGTGTGGTAGAAGATGGGAGCACCTCTGGAAGGGCAGCTACATGTTTCAATCATGCTGATTTGTCTCCCTTGAAGTTAGTGAACGAGGCCTTGTGCTGCTTCTCTGTACCCTTCCCTGCAGGGTCAGAGTGCTTGACTTGACATGGTTCTTGACAAGGACAGAAGGATCTTCCACATATTTCAAGCCAGGATGATGAAGTAGGTCTCCAGCACCACCATCACAACAGTACAACCTTGCAGTCAGTTGCCTATTTGGCAGGAACAGAGTAAGAAGAAAATGAAACACACGAGTTAAGAAAGCTACCCCAGTCTGGTGTACACAGGGGCAGCTCAGTGTCTGTTCAATGCTGCATTATCACCCATTCCAGGAAGATTTATCGTCTTGGAGGCAGAAGCATATGAGATCATGGAGGTAAGAGTCAAGTAGTGATGTGGCTTTACTGTGCTGCATCTCATATAGTAAATTCCAACAGGACCTGGAGTGCTGTGGTGCTAAAATTTCAATACATAAATCAAGCTACAGACTAAATATTTGGGGTTTGAGCATTTTTTCTGAGGAATTCAACAAACAGAAGGCATAATCTTCTCCTGATTATTCATTTTTTTAAATATTTGCCCAGGCAAAGCTATCTTCAAGGTCACTCAGATACTGCTGTCAAAACCAAAGGTTATAGTAATTTTCACAACTCATGTGATAAATTATGTCTTTGCTATATGGAAATGAATAATTTCATATAGAAACACTGAAATCTTGAGTTGCAATTGGTAAAAAGTTCAGCTACTGCAGTCCATAGCAAATTTTTAAAATGTTTTTACTTTCTTGTGGTGCTGCAAAAATCCCTCCATAGGTACTGTGGGAAAATGCTGAAGCTGATTAAACAGAAATGCCACCAAATGTGTAATGGCTTGAATTGCATTATTTTGATCTGAATCCCAAAAATGTAAAAGTGCATTCTTTTGTTATCCTGACATAACACCTGTAATTTAAATTCGAGGTCTGTATTCCAGACTGTTTTTGACCTCTGTAGTAAGGACAAGAAGTTTGAATGAATATGGAGTCATGACTTGAACCTTTGCCCTCTGCTTTACCACATTCTACTCATTATTCCGTTTCAATCTGCTGTTAAGGGATTCTCCCATCAGCTTTCAAATATCTAAGCATTACATATAAAACTGTGTGTGTTCAAATAAAATTAATCTCCAATGTGCCATTTTATTTTTAGTGTACCAGTTGCTAACCGAGAAAAATAATGTTTGAGCTGTTCTTGAAGTCAGTGAAAAGCTTCAAATATTCTCCCCTGAGATTTGTCAGTTGTGGGGTTAACATTTGCAGAAGAAGATTTAAAATCTCTGCTGATTCTGGCTGGCAAAGGATTACAATACGGTCTTTTCACAGAAATACTGTAGATTGTTCATGTTCTTTTGGGTTTTCTAGGGCATGGCTGAGGACTCCTAAACCTGTTGTTTCTTACAGGATATTGAATTTTGTTAAATTATGGCTTCACCGAGGGCTTTTGAGATATTTTTAGCAGAAGTGGAAAAAAAGAGGTTATTGAAAGGGCAACTAGCAGATGATTTGGCAGCATTACACGTAAAGCATAAACACTGTCTTCTTCCACTGTTGTTTCTTGCTGTTCATGTTCCTCTAAACAAAATATGTCTGATATTTACATGGATCCATTTAATGCCACAGAAAGGAAAGGCGAAATAAGACTTCTTTCTTTTGAGACAATCACATTTTCTTACATAAACACTTAAAAATTTGATGGCAAACAAACGCGTTGACCGCTTGAGCAAATATTATAGGAATATTTTCAAACAGCTGAGATTTTAATTATAAAAACAAAGGTAGTTGTTATGGTTATTCATGGCATTATTTCTGCATGTACCTGAAATGACTCCACATTTATATGGTTTGTCTAATATATCCTCATATTGCAATTATTGCAATGACATAGCCTCAACTAAAAGATGTCACAAAACAATAGAAGAAAAAGACTTCTGTCTAGAATATTAATAAGTGGTGCTAGTTATAGGAAAAAATTATTGATATTTGCCAAGGACTATCAGATACTTTGGAAAATAACCTGAAGAATACCACTTCATTTTCCTTTCATTCTTTTCTTATGAACAAACACGGGAGAAAAATCTATGGGGCATGTATTGTAAGGTAATTATATAGAAAGCTAGAGACGTTGAAGTATTCATGTAGACTGATTTTCATTTTAAAAAATCTAAATTTTTTTGAGATTTTTTTTGCTAAACGTGCGGAGTATGTTCTACAAGCACCTGAAATATGTACATTAATTCAAATTCCTCTCGGTGCTTTGGAAAAAACAACTCCATCAGCCAGACTCCTCATCCCCTGAGCCTTCAGTGATATTATCTCTGTATAAGACACCACTAAATTACTATAGAGTCTTCCAGTGGTTTAGAAAACTGTGTAAGAGCTTGGCAAGAGGCAGCCTCCCTGATGGTGATCTCCTTAGCACCTCACGTGGCTGTGGTTCAGATGCAGATAAGTGGCTGAAGAGCAATGCCTGCACAAGTTAGTTCAAAACTGCAGAGACATAGAGAAGGGATCAAAGAGGCTTGAGACTAACTGGGAAATCAATGAAAATTAAAGGTTTCCAATACTGACAGATTTTTTTTCTCTTTTGGTGAAATTACAGACTCTATTGTTTAAGAGGATGTAGGATTAGTTATGGTAAAAACATTACATAAAACCCTGTCAAAGTTTTATCTGTCAGTTCAATGATATCAATTAATTTAAATGCTAAGATCTTTAATGGGTGGTTTTTATCATGTAAACTGATAGATGTAAAAAATTAAATTAGAAAGTTATTACATAAATGAAAGAGTTGTGTTTTGGTACAAAATGGAATTAGATGTTAAGTGGTATTTTGCCTAGACAAAAATGCTGTAAAATCATAGAATTATTTCGTTTGGAAAAGAACTTTGTCATCAAGTCCAGCCATTAACCTAACATTGCAAAGTTCACCACCAAACCATGTCCATAATGCCACATCTACATGTCTTTTAAATACCTCCAGGGACAGTAACTCTGCCACTTCCTTGGGCAGCCTGTTCCAATGCTGCATAACCCTGTTGGTGAAAATTTTTTACCTAATATCCAATCTACACCTCCCCTGGCATAATTCGAGGCCATTTCCTCTTGTCCTGTCTCTTGTTACCTGGGAGCAGAGACTGACCCCCAGCTGGCTACAACCTCCTTTCAGGGAGTTGAAGAGCGTGATAAGGTCTCCCCGAGAGTCCTTTACTCCAGAATAAACAATCCCAGTTCCCTCAGTCACTTCTCATAGGACTTATCCTGCAGACACCCCATCAGCTTTGTTGCTCTACTCATTTCCTCTTGCTGTACTGAAATGCAATTTCATTTCCTATCACTAATATTCTCTAAAGTTTTTAATATAGAATAATGGACCTAAAGGAAGTTTTCTTAATATTAATTACTATAATGAGTGAAAACTGTCATTACACTTGTATTTTCAGAATTGAAAAGAAAGCATACTTTCAGTGCTACAGAAATGTATGCTACACATTCAGGTGCTCCCAGTGCTAGAAAAATTTAAAGGTAATAGAAGGAGCAGTAACAAAACATTAAGAAAGAGCTGAGAAAATTGGCATTTATTAAAGCTACCTCAAGTGTTGGTTTTGTTGTTGCTGAGAGCCATTCCAAAAGGGCCTATTAGATATTTGTTAATAACAGGTCACTTCCCTTAATATCCAGAATTTTCTTTGTACAGAGTTTTTATCATCTAACTCTCTGTACAAAAGTGGAGTAAAAGACTCCGCATTCCTAAAGATTGCAGTGACAAAGTCTTTTGGAAAAACACAAAAATAAAAAGCCAAGCTTATCTGTATATCTTAATGATATACAAAACAAGAATATCCCACAAATCAAGGACTGGAGTGTAAGGTGGTGTACCTGGGTCAGAGCAATCCTAAGGACAAACACAGGCTGGGCAGAGAATGGATTAAGAGCAGCCCTGCCCAGAAGGACTCGGGGGTGCTGCTGGGTGAGAGGCTGGGCATGACCCAGCCATGTGCACTCCCAGCCCAGAGAGCCAAGTGTGTCCTGGGCTGCATCCATTCCATAACAATGTTGTGGACCTGCTGGAGTCAGTCCAGAGGAGGGCCACAAATATGGTCAGAGGATCGAGCACCTCTCTAATACGGACAGACTGAGAAAGTCGGGGTTGTTCAGCCTGGAGAAGAGAAGGCTCTGGGAAGAGCTTATTGTGGCCTTGCACTGCCTAAAGGGGGCTACAAGAAAGCTAGAGACAGACTTTTTAGAAGGACATGTAGGGATAGGACAAGGGGGAATGGCTTTAAACTAAAAGAGTGTAGATTTAGAATAGATATAAGGAAGAAATATGTTTACACTGCGGTGGGTGAGGCACTGGCATGGGTAGCCCAGAGAAGCCGTGGATGCCCCATCCCTGGATGTCTCCAAGGCTGGATAGGATTGAGATCTGAGCAACCTGGTCTAGTGGAATTTGTCCCTGTTCATGGCGGGGGGTTTGGAACTAGATAATATTTAAGGTACCTTCCAACCCAAACCATTCTATGATTCTATGACTCCTGGTTTCTTGGCTTCAGGAAACTTTTTTATTATGAACAGGAAACACAGGAAACATTTATACTTATTGTCTTCCTCTTTGTTCTTGCTATATCGTACATGGTGGTAAACCTAGACCTGGATTCATTCCTGACACCTTAAAATTCCATGTAAATCTTCTTGCTGCAGCAACAGAAGATGCCAACTAGCTTTGCTGGAAATGGCATCCCAGCATCATGTGCAGCTGTCTAACCATGTAGAGGGCCAGGATTATCAGAAGTGAATAATGATTCTGTTACCCAAATGAAACCTCTCCATGTGTCAGACAGTGGGTAGAGCCATATCTTCAAAATCAATATCTAAATATGCTGGAAGGAGCATACTTAACATCTTTAGAAAAATCTTATCATTTAGGACAAGGACTGCAGTTAGGCAATGACAAAGCCAGTGAGTGTTGTCTTATGATATATTGCCTTTGCCCTACAGATCTTATCCTGTGAGGAGTGTTTGCAAAGATCCCCAATCAGATATTATATTTCTTGTGCCACAAAATGAATTGAAAATAGATTGTGAGGTTTCATAACACACAAGATGCTCCATACATTCATCTTTATGAATTCAGGTTGTGAAAAGACGCATGATTCTTTCACTTGTTTTGAGTGAAAAGGTTTGAAAATGTATCTTCTTTCCTTCTGTGTCAAAGTGATACTGTAGGAAAACACTGGACAGCTGAACTAAATGAATGGGTGAAAAAAAATCAGCCCAGGATTGGTTAATTATAACTGTATGTCTCATTACCTCTCTAAAAAAACCCTGAAAAGTCAATTACTCTGTAATTCCATGAAAATCTGTCTAATTTTTTTTCAGGAACACCTTTGCATTGTGCTGTGAATGCCAAAAGGGGCAACTTCAGCACAAGCAAACATGGAATCACCTGTCACTCATTTCTTCCAAGCCAATCTAAGAGAGAACACATGCCAAATGATCCTTTGTAATGTGGAAGAAAAAAAATACACTTTGTTCTCCTAAACACTATCATTCAGATTTTTATTATGCGGGAAAAAGTGCTTTTGTAAGAATAAAACCATCACCACCACCAAAAGCCCAGATGATTGAATGTGCTCTAATGTAAAATTTTTCTGTGCAAATTCAGTATGCCAGATAGGGAAGAAAAAACTTTTAGGAAAGGAAGAGGCTATTTCATACAGAGCCTGCACTTTCAACTCACATAAGAAAATTTACTTTCAGACAGGAGAATTTTAAAGAATTAGAAATGGATTCAGGAATGAGATCATGCAGTAGAACACTCTCAGTTTTCCTGTAGAGATAGACTAGGAAATGTGAAGGGCAGAATAGCACATGAGTGGTTTTCACACCCAGTCACTCAACAGTTGTGGGAAAAGTCTCCACTGCTCACAGTCTTTAGCCTCTTTGTAAGACCATATGTTTTTAAACAGTACCAAGAACCTCACGTTTTTAAAGGAGAAATAACAATCCAGAATAGTAAGTCACCAACTCCTAAGTGTTTCTGGTAAGCAAGAAGTCATATGTAGTGCTATGCCTAATCTTTCAAGGTCATAATATAGTAGGACATTGATGTATTTTCTGAAGTGAACCTAGTAAAGAACTTTCTTATTATTAATAAACATAGATTCTAGAAATATATGCATGAAAATATTATACAGTTAGTGATCTATATTCTGAACCAGATTATTTGGAAAACAGCACAAGTTCAGTTTTACAAAAACAGTTTTGGAAAGCTGAAAAGAATAGAAGAAAATTAAATACCGAAAGGAAAGCCACTTGTGTCAGTATTTTTAATGCTGGTCTCCTTCTGCACTGTACAATGGTGATTTTCTTTTCAAATGATTACTAATGAGATGGAGATTGCATGCTTCTATTTTTAAATCAAAAGGTGTAATTGTGTCCTTAAGGAATGCCACTGGATAGTGCAAAGTAAAAGATCCCCTGTCTGCAAGGACTGTTTGTTTCACTACTCTTTTGAACGTCAACGTTTCTTTATTAATAAATACACAGTCCAAGTTCTAGGATTGGATTAGATTAGAGCAGGGTTTAGGAAGGGATATAGCTTTTTCTCCTCTTTTCACTCCAAAAACTATTTGTTTTGTTTACTCCACCACAGAGGACCGAAAATCTAACCATACTCATCAGCTGTGTGGATGGTTACCGGATTTGCTGACCACTGACTTGACTGTTTATTTTCTTGCACCAAACTGTCTGTACATGTCCTCACTTGATGAGATTGGAAGAAAGAAACACTGGGAATCTGCTGCTTGAAGTGACTTGGTGTCAAAGCTAGTGAGGAAGTTGCTAAAAAAAAAAACCTTACACAGAAAATTAGAGCAGAATCTGTCTCAGAACTCTGGAGGAGAAGTCTAAAACTCAAGATGTGCTTGTGACACCCCCCAATAGCAAATAGTAGCCCGTAAGATGTGTGGGAGGCCTCAGGAAACAGTCACTGGATACTTAAGGAATTTACTGACCTTGAGACTGAAGAGAATACTGAGGAAGGGCCAGATGCAGAAGGTGTGTCATCAGCACTGAACTCTTTATTACGCTGTAACAGCTGTTGCTATCAGAGCAAAAATATTTCCATTCCTCTGATTCCCACTCTGAGCCTGAATGTAATCCTATGGCCTGGCCAAGGTAAATAGTGCATAGATCAGGCAGACCAGCACAGCACTTTCATCAGAGGGCTGTTGTACGAATAACACTGCTTTAAATGTCCACAAAAATAATCTATTCCTCTTAATTTACTGTAGTGATCTATTTGTTTGACTAATTATTTTTGTGAAGAAAATCTTCTCTTGCCTTATGCCATTCACCATGAAAACGTCCTCAACTTGGTGCACCACACTATATAGATTGCAAAAATATTCTCCACCAGTATAAAGAAAGGCTTTAAACATGTCACTCCTTATTAATATCACAGCGTTAGGAGCCAGAGACAAAAGGGAGGAGGGCAAAATTGTTGTTGCTTTATTTAGAAACAAAGTACATGGGGGAAAAATGTCTCACTTGTTACAAGGCACATGGTGATGTCACATTCCACAAAGATTTTGGTGCAAGGAATCTAACAGTCTGTATCTGTTAATTTTTATAGCACTTAACACTAACTGGAGCAGAAGGAAAATACAGTATTTCCTTTTACTGCTAAATATAGGAATCCCATGGAGCCTGTAGGTAAATTCTTGTTATCTAAGGAATCGCTCGTTACTCAGTCAAGTCTGCACAGGAAGACAAGGCTATCACACACTTTTTGAGATGCCTGATACTGGCTGTTTAGAAAAGTCTGACCTGAGCTCATTCCTAAGGTAAATTACCTCCTTCAATGTGTTCCCGGGTAGACCACAGTTTGCATGTCAGCTATAGGGCAGATGGTTCTATAACAATGATACCTGTATGTACACTGTGCCTCCCACAGACTCCTTTCCTTTAAAAAGAAACTTGAATGGTCAAGAAAGAAATCTGCTGCATTGCAGTCCCAAGTTTTCCATGGGTCTGTGTGGCTGGAAACTGAAGCTGCAGAAGGAGCCAATCAGCCTGCCGTGTAAGTGCAGCCAAACAATGGTAATAGAATCTCAGCGCACTGAATTATTGCATACATAATGGCATGCAATCTTATGCGACATGAGTACTCAGAGGAAAGGGTATTTTATTGATTTGGATCATAAACACTTTCTGGCAACATCATGATGTTGACAAGATATTCAGTTCTGTACCCACATTATAATAGTCCCGTCATATGCTCTTTTTTTTGGTCAGAAGGCTACTAGTTTTTATGTAACTTTTCTGCCACACTTTTTTTTCATCTTGCCAGATTTATAACAGAGTTATTTTAATAGAAATTTTGAAAATTGAAATAATTCCTTGTCCACATATGTAGCAGACATGAGAACAGAAATGACACCTTCAGATACTGATAGCTTAATCATGAGTGCTTTAAAAAAGTTATTTATTCTGACAGTTCATGAAAGAGTCTGATAGCAACTGCTGATACCAGGAAGCATGGTGTTATTCAATGCATACACATAAACAAAATATGCAAGGCAGAAAGATCTGCCTGGTTGAAATTTATTTCAGCTGTTTTGAAACAAAAGTGTGAAGTGGTAAATAGACCACAGAGTATGATCTACTTCACTGTTTGCAGTTCATGGGTGATAGATACTCCTTAATACCATGAAAGTTGATGGGCACTTGAAACATAACACACAATTTTCACTCTGCTTTCCCTGATTTGTCAAGATTCTGCAATTAGCAAAGTTACAGTCATACATTTTAAAGCATACAACACTATTTCTGCCTCTAGCATCTTCAAGACCATCAGAGCACCATGTGACTGCAGTTACTTACTATGGGACAACATCACTTGCAGGTTATTCAAAGTGTTTCAGGAAATTTTCTGTTCTTGTGTAATTTCTAGAACGGTACCATACCAAGCCTGCTGAACTTCAGGCTTCTGTGCTGTATGATAAGAAGTATGATACAAACATTTTGTAAAGTAGACAGTTCAAATATTGTATCATCCTGAAAGAAGGGTGCTTCAAGGAGAAGGGATGTCCAGCTTTTGGAGCACATTTCTTAGATGGAGTGTGACAGTTGTCTAAAGACTTGAATAGTGAGATGGGCTGTGCTGAGTGTAGCTAGACGATGAATCACAGTGCTGTGGCAGGGAGATTGAGTGAATTAATTTATAGTGATAAACCAAATCACAAAGCAGAATACTATGAAAAGTTGAAGATCAGTCTTCAGCGGTCTGAAGTGGTCAGCGAATGCAAAGAAGGAAGCAGTGATTTCTAATCTGTCATGTTAGTCCAGAGGATTTGGGGGTTTGATGCATTCAGTAGATACACAAAAACAAACTGCATCTTACCCTGGGCCTAACTGCATAAAGACCTATACAAATGTTTAATATTACATAGATGCTGTAGACATGTTTAAGATTTTGACAAATACATGTCTGCTTCCCACTTCTACATCAGAAATCGGGCATAAACATTGACTGACAAGCCATCTGACAATAGATTATAGACTGAATATCTGAGGATTTAAATGTCCCAAGTAAAAAAGTTTCCCAGTCCTCAGAAGAATTGTAGAAGTTAAAAATTTCTCATTCTAATGCCTCCAAGGATTGAAATGTCCAGGCTCAGTTTTCCCTGCACAAGAGCTGCATAACTCTTGTATGAGTGATGATGGGCTCAGCCATCCATGCAATGCAGAGAGAGACAGTGCTCACATTACACCGCCACAAATGTGTTGCATCCTCATGCCTCATGGAAGAGGGGAATTTGGCAACCAAAGCTCTTCACAGCTAAAAGCTGACTGCTTGGCAAACTGCTGGTTATGCTCTTTAGTTCCTTCAGTTGTGCTGAAATACTAATGGGGATACTGATTCCTACTACAAGCATTTTAGAAATGGTTTTGAAGCTGGGAAAAAAGGTGCCCAACCCTTCCCAACATCTGAAGTGGGAAGTGTTGGTTCAATCTTTCTTCTTCACTGGGGAGGCCCAAATGCACCTTTAGTGAGTGTTATGAGTGGAGTAAAGGCATTACAGTTTTGGGGATTAATGTCTGTTAAGTTGCTGATCTGGTGAGGGAGAAGAATGATAATATGTTAAAAGCACAGCTGTAAGAGTGAGAAGAATGCATTCCATTTTTCTCTCTTCATGTTAGTTTAAATTTCTCCCTTCCATTTCTACAAATAAAGCAGTAGTTTTAGTTTACATGTGTCAAAGGACTTGGTGCAATGATTTTTTTAAGAGAGTATTTTGATACTTGTAGAAACAGTGCCTAAAAATATTTTAACATGCTATTTTCAGTTTTAAGTAGTACTGTTCAGCCAATCCCCATTTGCTCACAGATTTTGAAAGCTCTTTTTCTCTATTTTTGAGGGTACCAAGTAAAATCTAAAGAAATCAAATAAATTTAGAAAAATCTAAAATTGTTCTTTGCCTTAACCTCTCCTGGTAAAGTCATGGAAAAAACATGGCCCTTGGGATAGCTACAAAGTGGGGCTCCTAATTGTACCCTGCTTCACATTTTTTGCATATAAGAGTTACAAAAAGGCTAAGAACATTGGGTTATATAAAAATATTGAGACATGTAAATATCGTCTGTCTGGGCTGCAGTTAAGGGAGAGAGAATGGAGACTCCAGTGGGCCATTCATTCCACTTTAAAAAGTTAGTTGCTTGGGATTTGCAGAAATAATTGTCCACCCCTTTCTCTTCCACAGAGATGGACAACTAGCTTAGAAATTACACTTAATTTTCAGCAGATTAAATGTGTTAATATGGAAAAGAAAGTAGAATAATTGTTCAATTTTTCTTGTAAAAACTAGAAAGATCAAAGTGACCAAAGTTTGAGAGGTTTCTACCCTCTTTGGTGTAAATATTTCATTATTTTTCTGCTTGTCATACTATTTCTGTCAGCGTGTTCTAGGTTTCTTCAGACTGGCTGTGAGTTCTTGGCTGCATGCTAATAGAGCTCAAAATTAGGTCCCATATGGTTCTGGACACCACCCAATACTAAAGCCAGAAGGAAGGGTTACTTCTAATGGAGAAATTTCAATCTATCCCATACTCAGAAATCTGAAAGCACTCAGATTCAAAGTTCTTTTTTGTCTGTGCTCTACTTAACATCAAAAGTCTAAATGTAAAATACATGACAAGGGGAAGACAATGCAGAGAGAGGAAAGAGTGAGTAGGCAGAATTCCACTCTGCAAGGCCGGGAATAGATTTGCTGCTGTTAGCAGAACTGCCACTAAACACAGCGCACAACGCTGTAAATATCACAGCATGGCACTATCTGCATCTTACAAAAGATCACACCAGGGCAATACTGATGTGGTCTCTGTACTGTATACGGCTCCAGCGATAAAAGGCGGGAGAGTTGCCATCATGCCCATACATTTTATGCTGTGAAAAGAGTGCAGGATATTTTTATAGCTGTCTGGTTTCCCTCTTTTCCTTTAGGCGTCTTTCCTCCGGCAGCCTTCCAAATGCAAGGCCATCAAACAAGAAAAATAAACAAATAAAATAACTGGATCAGCACTGTGCATACAAACCTAGGAATTTTAAAGAAACAGGTTAGAAATATGGGGTTTGCATGGCTTGCAGTTTGAAAGGTCAGAGAGCAGCTAAAACCTGGCAGCTAATCCCCGGTGCTCACTGACAATATCCCAAACCTGCCTTTTAATGCTTTATTCTTGAAAGGCATATAAAATAGGCAGAAATCACAAAAAGTTTGGGAAACTCGACATTCTTTGCTTATTTTTGGTTTCTTTCAGTGATGCTTCATTCAGGATCAAGCTTTTATAATCCATGTGTTTTGCAGACACATGGAGTGATAAAGGTTTGCAAAGCTCTTCAAAACGACTTAGATAGGACCGAAATGATAGACATCATTGACCATGATGGAAGCCCGTTGTCATTGGCCAAATTGGTTTTAAAGGAGTTGGATCCAAGTAAGAATTTTAGAGCCCAAAACCAGCATTTCTTCAAGATTAACTGGGAAGTATGCATTGTTGCTATTGTCCTCTCTTCACTGCTGCCCATGACTCATCTTCTAGAGCACTGCAACTGCTGGAACTCCAGAGAAAAACATTTCCAAAGCATTTCGTGCCTGAGTGGGAGGACTGAGAGAATCCATAATGCTGCACTCTTCTGGGAACACAAGTATTGCCAGCACTAGGATTAGGATAGATGGGAATTATTAAAGCAGCTGATTCAGTGTAGGATTTCCACTCTCATCACATCTCTGAATGGACACATGTTCTTTTTCCATGGCTCACAAGGTTCATGCAAGGGACAGTATCACAACCCCATTTATCCTGAGACTACTTCTATGACTAAAGACAGGATTTTCACTAATGTAAGGCAACAATAAGTTGGTTTTTTTTCCCTGGAGAAACAGAATGAACAAGTTAGGTAAATGAAGATATTCGTAAAGACAGTTGGAATATAGAAGGAACCTCCTACATGAAAAGAGATGAGAAGTGGACAAAAAAAGTGCGGGAAGTAAGCTAGAATGGGAAGTGGAATGGTAATGATGTTAGAAAAGAGGATGATTTAGTTTTACACAACTGGGAATGGAGATGTGCCTTAGGAAGGCCAGAATAAGGGGAATACCAGCATTTAGACACCATTGATGCCTCCTCAGCCACCTAGAAACAGAGACTAGACAAGAGTAAGGGAATAAAGACAGGTATTTATTTGAAGGGCCTTCAAGGTACACCCTGAGGGAGCCAGAGGCTGCTTCCAAAAATTGGACCCCAAGATGGACGACAGGTCACGAGTTCTTCACACTTTTATAGGTTTGGTTCATTTGCATATCAGGGTTAATTCTCCAATTAAAGCCCCAGTTTAGCGATGTAACGCCCCTCAGCTTGCCCCCCTTAGAATCTTTAGTTTACACATTTTGGGCCTAAAAACAGCCTGGCTGTCCTTGAAGGCAAAGCCCGGAGAGGCTTTGTTATGTCTACCTAGTACGAGAGAGTAGGAATTACAAGCTACAAGGAACTTCAGAGTTACACTCTAAGCAGTACAGAATTTGAAAATAGAAAAGTTAAAACCTAAGGCATCACCATCACAAAAGGGAGAGAAAAATCTGGAAATTCTTCCTGACAGGTATGAAAAGAAATCACAGAGAAAGAATGAGATGTGAAATTGGGTCGAAAAATTCAGAAAAATTAAATCATTCAGAAAGCCTTTTTTATTGTTCAAGCCTTTATTATTGTTGTATTGTTATTTCTCCAGGTATCTGAGTTGTAGATATTAATGCTACAGTGTGAATCCTACTTCATGTCTTATTTTGCTTTTCATGTCTCATCATGTAGAATCTTTCTGGTACTCAATACTTCATTGTGGCACTGGGAAAGAAAGAACACACGTTTTGCTGGTGATCCCAACTCCTCCAGTTATTCTGAATTTTATCAGTTTTTGTATTTATGCACTGTCTTCGTGCACTGCAGTACAGCCTTACCAGAAAGCTGATGGTAATATGTAGAAAATCTTTCCATAGAACTCTGCATCATATGTGCCCTGAAAAATCAAGGCTTGAATGTTTCTATGGACACATATCTAACAAGGACTCTCTCACTGACGTAAGAAAGAAAATTAATGAGAACCCATTACTTGAGACCTGATAGACTTTGGCATCTCTGCAAGAATGACAGATTTGTTTCTTGAAGGGCAGAAGGTCACGAACAAACAGAAGATGGATGTATAAGTATAGAATATATAGGAATATAATATCACATATTTAATTCCACATATCAGAGGAATTATACACATTGATCAACCAGGAGAGAGAGGAATAAACATAGACTTTCTGCAAAAGTATTCATCAAGTGGGAAGCACCGCTGATAGTGTTGCAGAGTGTGGGGTGAGAGAACACATAGCTGAGGGAGATAACAGGAGGAATAATGTGTATTGGTAGATTTAAGAGTACAGAACTGATTAATTAAGTGAAACTTGCAATATTGCACAATAGCATTACTGCAGGCAAAATAGAGAGCTATTTCTTGAAGGCTGTGATCAGAAAGTTGGGATTTTCTCAGATTTTTAACTTAAAATGTGCTATATTATTCTTGTATCAGGGAAGACAGTACAGATCACAATTGCACCATCCTCAGTAAAGTAGTAAAAGGTCCCACAAGTGTTGAGGGTTAACCCTGGCCAGCAGCTCAGCCACGTAGAGTCTCTTACTCACTCACTCCAGTGGGATAGAGGGGAGAACTGGAAAAGTGAGGACACCCACAACACAATAGTGGGTTGAGATAGGGACAGTTTAGTATGGAAAGGGAAACAAAACCAGTTTATGCAAGGAAAGTAAGGAATTAATTCACTGACAGGCAGCTGTTCAGCCATTTCCAAGAAAGAAGGGCTCCATCATGCATAAGAGTTAGTTGGGAAGACAAATGCTCTAACTCCAAATATCTCTCCTGCCCTTCCTCCTTCTTTCCCCAGGCTTTTATTACTGAGCATGACATCATGCAGCATGGAATACTACTTTGATCAATTGGGGACAGCTGTCGCAGCCATGTCCCCACTTTCTTGTGTACCCCCAGCCGAATTGCTGTCAGGTTAAGGGTGAGAAATCACAGAATAACAGAATGGGTCACGTTGGAAGGGACCACAGTGGGTCATCTTCTCCAACCTCCCTTCTCTAGGAGGGTCATCCCAGAGCAAATGGCATAGGTTTTTGTCCAGACAGTTATTGAATATCTCCAGTGAGGGAGACTCCACAAACTCTCAGGGTAACCTGTTCCAGTGCTCGGTCACTCACACAGTAAAGTTCTTCCTCACATTCAGGCGGAACTTCCTGTGCATCAGTTTCTGCCCATTGCCTCTTGTCCAATTGTTTGGCAGCACCGAGAAGAGCTTGATGCTGTGTAAGCACTGTTCAGCAGCGTGATAACTAAAACACTGTTATGTTATCTATACTGTTTTGTTCGCAAATGTGAAAAATAGAAACCTACCAGCTTATTATGAAGAAAATTATCCTCCAGCTCTGTGAAAAAAAATAGGGTCTCTCCATGTTATCTTTTTACTTCAAAATCTGGGAACTTACCGAGAATTAACTTGGCAAAAAAAGGATCAGGAGAGGAAACTTAGACATCTACATGTGCAAGAGAGGACTAGCAACATCCTGCCCTTACTCTGTGAGCATGCTTTTTTTTGATGATCTGTGGGGAGCTCTGTCACACGAATGGAGCTTCCTTTTCAGCATGGGTCTGGAACTGCCACCATCAATATTGCCAGCTAGCGGGGTAGTGATTGTCACGCAATGGGCGAAATGGCTGAAGCAAAATCAGCCCCTTAGCACTTCTCCCCTCTGCACTTGCCTTCAGGGATGCCTTGGATGAGTGCTCAAAGATTATATAACCAGGCAGCAGCTCTTTAGGCTGGTTTGTGAGCCTACAATATCTGCTATAGCTTGCTCTGAATAAAATGGATGTGCTTGCTCAGAGTTATTTACATACTGCTGCCATGGATGTAGCTTCTCTCAGAAGCCGGGCATCATCAAAAGTTCACATTTTTTACTAATTAAAACGGTTTGCAATAATTAAATTTTATGTGTCTGTGTTTCTACTTCGAAAAGGCTAAATAGTTGGCAAGTGTCCTAAAGCAGGATTAGGCTGCAGACCAGCTCAGACAATGCTTCCAGGCATCGAGGATGTACTGCAGAATCAGTTTAATAAAGTCTGATTAGATTACTTTCTCCAGTCAATTTGAAGCACTGTGGCCATGGGATAAATCATCTTTTTATCTCACCACACTGCTCTTTTTCTTTGCTGAATTATATTTTAAAAGCACTAAACATATTTTTTAAATATCTATTTATTTACAGATGCAAAGAAGCACAGCCTCATGAATTCCCTGTTGTCCCAATGCAGTTTGATATTATATCTCAGTTTTGAAAGGATTGACTTTGCTTGCAAAGTCTGTACTCGGGTTTCCCTTCTTAATATATCTCTTTTTCCTCTACATAAATAACCTTGTTAGTATTACAAGAAAACCGTCCTGAATCTCTTATCTTGATTTGTCAAGACAACTGCTTGTACTGAAAACAGCCATAAAGTTACACGCTTCTGACAAATTACTAGTATAAACAGGGTGTTGAACTCCAGACATTTATGTTAACACGTACATGGATTTGAATATCTTTAAACTTGATTTATTGCGTGCTCTGTGAAACAAATAAAGACTCGTTTAGAACGGCTGAGTCTAGAAGTCCTTTGTTTAAGTTTTCAATGCTAACAGCAACAGAGATTGCATTTTGATCGTTTCCTACCTAACACCATGACTAGTAGAAGCTGTATTTAAGGATTTAAGTCAACAGAAAACATGCCTTCCTCTGACCTCTTCTTATGATGCTGTATTATGCCAACAGACCCTAGTATCCAGTTCAACTCCTTGAAAATACATTATTCCAATCTGATTTGCCTTTCACCAGTCTGTGCCCAGTCAGTTTTTCAGTCTGATGTGGTCTGGACTTTCTTAGGTTGATATAAAAATTCTGTTGTATTGTGTACATTTGCAATTCATTTTCTATCAGAATAAAGAAATATTTCACCTTCTTCCAAGGTTATTATTTCTATAAAATACCATATTAAGAAATAAGTATTGTTCCCCATGGACTCTGGAATAACATTCGGTAAAACTACTCCTAGTACCTGGAGGTGACAGGAATATACAGTGTCCAAACCAGAGGCCATCTTCTAGGTCAAGGACCAACTCTACAAAAAGCTGCTTAAGTTTCTGTCTCACTGTTAACTTCCGAACAAGGGTTTTCAATGGTTTGCAGCCTCATTCAAGTGAAATGGCCTAGGATGAGCTTAAAAAAATAATTTAAGAATTGCATTATAATTGTCTACTGTCACAAGAATGAATACTTGTGATCATCATCTTAATACATTAAGCTGATAATTTAAAACAGATTATGCCCATGTGGTCTATCCATACATTCCTGTTTTCATACCTTCTTCTAGTTTATTTTCTCCTAACCTAATTAACATATAATTTCCCTCAAATTGCATTTAAGCACTGTTTTCAAATAGGTGAGCAACATATGGATGGAGAAATGAGGGGAAAAGAAAGAGAAGTAAAACCTTTCCCTCATATTTTCTAGGGAGTCCTCAAGGACTAGACAAGGAGCCCTGACACATCCTGTTAGGTTGCTGCTAAAATTTTTTAAAAAATCAGACTGCAGTATGCATGTGGTGGCTTTTAATAAGCTTTTTTGCAATTTTCTCACTTGGCACTAGCTACCATTAAAAGCTGGTGCAGAGTAAATAAAAGATCTCAAGCTTCTACAAAGAGATGCAACAACCCAAACACATATATAGTTTGAAAGCCTGAGATGTCTAGTCTGGCAAACCATGTTTCCTTAGTTTCCTTTGAGAAATTCATTCTCCTGTGACACCTTACAAAAACTGAGTACTGATACACTTTGAAGCCCAGATTGGTGGGGCTCATCTAATTGCTAGTGAAATGTCACTAGAAGCTGTTAAAACTTGGTTAAACCTTACAAACCAACTCACTCAGCAAAACATGTTAAAATAATCTGGATAGGAGCCAGAAGAGATGAGACAGGATTATTTAAATCTAATATGTGTTAGAATACAGCTTAAGTCCTCTGACCCTAATCACTTTCCACTGGAGTACATCAAATTAGGATCCTGGGACAATTTACGTGGGAGTCTGAGTAAATGTACTAGCTTTGCCCTGTGGAAGAATTCATGGAAAATTCTTCCATGAAGAAACATGGATAGCCTCATATTAGTTCCAGAGGCTATCTATATGCATGAGAAAGTCCAGCATAAAAACTGCAGCACTGGTTCTGACTCTGAAGTATAAATACGGTGGACGATGAGATGTGCTGCACCTTTAACAGCCTCTGATGCTGCTCTTTTTCACATTACCTCATGAAGTTAATTTTGTGTAATAATAATTACTGCATAGTTTGCAGGCTTTAATTTTCTTTAAGCATTCTCTTAGAATTCTGTTTGCTTTCAAGACTGCCTTTCTCAGCTAATGGCCTGGAAAAAGATGAGGTGGGCTTGGATAACATGATCGTCTCTGCTGTGCATTTTTAGAGAAATGTCAATCAGGTCATAGCAATGACATTGTTTTAATGAGGGAACTGAAATTCTTGGGAGATTTGTGACACGGCAATATTCAGAAGTGCTTTGGACCTCTCCAACTGCCTCTCTTACTCTAAAAAAATGGGGTGCCTTGAAGTAACTAGAGATCATTGGTGCTGACACCTGGGGTTGTTTATTTGGCATGGATGCATTTATTCCGGTTTGTTCCTGATGGGGGTTGTTCGATAGGCTAGAGGTAAAGTAAGCTATATGTCAATTTTTTCGCTTTGTTTTACCTGATTTTCCAGTTTTTCGTTATTGCATTTACTTTTCTTGGGGTGTTCAGAATAACATAGTTCTCAAAGCAGGACTGTGAGCAGCTTGCCATCAAACCACTTGCAAAGAACCACATTTCTGATCATTTAGTCATACAGGTGTAGATAAATAGTCTTCAACATTCTACTGTGTTTAAGTCATGGAAAACTAGTTAGGTAAGTAAGCAATTAGATTTACAGGGATAGTTCCTTAGGTACCTCATCACTGCTTTTTGCCTCTTCTGTGTCACAGGAGTCAATGCAGCTAGCTTCTTCCGGCTTAGGAATATTCTATGAAGTATACCAAAAGTAGAAGACCAGTTGAAATACCTATTACCTGGATCTAATATATCTCTTTAAGATTTACAGTGTATAGTTTTTTTTTAAAAAAAAGGCACAGGCAGATTTGTGATCTATTTTGATACTGATAGAAAGAATAAGAGATGATTTTTCAGAGCAATGAGTTCAAAAACAATATATGTTTAGAAGACTAACGTGTATACGGTAGTGCTATTTTAAATTGGCAGCAACCAAATGTCTCTGCAGTCTTTGACTTTCTGAATAAGATGAAGTTGCTTGTCTCTGACAAGCTTTTAAAAAACAATTGCACCTGTGACAGTCTGTTTTGTAAGTTAACATTTTCTGTTATTTTGACTGAGTGAAGTCTCTTGCAGGGTAACAGAACTATGGAAGCATTTCTGCACTCAAAACAAAAAGCCAAGAAACTCCTAGCTTTTCACCAGAACTGAAGCATTCTAGAAAGAATTTCACCAGAGACACTGCAGTCGCAGCATTTACTTTTGTGAATGAGAGCTACTATTTCCACTTAGGAAGGAATTTCCGTGAGCCTGTACATTAAGGACTTTTAAAAAGGTTCCCTATCCCCTCAAAAAATCCTTGCATTTCTCAATAATTAAAGCAACATATTTCTCAATGATCTAAATAATATACTGGAGATGAACAAATCATTTGATCATAAGGCTACATATGAATTTTTATTTATAGTCTCACAAGGGACAAAAATGTTTACCCTAATCAGTATCTCCTATTGTTCCTCTGTTCTTGCTATGCATCATTGAAACTGTGACTTTAAACTGTCTCTAGATCCAAATTCATATTTATTTTGAGGCTTAGACTAGAATCCATACCAGAATCAGCCACAGTACCGTGACAGTGAATGTGATTAATGTCAATCATCTCTTTCAGGCACCTGTCTCATTTCAATGCAACTCCTCTTCTGGAAGCAAGAAGTCCTTCACAGACAATGAAAACAAACTTTGGCTAAATGCAATTCAGGACTGTGACTAACCACATAAAGTTGATGAATTTTCTGCTGCAGTGGTTGCTACAGTTCATCTCCAGCCACGTAGAGTAATTCTTTTAGCAACTGCAAAAATAATACTACAAAGCTTGCTGTGTTCCCTTTACAGAGCTGAGTAAAGCCCCATTGGACTATGGTTTTTACCTATCATCTTCTCCCCATCTAGATTTATACCTAAAGCAGGTCATGTATGACAAAAAGGGTTCTCATAGGAAATAATTGTTACATTGTAGAAAGCTGCAGTGTTTAGTGGGGAGCTGCTCAAATCTAAAATGACCAAATTCGAGAGATGTCTTTAACAGTCAAGGTGTCAAGACACCATTCGGTCTCAGCTGTTATATTAATCTCAGTCCACAACAGCCCTAGAAGATACCCAAATCAAGAATTTATAGCTTTCTCTCTTTCTTCCTCTACCTTTCAGAGTTCTTTGTGATTAATTCCTAAAAGAATAGGTCCAGGTGGACTGGCTTAGGTTTGCTGACTCTGCTGTGATGGCCTTTCTTATGTCTCTGGTTTCTGTTCCAAAATTTCAGTCCTGTTCTTTTTCCTCTTCTGTCCTCTTCCCTTCTGTGCAACTAGCTTTACTCACAACTTTATCCTTTTTGGGCATGTATGGATGTTATTTTCAGTTATTACAAGTTTCAGAGTTCTTTGCTGACTGCTGAGTGTCTCCTTTGAAGTTCTGCTTTAAGTAGTTAAAAGGTTTTAAGGACGTCTTGAAAGCTCAAGGTTCTGTTTACACATGGATGAGCAGAACCGGGACCCAGTCTTACCTGATAATTATATATGGCATCACTGGGAAGGAACATCTGTACCTGGGTTGAGGATGTGCCTCGACTTTCATTATTTCTTGTATTTTGAAAGCATAATTTCTTTCTAATGGTAAAATCCTCACCCAATAATTGAATTGCAGTTATTTAAATTAAGGAATAAATAAGATTTTGATGCAGGAAATGAAAGGTTTTTTTCATCCTGTTAATTGCTTGTATTTATCTGACTTAGTAGATCAGATGTTTTAAATCTAAACTCCCCACTATCCATAAAGTCATCTTGGATGAATAAAAAAGACAAAACAGACACTGTACTTTAAAATGGCAAATTGTCACAGCTGGAAAACGTTTGTTGCTTCTCCTCAGCAGTGCAAAAAGAGAAAGAGAGAGAAAAACCTCAGCCTATTTATTCAAGCTGCTAGTAATCTCAACCCTGCTGCTGTCAGTCTGTCACTTCCTCCAATTAGAGTGACTGGCAGCCATAAATACGTATTCTTCCCTTTCAAAAGTCTGCTTGTTGACAGGTAGAAATTATCCAAGGATGTGATGCATTTATCACGATACACACTTTGTGCTAGGCGTGAACACTCTCAAGACAAAAAATAGAGTAGCTGTGTTCTGGGAGACTCATTACACATGTCAGAAACTGAACCTTAATTCTGTGTCTTTGGATTTTTGCTGTTTGATTGAAAACTGTTTTCCACAATTGTTTAATGTTTTGAAAAATCAGGGAAATCAGTTGTAAGCACAATGCATTTGAAAATGAACATGTGATTATTGACATGGTATATAAACTTAGCTTTGGTGTGCCTTAGGGTTATAAGCAGGGATTAGAAATAAGCAAGCGTGCAGTGGCATGAACAAGGACTGCCACAACAGCACCTGTAGGACCATGCTACTTTGGTAAGACAAATCCTCTCAAAAGTAGGTATAATAAAATTGCACTAGTGCTCCTTAGCTGGAACTCTCACATTTTTAACAGGATGTTCTGTAGATGCCAGATAAACACCTCTGCTTACTGGCGGAGGAGGTGCAGACAGTGGAGAGCAGGCAACAGATAAAGAGTGCATACCTTTTTAGCCAATCACTTTCACTAATGCATGGTATGTTTAAGAAATCCTTTTACCATAAGCTTGCTTGACACAACCTTAAGACTTATTAGTAATCCCTGTAAAGGATTTTTTTTCTTGATTGTCTAACGAAAGAACTCAAGTAAGTGTACTGAGCAAATTAAAAAATGAGGCAGGCTGAGGGAAGCAAGCCAGAAAATCACTGATGAAATACAGGGGCTCAAGAGACTTTCAAGTGGGATGATTCACAAGGATAGGGGAAATGGTTGTTTAAAGCACAAGAATAAAGATCGGTTATGCAACTCCATGTTTTATTACCCAAATGGAGCTATAACACCATCTGTTCATAGTACTTTCTGCACACTGGGAGAGGACTACCTCTGTGCCCCAAGGAACTGGCCTGTGTCCTCCAGTTCCAAATGTAAACTTCCACTTCTTTTTTCAGTTGAGCAACATGGGTCTGGCTTTTTGAGAAGCTTCCACATCCAGAGAGCTGAGAACCATATTCTGTATTGAATACAAAATTTTTTACTACTGACTGATATATTACAGCACCACGTCCAGCGTCATCAATAGAAAATGTTTTTCCTTTGTACTTATTTGAAAATATTCAAGCTACCATAAAAGAGTAAATTTGTGGTCAGTTGACCCTGGCTGGATGCCAGGTGCCCACTAAAGCTACTCTATCACTTCTCTCCTCAGGTGGACAGGGAAGAGAAAACATAACAAAAGGCTCATGAGTTGAGATAAGGGCAGGGAGAGATCCCTCACCAATTGCCATCACGGGTATAACAGACTTGACTTAGAGGAATTCATTGAATTTATTACCAATCAAAAACAAAACAAGATTATGGGAAATAAATCCAAAAACAGTTCCTCCCCACCCCTCCCTCCTTCCCAAGCCTAACTTAATTCCCTATTCTCTACCTCCTCCCTGCCAGTACCACAGGGCAATGGGAAATGGTGGTTACAGTCAGTTCGTTGCATGTTCTTTCTGCTGCTGCTTCCTCCTAAGGAAGAGGAGTCCTTTTCCTGCTCCAGTGAGTGGTGAAGGACAGGAAAGTTTCCCACAGGAGACTTTCATCCACAAACTTCTCCAGCTGAGTGCTTCCCATGGGCTGCAGTTCTTCATGAACTGTTCCAGCATGTGTACATTTCCGTGGGGTGCAGTTCTTCAAGAACAGGCTGCCCCAGCATGGGTCCCCCACAAAGTCACAAGCCCTACCTTGAAACCTACTCCATCATGGAGTCCTCTCCCCACAAGTCCACAGGTTCTGCCAGGAGCCTGATCCATTGTGGGCTTACTATGTGGTCACATCTTCCTTCAGGAATCCACCCTCTCTGGTATGGGGGTCCTGCAAGCAGATCTCTGCTTCCCCATGAACTCCCATGTGCTGCAGGGGTATATCCTGCCTCACCATGGTCTGCACCACGGGCTGCAGGGGAATCTCAGCTCCAGCAGCTGAACTACCTTCTCCCCCTCCTTCTCCACTGACCTCGGTGTCTGCAGAGTTGTTTCTCTCATATATTCTCATTCCTGTCTTCTCTGGCCACAATTACTTCCACACAATAACTTTTTATCCTTCTGAAATACTTTCTCAAAGAGGAGTTACTGCCATTTCTGATGGGCTCAGCCTAAGCCACTGGTAGGTTTGTCTTGGAACCTTGGGCTGGCATTGGCTCTGTCCGACATAGGGGATGCTCCTAGCAAAGCGAAGAAACCACCCTTTTAGCCTCCCCCACAACAAAAGCCTGGCCACACAAACCCAATACAAAATTGTTGATGGTTAATTAAGGATGTGGGTTTGCAATACCACTAGCAAGGTGAAGCGGATGTCTAAATAAAGGAAGTCAAAATTTTGAGATCAGGCATGGTGATTTGAGTGAGGAAATGGTCAAATCAGGGCAGTAGGAGTTTACAACTCCAGGTTTTAAAGTTCACTTTTGCAGAAGTATGGGTTGATAAGTTTTAGCCAACACTAGATGATACAGCAGTGAGAAAAATTGTTAAGACAAGTTCTAAAAGGCTGGGCTGTGTCTGAAAATGTGCCATGCAAGTTAATGAACAATATTGAAAGGGACACCCTAGAATGATGATTTCAATATCTGTTGTAGGCTCAAGATTTCAAGGTCAGCAAAAACCACAACGGCTTTCCGCTTGCTTTTAGAGGTTGCCAAAAAGGAAAACGTATAATTAAGTGTAGGTAATAATAACCAAGATGAGTTTGCTGAAAGCAATGAAGACTGCTCGAAGTGCGACAAACTAGAACTACCAAAAAAATTTAACTCTGGTAATAAGCAGCACTGAAAAAATGGCCATAATTACTCTTATTCAAAAACTCAAGGATTCATTTATAATTTTTTCTATCCTCTCGAATGCATGTTGTACACCATTACTAAGTTCTTTTATACTTCTTTCAGGCACTTCTCTTTGTGTCAGGCTTAAACACATTTGCCATTTGTGATTTGTCTTTCTCTCCATACTCTATCACAGGTGAAGGGGAATGTATAGGTACAAAGATTTTTGTGAGTTTTTTTTAAGGGAGGAACATTTGTCAAAAACAACAACAAATATTTACTTCCTATCTTTTCTCCGCTTCTATTGACATACCCTATAGAAACAGGAGGAGTATAGATTTTTCAGGGCACACAACTTGACTAAAGCTATGGTACCAGGAGTACCACATAAATGTGGAATTTTTTTTTTTTGTAAGAAACCTTCTGGAGAGACTGTAACTGACATGCTTGTTAAATCTAAATGTAGAAAAGGGCAATAGCAGGCAATGAGGTTAAGCAGAGATCTAAAGATTAGTGGAAGCAATAAACAGAAGGCTTTTAAAAATGAAAAAAATTTCGAGAGTCTGGGAAGGAGAAAGATGTAGGAACTATAAAGTACAGAAAACTAAAAGATGTATTGCAAATTGAGCTACAGATGATACTCCAGTACATATTTGTAAGTCATCAGAATACTAATTTTAATGTAAATAACAATAAAAGGCTCAAGAACTGGTAGCTGATGAAGTAGGGACAATAAATATAGTTTCATAAAGTAATATGTTTGCTGAAGTAATTTTTATATTTAGAAAAACAAATATATTTAGTAATAAAAGATCAGCTTGAAGAGAATAGAGAAGGCTAATGCAGAATGATAATATGGAGTTGATATTATAAAAATACTATTGAAAAATAGTTTCATGATCTTTAAGTAAAGTTCAGAAGTTTGATATTTCACAGAAGATTTAAATGAGGGAAAATAAGGCTTAAAACATATTTGTAGCTTTAGTTTCTGGTTTGGGTTGGGTTTTTTCCTCTTTTAGGTTATCTTGACTTTGAGCAATTTTTTAATTCAGCAATTTTTTATTCTTAAAAATACAGTTTTTTCTAAATGAAAAACAAGAGATGATGATTTTGCTTCAGAGTGGGGTTTTTTTTTGACTACAGAACTAAATTTGCAGTCATTTATATGGTTGCAATTTATTTCCTCTAATATCAGTATGTAAATGAGTTTTGCTCAAAGAAAGTAAGAATACAGAAGAAGAATAGGAGAGAACTTTTCTATTCTGAAATTGTTAAGTGAACACTGATGCTAAGGTAATGAGCTGATCAAGTGGGTTCATTATACTCTCTTTAAGAAAGGCAAGGAACCTTTTTTTAGTAGCTACAAATTTCAAAGTTGCTTTTTTCATCAGCCCTCCTTTGGAAATAAATACAAGATATATTCACTAGTGTAAGTAAAAGACATGCTTCTGAATTTGACGCAAAATAAAGGTTAGTAAAAGCAGTGTTGCAGAGCATCACAGACCGCTGGCAAGACTGTTCCCAATTTATGACCCTGAGTGATCAGCTTAGGGCCTTCTTTTCAATGTGTCCCTTCCTAATACAAACAAGGGTGTCTGTATTGTAAGAGCTTCACGACCTGTCCTTTTCTGTGTGTTCATATACACCCACACAGGGTGGATGACATTTTAATGTTCTGTAGAGAGGTATATTTAGATGATCTAAGTGTTCTTCAAATGTATAATAGGGATTGGGGCCACAATTTTTTGTGTGAAAAAATAACCACTAAAGTAAAAGGCTCTTCATTTTTTGATATAAAAGCTAGTGCCCAGCTTAAATCACAGCTGATAAATCGTTGCATTCTCTAGCTTGTTATTATTTCACAATGCAAAAAAGAAAAGAACTGCCAGTATAAAAATTAACGTTCAGCCTTATAATGTATAAAAACCCAAAACTTTTCCGTAGAAGTACTTTCTCTGACTGATGAGTGGCCCAGAATTTTGTACCATTTAGTTACTTATGCAGCTTATGAGGGGAACGCCTTTGGTTTGTTTCATGTTGAGGACCAATTCCAAGTAAAATTCCTGTGAAGTTTCACATTTGCTTCATGCAGGTACAATTACACATACTCAAATGGAATCAAGTTGTCTGTAGTTCTGACTGAGTAAATATAATGCAAAGGCCCCTGTGCCCTTTACCATTTTACATTCCGTGGAGTTATGAAAGAATTTTTATGAGAATTCATGTGCTGTGTTTCAAACCCAGCCAGCAACTGAGCACCACGCAGATGCTTGTTCCTCCTCCCAGTACAATGGAGGAGAGAATCAGAAGAGTGAAGGTGAGAAAACTAGTGGGTTGAGATAAAGACAGGTCAATAGGGAAAGCAGAAGCTGCATGTGCAAGGAAAGCAAAAAACCAAAGAGTTCATTCACCACTTTCTATGGGCAGGCAGGTGCTCAGCCATCCCTAGGAAAGCAGAAATCGGTCATGCATAAAGGTGACTTGGGAAGACAAACACTATCACTGTGAACCTTCTCCCCTTCCTATTTTTTAACCGCTCTTTACATATTGAGTATGTTGCCATATGGTATAGAATATTTCTTTGGTCACCTGGGGTCAGCTGTCCCAGCTGGGTCCCCTCCCAACTTCTTGTGCACCTGAGTCCCCTTACTGGTGGGGTGGGGTGATAAGCAGAAAAGGACTTGGCTCTATGCAAGCCCTGATGAGCAATAACAAAAACATCCCTGTATTATCAATACAGTTTCCAGCACAAATGCAAAACATGACTACTTACTGTGAAGAAAATTAACTATATCCCAGACAAAACTAGCACACCATAGGTCAGAATCTTAGTGTGGCAGCTACAGACTTCTCTCTTGTAGCCACTTGTCCTACTTTCACTTTAATATCTTTTCACACCAACTCTCAGAGGGCCATGCAAAATTTGCAAAATTGCCTAGTTTTGTGGTGGCCCTGAGAGCACAGTATCAATATTTAATTTCCCCAAATCAATTCACTTCTCTGCTTTGGACAACACAGTGGTTGATACTGGTTCATTCATGTTTAAAAGGTAGTTCTTGTATCATTTTCTCACATCAAGGAAGGTTATATAAGAGAGTAAAAAAAATTACATGAAGAAAAAAGATTTGATCAAGAATGAAAACTTGGAAGCTGCATGTCAGGTATAGCACAAAGAGGTATTGAAGGAGTCAAGAATGGGAATCTAAAGGAAAAGAGAGAAAGAACATGGTGAAACACTGTTCCGAGGGAAGCATGAGACATAGGAAAAACCCCAGCAGAGCAAGGGTGAAGACTCGAGCGGCGCGAGAAATCAGCTTGGTTCAAGTCAATGACTAAACGGAGAGGTTTAGACATCTTAGTGTCTATGCAGAAAGTTAGTTAACAACATTTGTGATGTCATTCTCATTGGTGACACAGGAGAAAAATAATTTTACTTTTGAAACTACCTATGTTTCACAGACATCCATTTATGTAGGTAGTATTGTCATTACAGACATATTTTAGACAAAGAAGATACTACCTTACCTCTATAGAATACTCCAGTAAAACGATTTCAATCTGATTACAAACAATTTACTAGATTAAACTGCACAATTACCAGAAATAATTAAGAGTAAAAAAATTATGTAAGTAAATGAACAAAATCAATTATGTATTTATTGATGCCTTTTTACTCTAATTTTAACCAATTAAAACATATTTATCCTCCTTTGAAAGACAAAATTTAATGTGAAAGTGAATAAATTAATCTTTCTCCATTTACCTCTGTTAATGTATAGTTCCCATATGCATTAAGAAAATGGGACCAATTCAAATTTTCAGAGCACACTTCTAGACAAAGGAGCTCTATATTCTTTTGCTTGCTTAGCTTTTCAGTACAATGAGAAGAGACAAATAATCACTAATTTTGAGTTGAAAGTATAAAAAGCCCAAGTCCTGCAACTGGTAGTTATGTTGACTTCTTTGGAAGAAGGAGTCAAACCTAGGATGGCCAATAGGAAAGAGCCTAATGCAGAACCACATGGAAAATTGAATTTTGAATAAATCCAAAGAAATCTTTCAGTACATCAGCCTCGAACACTGTCCAAAAAAAGACTGGAAAACACTTTCTAAATAGAACATGTTTGTCTTCCAATTGTCTATTAAAAAAACCCATATGTGTTCCAGGTGTCCATTGTACAATGCAGCAGCCTACGATTTTTTTTACTAAGAGTCATATAGAAGATATCTGTGGGCTCATCATGACTCCAGCATAAAGGAGAGTTGGTATGTTGATTTGGTCATCTCTCTGGAACTATTTTTTCTGAAATTATCAGCTACTTACTTTAACATTTCTTGGTAAAAATTTTAAACTTTTCTACCTCGGCTGAACAGTGAGGGCCTTCTGAGGGGGAGAAAGAGTTTTTGTTAACAAAGTGTTTCTGTGAAGTTTAATTTAGGAAGTTAGCTAAAGAAGTTGATAAATAAGACTAACTAGAGTCCACGTTAATGTGGTGTGGGGTGTGCCTGTCCACATGCACATTCACATACACCTACTCACACAGACACACAGAAGTCATACAGGGATAAAACATGTCTCTGAATGCCCATCTCTTACCATCGATTACTGGTTTTTTCCAGTTTAAGAAAGATTTTGAAATAATGTGTCTCTCTGAGCCTCTGAGTTTGCCAACATACAAAATTATGGATTTTGCATATTGAATTATGCAAAACTGAAGATACATTACTTGTAAGCTTGAATCTAATTTTTAATTGGTAGAAATATTTAACCTTAAGTTTACTGAAAAACTACAGATGTCTGTTATCTATGCTGTATTGCAAAGCCTTTCTAAAGGATTTTATAATTATATAATTTAGCTAACTGGCCCTGGTTTTAAAAATAAGTTAAAAATCACTAAGAAGGAATAATCATTTACAAAGAAATTATTCGTCTATGGTTGCATCAAAACCATTTAGATTTTTATGGGTTTCAACTTTAACACACGATGTCTAACATATTTGAAAGTTTTTGTCTGGCTATTATATTATGAGTTCTCTGATAAATTTCTTTGACAGTGAATTTTACTTTTATTATAAACCCCATTTTTTAAAACCCCCTTATCTTAAGGAATTAAGATTTTCATATAAAATCTTAAAGAAGAGCAAATAAAAATCTAATAAATTCAAGGACTTTTAGGTCATTACTGAAGTCTTGGAATCATATAAATTTTGGAATATGGTGCAAAATACCTTTATGGTTCAAGAGGTTATCTAACATATGTTGATGAACATTCAAGAAAAGATATGCTAGATCATCAGCAAACACAGAAAATACAAATCAAATATCAGAGGGAGGCGAAGAGTCTTTCTCTAAGTCCACATGAGATACATGAACCATCTTTGCTGCAGGTCTTTCACCGGATGTCAGAAATAAAATGCATTGGAGAGCAGAAAATTATATTCTACATTTTTTTAAATCTGGCTTGGAAGGGACACACGAGGATCATTCAGTCCAACTCCTGTCCCTGAACAGGATGCCCCAAGAGTCACATCGTGTGCCTGAGAGTATTGTCCAAACACTTCTTGACCTTGATCAGGCTTGGTGCTATGACCCCTTCCCTGGGGAGCCTGTTCCAGTGCCCAAACACCCTCTGGGGGAAGAGCCCTTTCCATAGCACCCAGCTTAAGTCTCCCCTGATACAACTTCATTCCTTCAGGTCTTGTCACTGGTCAGCACAGAGAAGAGATCAGTGCCTGCCCCTCTTCTTCCCATCACAGGAAGTTGTAACTCCAATGAGGTCTCCCCTCAGTCTCCTCCAGGCTGAACAGACCAAGTAACTTCAGCCACTCCTCATATGGCTTCATATCAAGGCCCTTCACCATCTCATTTGGACACTTTCTAATAGCTTTACATTCTTATATACTGTAGTGCAAGACTGCACACAACTGAGGCTGCCCCAGTGCAGAGCAGAGTGGGACAATCCCCTCCCTTGCCCAGCTGGCGATGCTGTGCTTGATGTCCCACAAGGACACACTTGGCCCTCCTGGCTGCCAGGGCACTGCTGACTCATGTTCGACTTGCCACCAACCAGGACCCTGAGGGCCCTTTCTCCGGCATTGCTTTCCAGCCTCTCATTCCCAAGTTTATGTGTATATCCAGGGTTGCCCCATCCCAGGTGCAGGGAATTCTGTAAAAAGAGTTCTGTATAATGGCCTGCAACAGATAAGAGTTCCTCCATGCTACTTATTTCATTTCAGCTCTTTGGAAAATATTATCTGAACTGAAGGGTTTCCCTAATAGCTCCTGATCTCTGGAATAGTTAAAAGTACACCGAATTCTATGAAATATCCATGCAAAATCCTTTTCCAAAAATTGTTTGTGGTGATGCAATAAGCTCCATGTAGCATTTTATATAAATGATAAAAAAAAATCAGGCAAAAAGAAAAATAAAAATCCGAACCTGTACTTTTTCTATTTTCTATCTCAAAACTTTTCTGTTTACTCTTAGGTAGGGAGATCTGCTCTCACTGGAAAGACCTATTTTATTTGTTTCTGGAAAATCTGAATGGTTTAGATAACCATGTTGAAACCATGTTTGTTTCTCTTAGGCAACTGTCTCAGGATTTCACTTTTTATAATAAAACTATGAATTTACTATTAGTAAGAAAAGATGGTTGCATATATACATGCATATGATATCTAGTTTTGTAAACTGCCTTCTGTCTAGTGGTTTTGATTTTGTCCTGAAATTTTGCAAATTGCTTTAGTACTCTTTTGCCAGTCCTGAAGCTATAAGATACTTGTACCAAAAAGTGGTTTGCAAAAGGGATAGGGAGAGCAATCCTAGTCTTCTTTATGACAGTGAAAAAATAAAACTCATTTCAGTTTTGTCAAAGTAAAAACTAAGTAAACGACACTTCAGCATTAAATGGTATTTGGAATTAGATTGAGCAGTACCATTTTTATAAATTCATTGAGTCTATATCCAAACAATTAATTGCATTTAAAGCAGAATGCAGTCAAAAATTGCCTCTGGATAAGGAATTTAATCCATAATAATCCAATCATAGGTGTACCAATGCAATATATAGCACTGAAAAAATAAAAAAAATATCAGGAAATATCAAAGTAAAACACAGTTCCGTCTTTGGTTGTGTTTCTTTCATTAATGTTTCCTAATGTCCCAAAGCTAAACAAATGTTGATAATACTCTCAAGGACATTGTAACAGGAAGGCTGCAGAAAGGTGACTCCAAAAAGGGAGGATTTTAATAACATTTAATCTGAAAAACTAGGATAAATTGAGCTTATCCCAATTTGTAAAATAATTTTAAATCTGATGCACTGGAAGAGGATAATTTAATTTCAAGAGGTCAGGAGTTTGCCTAGATATGTACACTCAATGTGTATTTAATAGGTGATAAAGTTTGAGTCAAAGGAAGTTTGTCCTTGTATATTGTGGGATATTGTCAAATACCCATGATAAAACCCAGGGCTGAACACACAGTTTTAAGTGTGGTTTTGCAAAATTAATACAGATTAATTGCAAAATTAATACATATTCGTGGTGTGATTTAGATCGGTTCAAAATATCTTCCCTTTTTCTTCAGTTACGTGTATCGATGTGCAAATCTCAGGTGGCTTCTTATATGAGGTATTTGAGTGAAAGGTTTGACTTCCTGAGAAGTGAGCTGTTTTTAGGGATGACTTTTAGACTACAGTTATGGTCAAGACAAGATGTTATATAATCTCTTTCTTGGCATGTTCAAAATATATTCATCCTTTGAAGAAGCATAACAGCTGGTGTTTTCAAGATGTCAGCAAAAACTGAGATTCAAAGGGTCAACCTACAATTGAGCTCGACACATTTTATTTCCAGCCACTGCAGCGAAATGGAGGGAAATCCAAGTGAATCAAAGAGGTTGAATACCTGACAATAAATGGATTTTTCACTTGATGCAACACTGAACTTGTTTCAGATTTGCTCCTGATTGGTTTTGATTAATCCCCGCTAACATTCATAAAATTTTAGGGTACAGATAAAAAGAAGACAGGTTTTTGAGATGGTGCTCTTTTCTGCTTTTAGACTGAAAAAATTCATCAGTATTGTTTTCCTCAAATATTTATCTTCCATAAAAAGGGAGAGGGAGGAAACTAGGGCATTGTTTTTAATCAAGCAGAAGCTTTATTATATTCCCTGAGGTAACAGAGGTCTGGTTTTCATCCTCTATTTTCCTATATAAGGCACTGACTATGTTTCCGGGTTCACTTTTTTTCCTGTTGATACTTAATCCTTTAAACTTGTGGTTACAATTCAATATCTGAACACAGGTCTTAAGAAATGGAAGTGTCAATATGTGCTTTTCTTCAATTTGTTTTTCGGACAGACCCTATAGAAAGTTCTGTCAGAGACAAAAAAATTGCCTTGTTGTATCATATTTTTTTCTTTAAGTGCCCCTTCCCTTGTCTGGAATAAACAGCAGACACTTAGCTTGCAGCAGCTTCTACCCTACCAAAAGTTAATCAAAAAACATATGTCACCTGTGCTATCATAAGCAACAGAAAGACTATGAGAGCCTTTCTACTTTCTGTGCTGTCAGGCATAGGTTTAGATGAGATATATTGGATGTTGCTTAAACTTGCTACAGGCATTTTATCCCAACAGCTCTCATCTGTTTCCAGTGAACCATTTTATCAAGGTACTATTTCACTGGAGTGTGAAGTGGCAAAAGTTATCCTCATACAAGCTGTTCGGTTGTAAATGTCATTTATGTTTAGGCTTTTATCATTGTTGTTTTATTTTATTCATAACTACAAGTTAAAATATCTAATATTTACATGGAAGTTTTATAATTTGTTCCCTACAAAGTTATGAATAACATTGTCTTGATGGAGAAACTTAGCTTGATGGAATGATCCAGACTTGAAATTCTGAGCTATTCTCATCTAAATGCAAACTGCCTGCTAAAGAAGAAACTGCATTTCCAGAAAAGATGTGATTTGTTTGCTGTTCAGTGCAGAAAACTTTTTAAAATAGTGTTTCTATTATTTACCAGACCAAAGGAGTTCTGAGCAATAAGCACTTTCTTCATTTGAAATGTTGCTTTTTGAACGTAGAGAAGTACAGATGTGAAAGGATCAGAAGCAAGCCATGCAAATATGTCAATTCTTTTTCTAGTCCGTACTAAAACCCGCTGTGCTCTAGTTTACTTACATAATGTTTCCTTTTCAATTACTATGCAGTCAAGAAAAGCCAGTCATAAATATATTCACACATACAATAGTATGTGACTTCACTCATGAGCAGAAAAACTACATGCTTTTCATCTGACAGAACTGTCTTCTGAAATTTCCTGTTCTGAGACTGAAAAAATGGTGCAATGAATGGACAAAAAATCCTCTATGATGCTTTTGAAAAAAATTCTCAATTACAAGATGAAAATCATAATTATTACTTCTCTCAACTGGCTGGAATCATCATGTTTAATGCTCGGCTGTTATTTTGTTTTTAAACACTGATTCTATCAAACTCAACAAACCTTATGTCTCTTCCTAGTGCATATCCTGTTAAAGTGTGTACAGTGATGGTGAGGCCCAGCACATAGATGGCGTGTCAGCAAGTAGATATTCACTGTACATGAGTAGATGGTACAGACTGCTAAAAGTGTGGGTAAAGTCACATTGGAGCCTGAATCTCTGGGAAGATAGTGCTGCTTGTCAATGAGACATCGTGAACACCCTGTGGAAAGAGGGAAAAAAGCCACGACATCTACCTTAAGTATCATGGGAAGGAAGTTAATATCCATAAACTCCCTATACATGAAAAAAACCCTCATACATGTGGGCTCTCAAAGAGAGTCATCTGAAGTATGTTCTGAATTTACTTCATGTTGAAATATGAGTCAAAAAGCAAGTAGCCTCCTTGTCTAGACCTGACTACTGCTTGTCAACATAAAGAGCTACAAACTTTGGTGAATTATATTTGTCTCATAGATGTAAGAAAATCTAAGTGAAAACTGTGTAACCTATTTTGGCAAAACCGTCTTCTTTCATGTTAGCCACAAGTCCAGAGACCTTACCTGTCCCCCTGAAGAAATATTACTTTAAAGGAGTCTTTCTTTTCCATGCTATCATATGCTTTTTAAGTGGAACAGCTAGTGAAACTCCGAAAGTGGAACACAGTGGAGCTGAGCTGAATAATAAACTAAAATTTGCTTCTAGCGAAAAAAGTTTAAATTCTTTTTTTCTTCTTTTTTCTTCTAAGCTTCCATGTTTTTACTTCCTTGCAGTTCCCAAAGGACTGAAGATAATGGCCTTCAACACAGACACTGCAGAATGGGTAAGATGTCTGTAATGTATAATTCAGCTCAATTTCTTCAGTCTGTAGTATAAAAAATGGCACTGTTGTCACCTTTTAAAAAGACCTAGCATTCATTTATTGGTTGCATCTCCTTTTTTTTTTCCTGTGTGTCCTAATCTGCATGGGAGAAAACATCGAAGGGAATGATGAATAGACTGGACTCTCCAGGGAATAAAGATTATTTATGAAGTAACTCCAGTTCAGTGAACAGTGTAATTCATGTCAAAGTGTGTGACTTAAGCCCAGTGAATTACAAGCTTCACTCCAGGAGAGGATTTGAAGCCTGGAGTTCAAAGGAAAGCTGTGACAAGGCAGTGTTTAAAGTGCATTTTCTAACAAACCTTTTCTACCATACGCCTAAGGAAGCCACAGCTCCAAAACTGTGGAGCTTTTGGATCACAGATATTATTTACTCTCTCCCACTATTTCACCATGTCACATAACTAGCTTTGTAGTGACAGGCAAGCTCATTTTTACTCATTAACAAAATGAAGTTTTAAAATGTTTGCAATTGAAGTGTCCGTGTGAGAAATTACTATAGATAACATTCTGCAGAGGGTGTTAGCAGATTTTCTGGTCTATGTGATATTTTAGGATCAAAGATAGCATTTTATGGAAAAGCTTATCAATTTTGAGCATCACCCTATCACTTCCTGTTTGTTTTCAGACCATATCTGTCACATCAACACAATGGTGCTGGTGAGAACTCTTTTGGTTGTGACTCAAATCATTCCATTTTATTTCTGTTTCTCATTCAACTGCTGCCCTGCACCAGAATATGTTCTGCTCCTCTGTATTTTGTTCGCTGCAAAGGCAGATAAGGTTCACAAAATATTTAAGCTTGCCATCAAGTATTTGTATATGTTCAGTGGATTTAATTTTGATGAGGATATCACCCTAAAAGTATTAAGGAAAAATAAATGAAACAAGCAGGTAACACACTCACAGTAAAGACAGTTCTTCTTAATAAAATGTGTTGCTATGAGTGACTCTAAGTTGCCTCGTGGATTTCTTTATCTGGATTAAAAAGGCGTATGGGCACGTTAACAGAAGAAATATGGGACACTGAAGATTGTGTGTCATTCTTCTCAATTTCTTCAGATCCCGTGTTAGAAAGTTGCAGTGGTGGTCTGTATATAACCTCTGAGCATCTCCCAGTTATCTAACAAGCCAGGCAGGATTTTTAAAGGCAATAATCAAATATTCTACACAAAGAAGTCCCGTGCAGGTATCCTGAATGGAACTGGGTTTCCCCTGTACCCTATTTTCCCCAGGCTCTTGACATGTAAGCCATTCAGAATTAGACTAAACCCTATTTTTCCCAGGCAGCTTGCTGCCTTCAGGTCTTTCTTTCTCCTTCATTATTTTAATTAATTTTTATCACAGCTTTCCTTTTTGGAGGGATGACAGGAAGGGTTATTTAGCTTTCCACCCCTGTTTCTTTGTATTTTCAGTCTTCTCTCTTTTACCCTGACTCTGCCACCTGAGGTTAGGGCACATGGTGGCCTCTGAGCACCAGTCGCTGGGGCAGAGCCTGAAGCTCTCTCCCGCGCATGTGGGTTGGCTGATTGCATTAGGGTGGCTGTCAGAGCACGGACAGAAGGTGGGCGGTTTTCAAGGATCTCTTCTCTATGCAAATATGGCTGCAAGAGCACAGTCACCCTGAGGACTGGTGGATCTGGGACACACAATATTTTTATGGTTTTTTCAGTATGGACCAGCAAGAAGCAGTTGAAAAAATCACACAGCTGAAAAAATAAATAAACCCTTGACAGAGAATATTCAAGACAACCCTCTAACTGCAAAAATCTTTAAATAATGCACTGATATTCTCATTCTTGATATAGGCTAGCGTGAGGTTTCAAATCCCCTCTGTAAAAGTGTTCTTTTTATTCTTCTTCGTTTCTCTTCAAATTCTCTTCTGCTATAGGATGCTCAGAAAGCAGAAATCTAGACAGCAGAGCCTACAAAGGCCGAGATCTGTGGTTACTGCTCTTACTTGATCAGGAATTAATAATTCTGCTACTTCTGTTGGTGATTTATCTCTCTTCCCTTCTCTAACCTGCTTCTTTGTTGCACCCATCTGCTTAGGGTTTGTAATCCCAGTGTCATTCTATTAGATTTTTCCCAGGAGTCTAAATGGGTGGTGTCCCCCCTGAGCCTCCTTTTCTCCAGGCTAAACACTCCGAGCTCCCTCAGCTGCTCCTTATAGGAACTGTGCTCCAGGCCCTTCCCCAGCTCTGCTGCCCTTCTCTGGACCCGCTGCAGCACCTCAATGTCCTTGTAGTGAGGCGCCCAGATCTGGACACAGGATTTGAGTTGTGGCCTCGCCAGTGCTGAGTACAGGGGTCAATCACATTCCTAGTCCTGATGCCCACACTATTTCTGGTACAAGCCAGGATGTCATTGGCCTTCTTGGCCACTTGGGCACATGCTAGCTCATGTTCAGCTGGTTGTCAACCAACAATTCCAGGTTCTTCTTCCACTGGGCAGCATTCCAGCCCTGTACCCCAAGACAGTAGAGTTGCCTGGAGTTTTTGTGACCCAATTGCAGGACCTGGCACTTGGCCTTGTTGAACCCTGGCCTTGGCCAGATCCCTCTGCAGAGCCTCCCTGCCCTCCAGCAGATCAACACTCCTACCCAACTTGGTGTCACCTGCAAACTGACTGAGGGTGCGCTCGATCCCCTCACCCAGATGATTGATAAAAATATTAAATAGGACTGGCCCCAACACTGAGCCCTTGGGAAGTGCACTTGTGAGTCGTGACCATTTGGACTTAACTTAATCCGCCACAATTTTCTGGCCCAGCCATGCATTTTTTTATCAGCCAGGAGTGCCTCCATCCAAGCCACAAGCAGTCAGTTTCTCAAGGAGAAGGCTGTGGGAGACAGTGTCAAAGGCTTTACTAAAGCCCAAGAAGGCAACATCCACAGTCCTTCCATCACGCACTGAGCAGGGCTCCTTGTCATAGATGGAGATCAGGCTGTTACAGCAGGACCTGTCTTTCATGAAACCATACTGGCTGGGCCTGATGCCCTGGTTTTCCTGTACATGAGGCATGTTGGCACTCAAGATGGGCTGTTTCATGACCTTCCCTGGCACTGACAGGCCTGTAGTTCCCTGTATCCTCCTTCCAGCCTTCTTGTAGATGGGCATCACATTTGATAACCTCCAGTCAACTGGGACTTCCCCAGCTATCCAGGACTGCAGGTAAATGATGGAGGGGGTCTCAGGGAGCACTTATGCCACTTCCTTTGATGGGTCGATTCCATCTGGCCCCATAGACTTGTGCATGTCTGTGTGGTGCAGCAGGTCCTGAGCATTTCCCCTTAAATTCTGGGGGCTTCATTCTGCCTCCTGTCTCTGTCTCCCAGCTCAGGGAATTGGGTACCTGGAGAACAGGTAGTAGCAGGGATTTTTATCTGGCACGCATTTCTTCATTTTTATGAAAATGATATATAAGTAGCACACCAAAAATAGCAGCATCTTATAATTTTTGCTGGAAATTAAACTTTTAACAGATATTGAGGAATTCTTGAATTGAAAGCAGAGGATGATTGTTAGGGATCCCGAATAATGAAAAAATTCAGATACCATAATCTTTATTTAATCTTTTCTACTTAATAAGATGCTGAGAGAAATATTGTATTCATTGTCTAGTAAGTACTGCTCTAATTTCTTTCTTTTTTCTATAACTGCTAGCCATGCAAAAATAAATCCAAAGATTGTGCAATGCCTTTTGGGCAGACAGGCATGATAAGTACTTTTTTTCAGATGTGCAATTTACTGCAATCTGTGTATTGAATAATGAAATAAAACCTTAAAATGCAATAATTTTTATCAACTGCTTGTAGGGTGTGTAAAAAAGTGTTAAGCCACAAGATAAAATTCAGATATCCATCAAAACAAGAACTACCAAAATGCTATAACTTCTTGTTAATCTAGTATTAAAGCACTCTTCTCTGGTCTGAAGCCTCTACATGAAGAATGCTCCACGTCCTTCACAGGGGCATTACATGATCTATCTTCCATCAGAGCTGAACTCATGGATTTTTAGTGTCAACAACTTAAACCAAATGTCATGCAACTGTCTTGCCTAACAGCCTTGCTCAAAAGGGAGCCCAGCAAGCTCACTTCAGCTGGAATAACCTCAAGATCAACACATAGTTTCAGACATGCAAACAGGCAGAAAAGCAAGGTCAAGCAACAAAACACTGAATGATTCACAGTCTTGAGACAAAATTTCATGCCTAATGATGCTGATATACATGTATTTCTTCTACAACACAAGGAATAACTGTAACTCACACAATTCAGTCCCAATACATCAGGATCTGTGTTCATTAAATGAAAAGTTGATAAATCTAAGTAATAAGATGGAATGGCTATTTTTTTTCTTTTTCCTTTCAAAATTGGGCTGCTGTTACATTGTGTTTGCTGTGACAGTCAACCTAATTCCATCTTTGTCTGTTCATTACTGTCTAGACAAACATGAAAAATTGAGGGGTTTGGACACTTCAGTTCTAATGATTGTACTAATTATACTATTTAGTTCTTTACTATTCCAAGCATGGCTAAAGATGGTTTTTAAAGGATGACTTAATAGGATTTATTAAGTTTGCTGCAGTTGTTTAAGAGTTTACTGCTGTGCAAATTGGTGGTAGAAATCTTATAAATATTGGTTCTGTGAACAAGGAGAAGATAGAGTATGTGCTACCTGATAAGAGACACTAACAGTAACCTACATCCACCGGGCACTGACTTTTCATATAAAGTTGGAACACATAACTCAGAATGAAAATACCTGATAGTTAAGTCCTGTCATTGTGGAACTGGGACTCCTGAAAAAATCGCTTTGGGTGATATTTTCAAAATACTGCATCTATGCTTAAAATTTCCAAAAGAATTTATACACTTTTGAAATGTAATTTATATTTTGAAAAACTACATGGAATTTGAAATCTCATTGCAATTCAGTAATACATAAGCTCTTTAGTTAATTGTGCATAAAAGAGAAATATGGGGTCTTGAGTTAAGTATACAATTTTCAAAATATTGCTTTTAATATAAACCCAAACCTAAAGACCAAATATATTATTGTTTAAGAGTATTACTATCGAGCTATACTATAGAAAAACACATTTGACCACTAGTTTTTAAAATCCTACCTTCTGTCCCCCTTCCCTGAGTTTATCCATCTGTAATTCTGAGGTATACAATACATCCATAACATGCCATATATTGATATCTAGAAATCCGAGTATGAAGATGTATCTAAAATACTGTATGTTTATTTCATTCATGTATTATAATGGTAACACTTTAGCTCCTATTTATACTCTGCTGAAATATTTTCAAAGTATTTCTTTATCCTAAAACTGAAGAGACAAATTATTAGGCACTAAGAAAGTCCTTGTCTCTGCCACATTTTTTGTGAAAGAAAACATGTTTCTGCTGATGTGTTAAAGAGCCCCAAGATGCTTTATCTTCTGTTCAGATGTGCAAAACTTGGTGTTTTGCAAGTTTCAAATACTGCAAGTGAGAAGTGATAGATTTGTTGTTTTTTTCAGGTAAGCTGTTTTAAAATAATGTAAATTGCATTGCAACTCCTGAGACTCTTCTGCTCAAGCTAAAATAAGAGATTCAGGAAGTGATTTCAGTATTTTCTGCCTATGGTGGAAAACTGCTTTTCTGACAAGACAATATTTCTTGTCCATTTCCCTAGAAGGATCAAACGTAAAATCCCACATAAGACAGGACATCTGTTTATCCGCAAAATCCCTTCCCCATTCATCCATGCAGGCTGGATGTATATCCATTCTGAACTTTCTTTCATCCATCAGGAAGGAGCTGTGGAAAGTCGTTAATACAACCTGCAGAGCTCCATGCAAACTGGGTTACATTCTACAGCCACTGCAAAGCACATGCCTGTTTTGAGTACTGTTTTCTTGCCCTAGTATTAACTGTCACTATAAATAGTTACTTTTGGGAAAATACACTCTTACACAACACTGGATAGCAGCAGAAATCAAGGGGACAATAAATGCTGACTGAATAAGATATACTTAGCAGCAGCTGCATGCCAGATAGTTTGATCTTTGTTCGTTAGTAGCAGTATTGAATTTGTCTAAATAGAGCCTTTCCTAATTAGCTTTAGTGACAAAAGGGAATCTTCTAAACCACATCATCTGAATTGGCTGGAGGGAGAGATTCCAAACTAGACTCAAGGTACCATGTAAAATATTCTACTGTAACTCATCTTCTCCTATTGTAATTCAGGTCCCTCTTAAGCTTATTAATTCAGAAGGAATCCTAGTGATAATATAATCCTCTTATGTTTGTAGTGTTTTTCTTTTGCAAGAAGTAGGGTAGAACTGCCACTGTGCTTCCTAATGGGTCATTAAATTCATTTCAAAATAGTGAGAAAAAGAGGCCACACAGGCATAATTTAGGATTTTGCTGCAACAGTTTAACAGGATTTCTTCCCTGCTTAGATTTGGCCAAATAGTCTTTGAGAATTTTGATTTGTGAAAGATTAAGCAATTTTGCTTCTCATTATGAAGATTTAACTGAGCTTATAATCCTAAAACAAACTGTTCTTAGAGAACACACTACAGCAAAAACAAAGATTTTAGTCATGGCTGACATATTGAGTTATGCAGCAGTAACTCCTGTCCTCACAAACTTTCATTGATTAGTCCTGATCAAACACTTGCTTTATTTTGCCAATGAGTTACCACATTCATATCTAATAAAGGACTTACATTTCTGCTTAAATTTCACCTAAGACAACATAAGTTACGCATTTATGCTAAGATAAGGATGTATTTTAATGACTTTTTAAGATGTGGTCAGAAATTGCAGTCAGCAAAATGGAGATGTATAGTTATACAAACTTATTTTCTTACCTTTATTTTCCTTCTTTTCCTTTATAAAAATTTTATTTCTTCTAGAAAAACAAAATAACAGTAACTCTATTGTCCTTACTTCTTTAATATTCATGCATATATAATAAGCATTATTAATATTATTAAAAACTACAAATATTTGATCGGTTTTTAAGCACCCACTATTTTATAGCAAATTTTTAAAATGCAGAAATTGGAAATAAATGTTCTTGTATTTAGAAGCTACATCTTCTGAAGATCACTGGATTACATTTGTTTGGGTTTTTTTTAATAGAAAAGGAAGCAAAATAAAATTAGTCAGAGTACTGGATTTGTATGAGGTATGAATTCTATCAAGACTATCAATTCTATTTGAAATAGTAAAGATAGCCAAGAAAGTACAGCACCATAGTGAAACTTCTCATGCTAAAATTACTAATTCATTATTCATTATTCATTATTCATGTCATTATTTGTTCATTCTATTTTATTATATTTACTGTGTTTCTGAGTTAATTTTTTTGTGTATGTTACCATTCACTTTCAGGTGCTTTTGAGACCTGCCCTTCCTATATAGAGCACGTAGTGCATATAGTACCTGACACTTCATTAAACACCTAAAGGCATTTTGAATCAAAATCTATAATCGTATAATCATGTAATCATTTTTAAATGAAGACAGCAACTTGTGACCATTCCCAGATCACTAGTCACTAGATAGTTTCTGTATATATTCCACCTCTGCAGTAGGGACTGAGATCATTTGGGTCAAGCTTCCAAATGGTTAATTTCCAAAAACATATGTTTCAAGAGTTGTTAACAGTTTCAACCTTTCACTGTAAAAGTCCCACACGAAAACTGACCCATTTGATGCATCAGCTATTTTTAACCTATGTATCCAAACTCCACAGTCACACTTGTCTCCGATTTCTGCAGCATTCTTACTTTAACCAGAAAGCCAGACTTTGGAGCAGCCATCTTGACAGTGTTTTCAACTGTTTGCCACGTATCACATGCTTTTGGGAGAAGGCCAATAATGGCTGAGCATTAGAGGTGGAATAATTTCTGATGGCCACCTTGGGATTTCTGGTGGCTGAAAGGAAGGTGTTTCTCTAGTGAGTTAAGGAAAGTAAATATCAAAAGACCAGGTGTGATATAATTAGCTTGAGCTTATTCAAAAAAAGTTAATTGAATAATAGACAACTTCCATTGTGTTCTTTGCAGCCATGCATTGTAAAAATTAAGGAGCTCTGCCAGTGGTTGAAAAGGGGTACTAAAAGCAATATCCTTTGGAGAAAAATCAGATAATCCTCTCATTTGTGTCAGAGAATAGTCACTTTTTCTTTCCTTGAAAATATGGATCTGAATATGGAAGGACACAAAATCTTACCACGCTTGCATTTGTTGGTGCCTTTTGAACTGCCCTTTTTAAATCCTAAGCTATTTGAGATTTGAACTACTTCTCATTTTTGTTTTATTGAGGATCAGGCATAGGTCAGTGAGACATATCTGTTGTACATCTGTTAGCAACAGTTTGTGATAACTACTTTCAGAGACTGTCACAGTAAAATAAAAACAATTATAAAACATTAGCAAAGTTTTGTCATAACATTGAGAAAACAAACTGCTTAACTCAGTTAAAATGATCCCACTCTTAAATTCAAGATCTGGTTGGCAAGAAAACCTTACAATCTTCATAGTGTGAAATGAAACCTGAAGATCATAAATGCAGCTAGAGCACTCACCAGACAACATTTTGCATTTAATTGCTTGCTAGTTGAAACTAATTGCAATTCAAAACCCAGAGATTTACTTAAGAGGCTAAATTGGAAAATACGTACAAACAGATACCATGGGGACTATTCCAACACAGCATAAATCTGGAAAATTGTAACTTGTCACAAAATGAATTAATTTGCTATGGTGGTACAGTACAAGCAGGGACAAGTAGCAAAGGGAGGTCTGTCCAGTGATGTGACAAGTATGTGTTTCAATGATAATTTAATAAATGACTCTGAGGATCTGTACCTTTTGGGTGGTAGAGACAGACCCCCATTCCCAAAACTCAAAGTGCCTTCCTATGGATCTTTTACATACTCACACAAACACTGTTCACATGTTGTGATCCTTATTTACAAAATTTCTAAAATACAGTATAAAAACTCAATTAAAGGAACAAGATAACTTACTGTGGAGAAGCTGCTTGGACCTCTGCACTCGAGGACTATCAAGTCCCAGACTGGTGTTCTATAAATGTTTTCTTGTTATTCAGGACACACACAGCCTACAAACTGTGTCAAAATTAAGCATACTTGTTATGTGTTTCATTTAACCTCTTGAGAGCTGCTTAGGCATGGATATTGTTCCTGAAAAATTTAAATCTTAATTTTAAAATGTGACTCGATTCAAAAGAGGGCTTGCTCCATACAGTGCAGGAGTAGGGCTTGTTGGTTTTGTTAAACTCAAGTGTACGCTTAGACTATGCCTGGGTCCAAAGCTAGGCTGAGTTCTGAATTCTAATTCAGATTATTCCCATACCACACCCCAGAAGTTTTAACTAGCAAACTCTTTTTGGATTCAGAGCACTTGTGTGCTTTCTTTGAAGCTAAGCCGCTGTTCAGGATTTAATAGAAGAGCAAAAAGTGATCCACCATCAGCAAAATATGCAAACAAACTCCTCATCTCATGAGGAGGGCTTCAAACCTGCTAGATATTTGTATGAATGGCATCAGCACCGGATTAGCTACTACTGTAGGTAACTAGGCATTGTCCCATGCTGCATAGCTGATATTATCATAGGAAATAAATCAATAGCCATGACCTACTAGATTTCAAGCTATTCAGGCTTCAATTAGCATTAGTATTATTTTCTCCAGATTCCACAGTTCATTAGCAAGACTTGACAGTCCTGACAGCTGGTGCTTTGGAGCACTGCTGTATAGTATTCTTCAGTGACCTTGATGAACCTTTTAAATCACTTTAGCTCTGTTTTGGAGAACAGATTGTCCATGCTGAATTTATAACCTGCACTGCTACTAAGGCAGCTTTCTTGGCCAGCTTCTGTCTCCCAATTTCTGAACATCTGCTATTCAGAAAATCTAAGTCATCACCTGAATACTGGATGAACTTATAGGTAGCCAAGTTCATAAGGACATAATTTGCCTCACTTTCCATACAATACAGCAGGCTTAATATGCATTTTTCTAATTCCTATTGTAGTGTGCTTTATAAAATGAAATTACCAAAAGTGAGCTTTTCATCGTGTAAATATACCATCACAGTCAGCAATGCCTGAAACTGCTACAGAAGTATGTGCTGTCATGCCCTAGAAAAAATAAACATTGGTTCCTTTAAAGTCTTAATTTTTTTGTTTAATTTCACTGTTGTTTTCTTTCCAGCTAGCAGCATCCATCCCCATAATCCTGCATTCTCCTGTGAGTCAGAACCAATTTTGTCTGTCACTATAGATTTAGGATTTTTGGACAATTGCCCAGACACTCAGCAGAGTCGCTTTTCTCCTTTGTCTTTCCAGTCAGTATGCACTAAGTGCTCGTAAGTCACATTAACTAGAGTTGAGGCAAAGCAACAAATTGAACAAATAACTATAATGACTGGCAGGGAGAGCAGAAACCCGTTTATAATTGCTTGGTTTGCTGAGTACATGGATGTTAACATGACTCACTCAAGGGCAATTACTTTGTAGCTTCTGACAGGTGTGATATAATACTGTTGATTTTGGCAGATATCTCTAGTACAAATGCTCTAGTCGACCTTGAAAAATCTGATGTCAGCAGTCACTACTATGGCCCTGATGCTGATCCTTCTCTTCTATGAGAAATGAAACTTTATTCCTTTTCATCAATATTTTAAAAAAATATCCCTGGTTTATCTTATTTCTTTGATATTTTTTTTGTTTGTATCTCTCCCAGCATCATAGAACGGTTAAGGCTGGAAAAGACCTTTAAGATCATCAAGTCCAGCTGCCAAAATAGTGTCACCACTATGCTCACCATTAAACCATGTCCGCAAATATTCACATGTTTTTAAAACACTTCCAGGGATGCTCATTCCACCACTTCCATTGGCAGTTGCTTTACAACTTACTCTGCGAAAAAAATTTTCTTAGGATGTAATCTAAACCTCTCCTGGTGCAATAACCCACCTCTTTTCAATATTTCCTGCAGAAAATAGTGTGTTTCTCCCCTTTATTTCCACAAATGTTAACAGGTTAATATGCTTAAGAATTATCTTTATTCATAGTAATTCAGGTCTTTGGGATGAAACTTTCATTTCTCTTGAGCTAATGTCACAATATTTCCACACGAAGTTCTCACAGTATCTAGGAGCAGTGGTTACTCATGGTTATTGCACGGGGCCACTTCCATTCTCTAACTATCAAGCTCTGGTAACTTGTAATCAACAAAGTTTTGCTGACTTGCCATGAGGATAGTGATTTGAACACCAAGTGTATTTTAGAATTACCTGGCTGGATAAAAATAACTACTTAGCCCATGTTAAAAATCAAGCACTTTAAATGTATCCAGTTTTGACACAAAAGTGTAAACCTTCTAAAGTTTATAACTTGGCTTCTATACATCGTCATTTCAGGAAAATTCAATTACTTAAACCTTACTGAAAAGCTCCTTAAATGGGGACACAATTTCAGCTGAAATAAACTCATTTTTCTTACAGAGAAATGTTTAAGGAATATTCTTTTTTCTTTGCCAAGCTCTGATACTTATTGACCTTCAGGTGAGTGTAAAGTAGACTGCAGTGATAACTGCAGTCTTGTCCTAAAGTTTAAGCTCCCAGAATTTAAAAACCCCAAGTGATACGGAAAAATCAAATATATTTTTTTGTTCTGATTATGAACACACACCAATTAGAACTCCCAAGCAAAAGCAAAGACCAATTTCTTCCCTAGTTTTCAAAGTGTACTATGATTAACAACATTCTAACACACAGTAAAAAATAATTATCAGAATGTACATTGGTTGCTTTAGCAAAGACAATGAAACTATTCCCCACATTGCAAGAAAATGCACAAGAAACTTCTACTGTCCAGAGAATGTTGCAAAGTGACTTAAGTGAAATACTTGCCTTACACAGCAGTCTTTCATAGCATGCTATAACTAGTAATCTACCCAGGATCAGAGCCAAAGAGGGATTAACCCATCACAGAAAGACATTCTATTTTCGGCAGCAGGCATAAATGCCTAGTGACTGAACACACTGAGCTTTGTGCAATATGCCTCTGCATTTGATGCTTGATGAAAAAGGGTACTATAATTTATCTTAAGCTCATAATACTGTGTTGATGTATCACATCTGCTAAATTCATTTTAGCGCAGTAAACTGATAAACCAGATACATCTTCCAAAATCCTTCTTTGGTTATTCTTGCAGTTTAGAAAATACAGCTGCATCTTAACATCAGAATCAGATTCTTCCTCCCGTCTCGGAAGGTCCTTACATCTAGAAGAGAGAACCTACGTTGGCCAGCTGATCAATTTTTTTATTCCTTTATTAAACTGACTGTTGAACCATTATTGCAAGTGACCTTAGTCCCCAGAGAAATATGCTTTAGTCCTTGTACTAGAATTCATGAATCTAATCCAGGATTGGAAAAATATTTCTGTGTAAGGGACATGTGTGCACTCTTTTGAACTATTAACTGTGGCTTCCCAGATCACAGCATGTGTCCAGGTGCTGTAAGACTGCAGTTATTTCCCTGGAATGTTCCACACCTGGCTGTGCCAAGGTGTCTGACATAACACTGCAGTGGTTCAAAAAAGCTACTCAACAATTGAAAGAAATGCTCATAGTGGGTGGGACATTATACAACTCTAATATTTTAGCTATGTTATCATAGGAGCATTTCTGATCAGCATTTACCAGATAACAGACCAAGGAATATAACTGATAGACCCAAAAGTCATCTCGAGAATAAAGTACTTCGTGTTACTTTGGATAGTGCACATTAACCCCTTTTAATTTATTGTAGAAGTACTTCACTATTATTGATTTTAAAGCACAGTGAAGAGTGTTCTCTGGAATTGATTGGGTCAGTGAAGATCTCTGTCTAATACAGGTTTTATGAAAGCGGCTCACAATTTAAATAAGCCAAGAACATGTCCTTTATCTAGCTTTGTTCATCATTAAAATGTTTCTGAAAATCATATACACTCATTTTCATATAAAGTAATATTTCATAAATTAGATTTCTTTTCTCATTTTGTGCAGTAGAGAATGATTAGCTATTTCCTATTCTGCTATATTTTCATGAATGGTTGTGCGATACTGTCTTATTTAAGGCACATCAATTGATCACTTTTCTGAACCCCCAGTTATTTACCTCCATTTGTCCAATGTTCCTAACTCTTCACAAATATTATTCATATTCATTTTTATCACTCTGGAAGCTGATATTTCTGCCGTCAGATACATAAATATCAGAATTCTGCACCAATTTGGATTCCAAATTTCAAGTCCTTCTGCAAAGAAGTTATAATTCTGTGCATCTATGTACAAAAGAGAGGTTTTGCTTTTAATTACAACTTTGAATTCCCAGCCTTTTCGATTAAGTGATCAACAGCACAACTTACATCTTCAGAAATGAGTGATTGTGTGTTGAAAGCCAGTCTAAATTTACACTCCACAGAAACTATGTGACAGACTCGAGGATCGAATCCAGTTCCCTAGAGTGACTGTCAATTTTTTTTTACTTTTTATAAGCTTACCCATTCCACCCTAGATATCTCACAAATTCTCCGACAAATGGAACAGTTATCCCAGAGACAGCAAACTAATTCAGCCACAGTACAGATCTACCTGGTGCACTGAGGTAGGCATGGATGAGGGGAAAATGGTGTGTGATCATGTCATTTTAGATCAGAACTCCATAGGTTACAAAACTAGAAGGGCCCATCTTGATCATCTAGTCTGACAACCTTTATAGGAACAGGCCATGGGAATGGCTCAGAATGAATTCTGCTTTCATAATGCATAAGTACAGAGGAACAGAATTAGAATATGTAAGCAACTTTCATTCTGACAGTCCACAATTTTGAATGCCTCTTTTTGAAGTGTAGATCTTTTTCAAGAGAGGAAAAAGGGTACAACTGTTTCATTTTAATTCCTAGTTGCTGTTTTTCCAAAGCAATCAGGCATTCCATCTGAATAATCTATAAATATCCTCCTGATTCAATTTCCTTCCCTCTGGGGTGCGTAAAGTACTGGCTTTGTAGTGTGCCAGTGAAGTGACCACGTTGTCTCACTGTCTAAGATGCCAAGGAAGGGAGGCTATGGAAGCACTGCCACCAGAGATTAAGGTATGTCATTTGTGGGGCAGTGAAGGAGGTTGCAGGGTAGAATAGAGAGCTGTGTTTACAGCTGGAAAAGAGGGAGCTGGGATAGAAGCATAAAGGGAGGTTTATTATGCTTTCTTCTCTTCATGTGATGGTTACTGTGTTCTCAATCATGGCATGTATTCCTTGGAACAAAACCCACTTCCATAACTATTTTGCTACTTTATTTACTTATAGACTGTTTCTAAGACACCCACTTTAGTGGCAAACATCAAGGCTACTATATTATTTACCAGTGAATGTTTCAGTTAACCTCACCTAAGGAGGTGTCTGATAGAATGTTTCTCTGTTGATAGTTTGTAAATAAAGAGGACTAAAACTTGACAGTCTCTCCCTGTGTATTAAATATCAAGACTGTGTGTCAGTGTCCGGTCAGGATAGGTTGGATAGAGCACTAGCCAAACAGCAGGGGGAATCCCTTCTGCTCTCTGCATCAGCTGGATGAGTAGGTCTGCTGGGATTCTTTCAAATGAAGGCAACACTTCGGGAGCAGAGAAAGCAGCAGAGTACCTGCCTGTACTGCCTTCCCACACCACCCCTGCCCTCCGTGCCCCAGGTGCCAGGCTGTGTCATACAATGTGCACTGAGCCCCAGGCTGTCTGTGCTCAGCCAGACAGCTCTCATCCTGCATGCCTAAGGGCTCTAGTTTTTAGCTCTAACATAACAATCATCAAAGCTTGCAACTGTGGGCCAAATCCTGCTTTCAGACACACTTGAGTAAAGCTGGAATTGAATAGTTAGACATTTTTCAGATCTGAGAGAGTACATAATCTATTTCCCTCATCCAAATGTCTCATCTTTTAATCCAATCAGCCAAGAACTTCGATCCCAACTACATAGATTTGATTTGCAAAATCAAATGGAAATGGCCAGCATAAAGTCTGCAGTATATTTTATCCACAGTCATCATGCAGTTAATGCTGTGAAAGAAACAGTGCTGTGTTTGGGGGATGGGCTAAAGCCCTGCCTGAATGTTTCTTATCTAAGAAGGGAAGAGATCTTTCTTATTGCTGCTATTAGTCTGACAGTGGTGCTGGAGGGACCAATTCAAATTTAAGAGCTAAATTTAATCTGAAATTATCAATACCCTGGAACTTGCCATGTCTCAAAAGATTAGGCCAAATAGCAGCATCATATATTCTGAGCTCATGTTGAAAACCACTGTGTAGTTACTAATTCTATTAGGGAGAGCATATCTCCTCTTCCTCACCCATTTCCAGTGGATAAGCCCATGCTAATGAATTCAACATTCAGTGTTCAGAGAATCGGTGGTTAGCAACATACAGAAAAACCTTCTTTGGAGCCAAGGAAAAATATATGTTTGACATATATTGTAACTGTTACGACAGTTTATATCTGTCATAAGAGAAAACAGTTATTTTTTAATCCAAATGGGTAATGTCTTTACCATCAGTAAGAGAATTTTTAATGCTAGTATTTGTTCCTGACATACAAATCCTTTGATGGCACAAGGTACATGAAGCTGTGTACTACAAGGCTATGGGGGCCATCCACGCACACAGATTCTTTCAAGACCAGAGTTTTAGGTATTTTCCAATCATCATCCTAGCACACATCTGAAAGTCACTGTGTCACTGATGCTGGCAGCTAGTCTTAGCTCAATATGCAAAACTTAGCTTTGGGTTCTGAGCAATGTGACAAGGAGTTTGGATTAAGCTTTTTTTAGGGGTTAGATTATTTTTTCTGTATTATACAAGGGTTTTCTGTAACCCTTGATTCTTCCTGTATGGCACCTGGTATGAAATGACTGAATTATGTATAGAGGGGTTGATTTTTTTCTGGTATTTTCTGGAAGCTAAGATATTGTGTACAGAACCACCAGACCTTGGGACAATCACATATCATGAGTTATTATAGACTCATAACCTATAATTTCTTTTCTTACTCAGACAATGACCCGGATAAAGCAACACTAGCATCAATTTTTGATGTAAAAGACAGGTTTTGATGTAAAGGGATAGTTTTAATTAAGAACTATGTACCTTCTATGTTTCTGAATCAGAGCCATAGGCATACACTCTTACCATGTTGAAATCAAATATTTGACTGAGAGTAAAAGGAGTGTGCAACCTCAGCTGAGATAAAGGAAAATATACTCCATTTAATTCAATTTAGAATATTTAGACACTTTCAGAATATTGTAAACATTTAAATAGCTTCAGAGTTGGAGTATATATATTCATCTTTCCAAAAAATGTATAAATGTAATGACATGTCAAGTATCTGTATGTATCTCTAGCCACAAAGTAGTATAACTCTGCATTGAAGGCAAAGCAGAGAAAAAAGTCTGGATATACTTACAGTGCAAATATCTAAAAGGCATAATTACTATTATTTTAAAGCTATGTCCAGATAAACACAACTTTCTAATGTAAATCTGTATTGAAAGAAGCATGAAAACAAGGTTGAATGTGTGTACAGAAAGTTGAGCCCCAAACTTGTTTTTAGCTTGACTCTCTACTTAACATCCAGTTGCTGTACCAACTGCAGTAGCAACTGCTTGGCTTGAAGCCCTCTTTTGTTTCTCTTTGTTTTGGTATGACTGACATGGCGTTATGTTAAAAGTTCTTTCCCTTTGAATAGCTGGTTTGGAGATCATGTAGAAGTTTTTAAAGATTCCCTAAAAAAAAGAAGAGAGGGAAAAACCTGAAGGTAAAAAAGGTTGTCTGTAGTATGAGTTGTAATCTCCCCCCAAAAAAGCCACAACATTTTCTTTGAAACAGTTGCCTCAGTACATACGGGTTTCTTTATATGTGTTCACTTCTGAACACTGTCACCCAGCAAATATGGAAGCCATTTAAATATTCTACAGAGCAATAAAAACCCATTTTCTGCTCTGCTTTGTAACTGGCCTTACCACCAGACTATCCAGTGATAGATGTCTAGCAAGAGCCAAGCTCTCTTTTCTGATTTAGAAACAAACAAGCCCTTCCACTCCAAGATATTACTTTGCTATCCCACTATCAGTCTGAGAATGCACAACAGCCATTAATCAGAGCATCCATTTACTAGCCTCTTCTTGTTTCATTTAAAGTCAATACCAGAACTGCCTTAGTATGCAATGGCACAGCAAAATTTGCTCTGGTTCTGGTCAGCCGCTGATACCTAAAACAAACCTGCATGGTTTTTTGCATTTGCAGGAAATATAAGAGCAAAGAGACAAGTACAGCCAGTAGACATCAATGTGACCTTCTTCTGCAGCACCTCAAAAAACCTTAAGAGAGGTGTAAATCCAAACTATCTTCCTGCTGAGCGGTTCTGGAGGATACTCTGCCTTTCTGATTCATGACTGTCCCTGAGTTTTCATCAGAGTACCATCCTGTACTTGGTCTTGCGTATTGGTAATGATCACCCACCTTCCTAATCCGACCCAACACCTGTACTTCTGGAAATCTGTATTTCTACATCGTGTAATGCGCAACTCTTGAGAGATACTATGGTGTATCCCCCAAAGAAGCAGAGTTTGCTTGCTAGCACAGAGTGCTCAGCTAGCATTCAGTTGGCTGACAGAGAGACACTGTGCCATATAAATAACCTGATAAAATGATCAAATATCATTCTGTTACTGACAATGGCAAAAAGCGCCCTACCAAACCAAATAGGGCCAAGATCTCATCATAAATGTATTTCAGCCGTTTAAGTGGGAGGCAAGCATGTGAAGTCCTTTTCTAAAGCAAAAATCACTATGTCATAGTGATACTTAATGATTTTTCAGATTCAGCAAAGGAACTCTAGTCCTTAGGACTCTCAGGAATACCAGAGAGACATGCAAGCATAAACAGAAAGCTTTAAGGAAGCTTTAACTAGCACACGAATCAATATTTTGCACACAGGAGAATTTTCCATTGAGCATTTAAAGAGAGGGATTTAGTTCCCTAAATATAAACAGCTGCTACTGAAAAACTGGGTTAATAACAATATGTCTGGAAAAGTATTTGAAATACAAGTATTTTTACTTGCAGTCTGTCATGTGCTACTCAGTGCTCTTAGCCCAACATGAAACTGGAAGTCTGTTTCCCTGCAAAATGCAGAGAGCCTGCTACAACTTTCATCTGTGTCTGCCAGAAAACTCAGACTGAGAGATTTAATGGCTGCCGGTTCCGCATATGCTTCTGTCAACGTGATCCTCAACTCCAACTGTGTCTTACAGAGAAATGCTTGAACACATGAGAGCTACAGCTGAGCTGCACAATGACAAAGGCAAAGCTGACACAGTGATCTGGTTTTAGAACAGAGATAATATCTTAATTCATTATCTAGAATATGAAATGTACTGCTTGAATAGGATGCCCTGATTAATAGCTGGATTGACATCATATATGTTTTTTACATAAGGCAGCAAATAGATTTGATAAGGCTCTCTTAATTATTATCTGTTAATTTATTCTAAGGGCTATATTGCATGAATTCACAGAATGAAATCTGGTCCCACTTGTTCTACTGTGTTGCTGGTTCACCTGCTGTACCTCTCAGCCAAAATTCCTTTATTTTTCTCTGTATGGAAACTTTTCATCTTGTTAAGAGTTAAGCAAACATTGAGGATTGCCTATAATATTCTGTAAGACTTTCAGAAAGATACACATCACATTCTTTATCTTCACTCATTCCTTTCGAAGGTGTGGGTTTACAAACGCAGAGCTCAGCAAAAGAGGCTTGATAGTTTAATAAACCATTCAAAAAAAGGCCATCAAATATGAATCAAAATCAGGCAAACTCAGCAGTTTGGGCTGAGATTTTGTTTTTATTTCAAATCAAAACCTGTTTCATAAACTCCCAATAAATAAATCCAGCTGTCAAGCTGTTCTAATCTTTCTGCCTACTGATAATGAAAAGAGAAGCATCTTCTTGGGCAGAGCAGGTGTTAGAAAAAAAAAGGAGCCAGTCTGAGCCCTAAGCCTAGTACGTGGTTATGTCGCTGCTGGGTTAAGTTACGAAGAAATCCAAATCATTCAGTATGTGGGTGAAAGGAGGGAGAGGCCCATGCCTTTCTTTCTCCTTAGGCTCGTCATGAGAATGACACTGCCCCTCCTCTTTGAATATGGTTATCAGCAAATCCATCTCAGAACAGCAACGAAGGGATATTCATGACGACAGCAGCTGCAAAGTTGTTAAAAATATACAAAATTTCATTGTGTGGGTGGAAAGATTGCCCTTGCTGAACAGAAACAGAAATCCTAGAGCCCTGATGTTTTTGGCCACAGCTTGCTATATTTTGACACATAGTCTAGAAACCCCAATCCAAGTTGTGTTTGCTGTCCTAAAATCTTTTAAATACAATGTTTAAAAATAAAAGTGCAAGGCCACAATTTTTTTCCCCTCTTGAACAAGGCTCTCATGTTCAGAGATGAGACAAGAGAAATGAGTTTTCCACCTGCTATCAGTACACCAGGCCAAGCTGCCTGGGGTAGCTAAAAAAAAGCATTCCACAACTCCACATGGATTTCAGTGGATTGCTTAGCAGAGCCAAGATTTGCAGCTTTCAGCTGCTCCTGTGGGTTTGTGTGGCAAAGTGCACAGAAAATGCCATGCCAACCATTCTTTCAGAGCAGATGGGGAGAGGCATATTTACTAATCATCACAAAAGCTGTTATATATGTTTAAGTATTTTTTATAAAAACAATTTTCTTTTCAGCCATTTATTGAACAGCTACTAAGCTGAACCTCTGCTCAGCAGTATGTGACTACAAAATCAGGATTTTGCTTTCTCTCCAGGATCTAGCTGGACAATGAATGACAATGACCACAACATGCTCCCAACTGCAACTCTGACTTCTAGCAGTCTTTCTGACAGCTATAATTTTCTAATACTTTATAGCTCTGTATTTCTAAAAATAAAGATAATTACAACTGATTCAGAATGTGACATCTAAAAGTGGGAATTGTTTTGCTTAGACTAGCTTATTTTTCCATAGTGACATAAGTTACCTAAAGAAATGCACTCAAACCAAACTAAGAGATATGCCACATGTAACTATCATTACCCAAAGCCGTACTTTGCTTTCTAGCCAAATATCCAATATATCAAATTCTATCCATATATCCATATCTGTAACCTAATCTTGAAAAAGATTTGAGTCCCTTGTCCTCCCCAAAAGCTTCTGAATACACCTAAAGAAATTTTAGAAGTATCTTAAAACTCAAATCATATTTTCTACCATTGAATGTAAAGAATACTTGAAAATATATGTACTTAACAGTCATTTTCCCTTGTTCTGAGACAAAGGTAATGACTGTTGGATGTCTTGTGCATGTAGTGAAGAAATAGTAACTAAAGCTATGCATCCTCTCAAAATCACTGCTGCACACTTCAATTATCTTTCTCATCCATCATAAAGCTAATACACAAATGACTTAAAATATCAAACACATGAAGACATCCTGGTTCTGTGGTTTCACGGTTGCCGGGGTGTTGGCTGCCGGAGGCAGTGCCACAGAATGAACGAGCACTGTGGCACCTGTCTGCATGGGCTCTCTTGCACGTTACTCAGTTCAGGCTGGGTTGTGCTGAGGTTTTTACCTAGCAAATCCCCAGTACCCCTGCTGCATTCTCATCTTCCTCTGAAATCTCTGAGAGGGTTTGAGACAGCAATAGACTCCGTTCCCTATGATTAAACCCGAGGTTCCACTCCCGGCAAAGGCTCCTTGCTGCTACATTATTGTAATTTTTAATAATTACTAATAACAATGTTATTAGCTCATTGCAGCTATTCCATTTTATATTCTGCAGTACATGCTCCATGCTTTAATTCCTGTGTTTGTTTCTAGTTTGAGGAAATTTTCTAGTGAATGAATTTATAACCATTAGGTCTTAGTCTTTTATAAGCTGGATTGTATGCCTTCTCTATTTCAGTTACTTTCATTTTTATTCATTTCTTGCATTATCTGCAGTGTTTTCACTTTACACGGCAAAACTTCTTGATGTTTCTGAAAGGTTCATTTTAAAGCAATAAATAAAAATAGCTTAAGACACCATCTTGTGTCCTCAAGAAACAGTATCATTTGTTTACAGTTAAGAATCATGACAGCAGCTGCTTGCAGTCCAGGATCGCACTGATTATTATGCCACGGTATCATAAGAATGTTTCCTCTACTTGTATTACAGATATATTAGAGCTATTGGTCAGAATGAAAATGTGTGCATGAAAACTCTGATGAACAAAATAGGTACTAACACCTAAAACTCGACACCTAAAATAGTGAGAGAAGCTGTGATAGAAGCACTCAGAGAAATAATACATTTCTTATGAAAAATAAATACCCTAAAAAGCAGGAAGAGTTTGCCCCAGGAGCAGCAGAACTGCAAAAGCATGGTTTCCTGTAGATTTGTAACCTTTATCCCAATCTCTCTCCTGCTGCTTACCTTATTCTGATGATTACAGTTCCTCCTGTCTCCCTTTGAACCCTCCACTGGGGAAGAGACAGCATGAGCTGTGGCCTGTTACCAGCTGCATTTGCACTGATTGGCCATGGAGTTATTCTTAAATAGACAGTAAGTCTGTCAGCGGGAGCTCTTATTTTGTCTTCTCTCTGTTAATTTTCTCAACATTTCTAGGATATTGTCTCTGGGATTTTCCTATCCTTTTTGAAATCACTCTTTAGGTTAAAAAACTGTTAGGTGAGGAATAGGCTCAGTAGATAGACATTCTGCTTGCATAAGCCAATTGCCTTCAGGAAACCAGTCTAAGAAATGTTACTTTTCTCTTGGCAAGACAGCTACAGCACTGTTAAATTGGAATGGTTCAGGAGTTAAACTACAAAAATAATTTCCAGTAGTCACCTAGCAATTAGCTAGTCTATTTTGAACAGTACAAAGATAAGTACTCATAATTTATCTTATTCATATAAGCAGAGACAGAAATTAACAGAACTTCAATGGGAATTTTATAGAAATGTTAATCTATTGTCTGAGCTTGACAGCACAGGGTAAAATGAAGTTGAATAACATAGCCAGTGTCACCAGTAGAGCTGAAGGCTTCTTACTTTCCACCAAAGAAATGAGAGTGATTCAGCTTCTTGTGATTTTCCAAGAACAAAGGGCATGCACAAACTGGATGGACTGGTGGCAGAGCCAAGCATTATCCATAAGGATTAATTTTAAGGATGTGGCACATGTTGCTCGTCTGATACACTGGAGGAAGAAAGTGAAATAGCAGGGAAACATGAAGAGTAGTCTAAAGGATTTCATGAAGATTACTTTAGTACCAAGGAACTGGAGACAGAAAGAAAATCTTATCATGTATCATGTAATTTATAGCACAGGAGACTGAGTTTCGGATAAAGGCCATGGCAGGAACAGAGAGATCATAAATTGTGGGACATTAATGTTGATATTGGTTTGCATCACAAAATATTATATTGGAACCAGGTTATACATCTGTACATATGCATATATGTAAGGATAATTCTTAAAAGAGCAAATACAGATAGTGCCCCGAGTAAAACTTTGTTAACCTAAATGCATGACCTTTACAAGATGTACAGAGCATGAATGCAAAAGCTAAACTTTCTCAATGTGTCATCTCAGCTTCCAGCAATCTGCACTTTAAAGGCATTCTGAACCAGAGGTTAGACCGAGTGATTGTATTCAAAGTCCCAAGCAACTTTGCTTCCACAAATCTGTCAAATTAAGGGTTTTTTCACTTAGGGCATAAAAATGTTTCTTAGCAAAAACAATTCTAAAATTTCACAGAAAAATGCACAATTACCTAATGTGTTTATTTTAAATATGTTGCTTTTGATGTGAAGTCAATATTAATAAACAATAAACTTAAAGAAAAAATATTTTAAAACAATTTTCCCCTTAATATGGTCTTTTAGTGTTTCCTTTACTGTTGCACTTAGTATTCTAAGGTTCTTGCTGACTGAACTGGGGGAACATTCCCATTTTCAATAGCTGTCACACCTTGGGGAAAGATACTTCGAGAATACTTTTTATTTTTATCACAGAAACACAAACTGGGTAAGGTTGGAAGGGACTACAGAGGATCATCTGGTCCAACCTCCTTGCTCAAGCGGGAACATCCTAGAGCACATTGCATGGGATTACTTCCAGACGGCTCTTGAATATCTCCAGTGAGGGAAACCCCACAACCTCTCTGTACAACCTTTTCCAGGACTCAGTCACACACACAGAATAAAGTTTTTATTATTATTATTATTATTATTCATGCAAAACTTTCTGCCCTTTTTCTCTTGTCCTGTTGCTTGGCACCACCAAGAAGAGCCTGCCACAATCCTCTTGACACCTTCCCTTTAGGTACTTATAGACATTGATGAAGTCCCCTCTCAGCCACCTCTTCTTGAGGCTGAACAGGCCCAGCTCCCACAGCCTTTCCTCATAAGAGAGATGCTCCAGTCCCCTCATCATCTTCACAGTCCTTCACTGGACCTGTTCCAGGAACTCCATGTCTCTCTTGGAGCCCAGAACTGGACACAGCATTCCAGATGTGGTCTCACCAGGGCTGAGTAGAGGGGCAGAATCACCTCCCTTGACCTGCTGGCCATGCTCTTCCTAATGCAGCAAATCTAATCGTTGGCCTTCTTGTCCAGGAGGGCACTGCTGGCTCATGGACAGCTTGTTGTGCACCAGGACCTCCAGGCCCTTCTCCACAGAGCTGCTTCCCAGCCTGCACTGGTCCATGGGGTTGTTCTTCCCCAGGTGCAGGACCTTGCATTTGCCTTTGCTGAATTTCAGAAGGTTCCTCTCTGCCCATCTCTCCAGCCTGTCGAGGCCCTTCTGAAGATCTGCACAGCCCTCTGGGGTATCAGCCACTCCTCCCAGCTTGGTGTCACCAGTGAACTTGCTGAGGAGGCATCTGCACCTTCATCCAAGGCATTGATGAATAGGTAAACAACAGTGTGTCATGACAGTTTGCATTTTACTGCTTAAATAAAAGGGTTTCTTTTTCAGTATAGAGAAAAATCCAGTCAAATGTTCTAAAATGTTTTGTAAACATTTTAGAACATTTTTATTAAAAAAAAATATTTTCAGTTCTTTATAACATTCCTGTTTACATCTAGAAATCTTTTGAACAAACTTAAAAGTGAAAACAGCACGATAACATGGAAGGTAAATATGTGTTGGGAGCATACTCTCCTGAATGCATGGAATTCTTAGCTATAATGGAGAGACAGAATACGGAAAAAGCAAAACCAGCAACTTCTTGAGGGATGCCCAAGAGATAGTAGCAGCTATAAAACTAGATGGAGGGCAGAATTGGAGAGTCATTTGCTTTGAAAAGGAAATTCAAGCACTGTGAGTGGAAGGGGTCAATTAAGGATACGGTGGCCATAAAGCACTAAATCTAATCCAAAGATTTCACCCCAGTTACAGTAAATTTCAGAAAAATGCACAGGTACAAAACAATGAAGAATAAATAGGAAGCAATAACCAATGTTTTATGACTGACCTCAATGGACTCTGTAATAGAACTTCCTTTTACTTTATGACAATACCTTAAGCAATAAAAAGAATGAGTTGTCTCCTTTCTCAAATAAAACCAATGGTGGAACTGGGTTGTATTAATGATTTCTTCATCTGACAAGCCCAGAAGTCTACACAAAAACAAGAAAAAAGAAATCACTGAAGGATTTTTATTTTTAATTTTCCAAAACATAGGCTAATATGAGAACAAAAATCCAAACAATGTATTTTCTCGGTGCATTTAATTATTTATGCTTGTACTGGACATTCTTTGGCAGCAACAGGTGGAGCATTGGAGCCTTACAGCCTATACTACCAAGATGGTTATCTATACATTGTCATTCGGTGTCACAGAGAGCATGCAAGAAATGTGATTTTGTAACATTTAGATGGCCCAGTCCCCAGCAGACCTTAGTCACTCCTCCTTACGTAAATGAGCATAAGCAGATACGACAATGAAACTCCTGCTTTACCAGCTGCTAAGGAAAAATCTATTGTTAGGCAAAAGACTGTATCATAAGGCAGCATAAATCCATCTGTGTTGTTCTATTTATGTGGTACAAATGCAAAAGGAGTGTGGCACATCATCAAGTTTCATGTCATTTACTGTGGGAGCAGCTGCACCCTATCCAAACGAAAAGAAACCTGAAAGTGTCACCGTCAGCATATGAGAACTACAGACCCTTAGCACAGATGTTGTATAAAAATGAAAGCAGGCTTGAAGGGTGATGAAATGGTGAGGAAGTGTACTATTTTACACCTCCTGAAATGCTATTTTCTTTTCAAGAAAGATGTTGGTAAAAATTTTAATTTTGTCACTTCTTATTTAATCAGCATCAGCCTCACGGCTACTGAAAAAGGTCACAGTTACTCCAGGCCCACCATTTTTTTGTAACTGACCATTGATAATAAATAGTCACTCAAACAGACTATTTCACGTACCTACTAGATAACTTCCTCCTTCTGGTAGAGATCATAGAAGGTTCACATTGTTAGTCTATGTCTCTATCCTTTCTAGGAAAAGTAAATAGGTTGTCAGAAGCAAAATAGAGCAGAAATAAATTATCATAGTCCATATAGTTTACTGCAAACCAAGTTGGTCATTACACTGAGAGCTCTGGGTTTTTCGCTCTCATTGCGTTAAATGCTAAGAGCAGAGAATGCTCAGCTAATCTGTACTTGTGAACTACTATGTCAAAACTGTCAGAAGCGATACAGGAGCAAAAATTTGTATCCTCCTGATTAGATGTTCCAAACTCTGACCTCTTTATGCCCCGCTCTTAAAGTCACACACATACCCCTAGCTCCTTCTTCTCTTCTACATTAAACTCCTGGTCCATCTCCAGAGCAGAGACTGCAGAGTAAGGAGGAATGAAGTGATCTCCTTCAAGTGAACTCTTTTATGTGGGTTGAATTTAATGCTCACAGTGGATAGCCTTTCTAGTGCAGGATAATTCTGGGATATGAATCAACCCTTCCCCAGGCACAGGGAAGAACAAAGGATAGGAATGCAGCAGATGAAGAAATACTCTCTTTTTCTAACCCACTTTTTCAATGGAGAATTATTGACTGTTTTTAAATTTCTTGACCTCGTATCTGACAAATTCCAGGTTTCACTTAAAAAAGTGAAAAGCACAACTTGAAATTAATGGAAACACTTAAAATGCTCTAAAACCGCTAATTTTCCTGAATGATGGAACAATATTAAGAGAACAAGAAAAAAGTAAAGAAATGGTTCTGTATTAAGCTGAAAAATGAAAGCGGTGCCTCTCATTCTAAAATAAAGAGGAATAAAAATACTTTCTGTCTTATTTGCAATGTTTTTTCTTCCATTTGTTGTAAATGTTCTTTTGAACACTTATACATCCAACAAATAAATCACAGTACTTTCAAAGTGCACCAATACAATTGTTAATTGCATTTACCTGGTAAGTCAGAACATAACAGTACCTTCGTTTAATCAACACAGTATATTTGAGCACTTCATATATGTGAAACTATTTGAAAACTGTAAGTTATGCAGACAAATTATTTCATTGATATCATGTAACACAGGAATTCCAAACTTTCTATGTCCCTTCATGCAGAAAATTAAGGATTTAAACTCATCACATTATGAATTCTAACATATTATATCCTATCTCTTTGCAAAAGCTGGGCTTCAAGGCTGTTTTTAACTGCAGATCCAGATTTCAGCTCTCTCTCAGTTTCACATCATTTTGACTGCAGCCACATACAATTAGTGTTTATATTTGCATGACAACAAGTCATACGAAACAATAGAAATAACTGTGCTTCTCACTTTTTGAGCTGCTCTGCAATGGGCAAGAAGTTTTCTTTTCAGCAGCAGCCAAGATGTTCCCTGAATGCAGTATAGTTCCAACCCACCTCACAGCCTTATGAGGCTTTCTAGGTTTTACCTCAGAAACTCATAAACTGAACAATCAATGGAGCTTTGTAAGCCAAAGGCAAGCAGCATATCTCTTTTCCTTGATAATTCATGATGGATCTAATGTATGTAAGCAGTAATGAGGCCCCTATCCAATCTCAACAACTTTGCTTCATTTGTTAATAAGGTGTTCAAATCCTATGATGCAGTTCGCTAGAGTTTTGTCATTGATGCCTTACTACAGATCGAAGAAAATTCCCACAGCACTTAGTCAAATGCTTTTGCAAGTAAAGGGTTTTTATGGTATTACCTGGTCCAGAGTGCATGTTGACAAGCACAGAGGAAGAGCAGTCTCTATGTAATACTTTTGATGAGCACTGTACACACATCACTTGACAGGTCCTGAGATGGTTTCATTTTCAGTGCTAGAAGCAAATTAAATCTTGTCCAAGAGTTCTCACTATTTAGAGATTATCGCTTATTGTTAATGAGATGAGCATGCATTCCCTCACTGTCATTTCCTCAGCAAAATACAATGCTATTAGGAGTCCTTGCATGGCATTCCATGTTCAAACATCAGATGTCTCTGGGCAGTTTACCTAGAGAGAAAGTATCATATTGAAAGATCAGAGTGCTAAGTACTGGGAACAATTTAAGTGCAAATGTCATATCTAATAGTTCTTAAACAGTCAGTTTGAGCTTTTAAAATTGCAGCAAGATACATATCCTACTGTTCCATTTTGGCTCTGACACTGCATAAACAAGGTCATTTCAGGTGATCTATATATAGAGGAAGATCTTAGTCTCCTGAATACTATACTGAAAAAACCCTGCATAATTGACTGCTACAGGGAGTGGATCCAGCTCATTATTTGAATTACACATCCATCTGTTTCAGTCGGGATGGTTTATAAAGAGGTTGCAAGAGCTAGTTGAAATTGTCAAATAGCACATAAGATAATTTTAAACTATAGGAGAAGTTTAATATGCCCTTCCTTTTGTGAATCAGCAATTTTAAAGGAGAGGAAAAAAAAAGTTTATTCTGTAATCCAGGGATTTTAAGGAGCTTATACCATCCTCTTTTTGTCCCTGGTCTCTCCATTATCCTGAGCCAGGATTTTATGTATTCCTTGCCCCTTTGCTTTCTAATTAATTTACTGCATTCAGTTTAGCCTGTCAAGTCATTTTTCGGTATTAAATAGTAAAACAGCGTTTTTAAAACATAACTTCCATTAAAAAACATATTAAAAAGATACATCTTTTGCTCATTCATTTCTCTAAAATATTATGGAAAGGAAGAATGAAAACATTCCTTGCTATAGACTCTTGTAGCATTTTATCAGCATTCAATTTCTTCTAAGAGATTAGGCGGATTTTGACTATGTGATTTTATGCAATCTGTTAATATGGCTCACATGATAGAAATACCCATTTACTGCCTTTTTTCCCTTGCTCTTTGTATTAGCTTCTCTAAGATGAGGCCCCCACTGTACCTGATGCTGAGATGCAGCCCATTGTGCCTTGCTTCTGATCTTTTACAAAATCACAACCTGATTTTTGTAATCTAGAATTTCTTATGACCTCGGGGAGAATCATTATTGCAATTTACTTTCTGCTTTATTTTTTATTGTGTACATATCATGTTCCCAACCTCTTAATTCCTTAAGCTCCAGATACCTATAAATAGCTTGCTTTTATGGTTTTTAGTCTAGATGCTAAATTCAGAATGTTGACAGATGTATTGCTTTGAAAACTTACATTTTCCACATGGTCTGAGAAAGTACCTCAACTTCTACATGTACGTCCTGTCATAGAAAGAATAACTGGAATAAAAGGAAAGTTGGGTAAATATTTTCAGATAAGCATTTAGAATTACAGGAGGAAAGCTGATAGAGCCAGAGTAGTCCATATACTCTTCCTATATCTTCAATTCAAACACAGCCATTGATAAGGTTATTCTTCATATGTGAGAGTATTCATTTCCAGGTGTTCTTCCAGCTCTGCTTCCACTCTAACCTTTTTCTTATGTTTGCTATGGCATTTAGTTTACGTACGATGTGGTAGAATTTATCCTCCAACCCAAGCCATTAGAAAATGTGTCTTAAAACAGATCGAGAGGATGCCTTTCCTCCTAAAGACTACTAAACCCATACCTCTGCACTTGGCCTTGGTATTTTTATTACAAAAAGGCAGAATTTCTCCAGACCTACTTCAGGCCACTCTTACTAGGGGATACTTTTGCATCCTTTTAGATAATAGATGATGTGGGAATTACCCAGTAAATATGCACTTGTGTCATCTATTATTAAAATTCACAGACACACCAGATTATTTCTGTCCAGAAGAATGGATTGAGATAACATGAATTTCCCCTTTTTTGACCACAGAAGACATGTCAATCCTAACCTACCAAATATGCCTGTCTTACCTTCATTCTTTGGCTTGCTAGGAGCATGTCAGCTCAATAATTAAGTATAGCATCCTTCTTATTCACACAGAGATAAAGCGCAAAGACAGTCATTTATGATACCACCCTCCCAGTATTTTTGTCCAGCTAAAAATAAATCACAGATGTTATGAATCCTGGTCTACAGTTTCAAAATTGCAATGACCAAGTTACAAAAGTTAACATTTCCACCCCTGAGAGATATTTTCCCAGTTGAAAGGTGGATATTTTTCAGATGGGGCTCCCATTACCTCTTTGATTGCCCTCCTTCAATCACATGTTGTCATCAGACCAGGTCTCTTACACACCTGCAAGGTCACAAGTCTTCTCCACAGTTCAGACAAGACAAGACAGCTTGCGATATCAGATGAGCTCATATTCTTCAAATGGGAGCAGAAACAGAAGTGCACTTGAGGGGTGCAAGGCATCAGCATTCCACTCTGTCCAGGCTCAGAACATTGCTTCTGAGGGTCAAGATATGAAGAGGAACACTGAAGAGGAGTCAGACTGCCTCTCTGTGCCCCACTTAGTTTTTAACGATTGTCAAGAGAGCAAAATAACTCAGTCTACTGACCTGCCCACGCCTTCATGCACCCTTTTCTTTTTTTGCTAGTTATTTACATAACTTGCTTGAATAAGCAATGTCTTAAAGCAAGTCTTTGAAATGGCTCACAGAGAACCAATGCTTGTCATTCAGCAGGCCAGTGTTCTGACCCATAAGTCCACCTGCCCCCGAGAAACAGCAAGGTTAGACCAACCATAAGCCTTTTCTCAGCAGAATGGCAGGTTTCCAGATTGACAATGGACTGCAGCTGACAATGCCTATTCTTCCAGCTGTGGTGAAGGACAGAAAATGCTCGTGTGACTCCCTCTGCTTTTACAACGAACTAAAATGAGACCAAAATGTAAATAACTGCACTCAGTAGAACCAGGCTTCAGATGGATCACCCTGATTTTAACCATTAAAATGTCATAACCGTTGCAGACTGTTCTGCATAGTGGATTTGAGAAAATGCACAAAGCCTGGAGGTGTTCACAAAGCGTATATCTGATACCCATTTTTCCTATTATTATAAAGAAAGACTACTGCTTCATTTAGAGTCTGAATCAGAACAACATTTCTGAGTGCAATGTTTCTTTCTGTATCGATTAGTTCTGTACTGAACTAAACTGTTCCAATTCATTCGTAAATGGCACATTATTTAGTGCAAATGTCAGATGGTCATTCTTAGAAATACAGATATTGTACAATATCTGAGACAGGTGTTGTCAACTAAACTTTTCAAGAAGTGTCACTCTCTGAGAATACAAGGAAGAGGGAAGAACATTCTGCGATGTATATAATTTTGTTTCTCTTCAAGTATCATTTCAGACACCGGTGATGGAGAAGAAAAATCAACTATTCTGCATAATATTTAGGGTTCTGAGAAATGCATGCCAAAAAACAAGACTGTTTTCAAGCTTTTGGTTTTCAGATTGAACACAGGGAAAAAAGTTTTGGCAAAGAAGCAATTTTTCTAAATATAATATTACTGAAAAAATCCATTGAACAAAATTGAAAAATGAAACACGCTGTAGACTTTAGTTCCTACTAAGCTTAATAAAACTGGATAAATAAATATCCAAACTCATAGGCTGCAGCATGGAAAAGTATTTAACCATACCCTTTTAAGAAAGTATTCAGATTCGGGCTGTCATTTAAGTATTTGTCAGTTTAAGGCATGGCGTAATCTGGTGATTTTCCTTCAGAATTTTGTAACGTTATTTTCAATGCCTGACATTATCTCAGTCATTTTTCATTGGAACACTTGAGATAATTTTATAGCAGAGCACAAGACATCTGAATGGTGTTTGGAATACATGTCTGACACCGGTTGCATGAAGAGGTTCCACTGGCTCCTCCAAGCTGTTCAGCACGGCAGCAGAACTACTACTGCCCTTTGTCCTTGGAGACTTGGATTCAGGCTCCTCATCTGTTCATTTGAAATGGGGAGTCAAAGTCAATCCAGCATGGAAGTCAGCCTGCTTATTCCTCTCACACTTCTTAGTATAGACTATTTAGCCTTCTCATCCAATAAAACAGCTCAAGTACAATGCAAGAAAAGTATATTTTTTGTAAATTCTTAATTCAAAAGAAAATCTTTAACCAATTTAACAGAAAAAAAAAAAAGAACATACATATTTCAGACAGCTTTATAGGTATGGAAAATGTCAGCTCATAAGACCACATGATCACTTACTATTCTATATGCCATAGAATTTCTATATATTAGGATATTTAGAGCAGACACTGAATATTCTACGGAATTGATCAGTTTGGAAATAAAAGATTCACAACACTCTGAGGTGCTCTGAGGAGACATTTGAGCTAGCTCGAAGTTCAAGAGGAAGGCTATCCTTGTTAGAAGTCCTGAGTAGCTAAAGGAGAAAGGTAGGCTTGAAGTCACTGCATTATTCCATACTCCTGCGTTGTGCACTGTGAACACAACCTCTCAGTGATGCAAATGGGACTGCATATACCCACACAGTTCCACAAGATAACTCTATCAAGTTACTGATGCTTCTGGACTTGTTCAGATCCTATGTTTGACTGGAAAAACAATGTCATGTATATCAACCCTACTGAAAAAGAAAAGATACGGCAGGTTGTTGGAGTTCTTCTCTGACAGCTCCCTTAGGAAATAATACAAAAGTATTTATTATTTATATACAAGCCAGCATGTCAACACATTTTTAGATAACTCTCTGTACATTTTTCTGTTTAGCAATGGAAACTACAGAATAAATTTTATATGACAATTGTGACTATTATAAGGAACTTGGTATTGCACAACTGGCAATCTACAAATTAGATGTAAAATGCTGCATACAAGTGATATTTCTTGGTGTGCTGTTTATGTTCCTAACTGTTTTGTGCCACTATCTGTATAAAATTAGCATTAAATCTACTCAACATAGCCGTCTGTAATCTGATAATATCTGTCCACTTTGTGCACTTTCAGATGTCCTGAGGTGGTATGCCAGATGTTAGGAAGGTTGTATTTTACTTCAAAACCTGCAGGTATAGAGCAAACATATTTTGCTATGCATACCATCTGGTACCTGTTTTTTACCAGAGAACAGAGTGTGTTTAATCATTAAATCAAATCCTGAAGTAGTTAAATCAAATTAATTCATACAGATATATGCATTTTCCCCCTGTGGTTTTTCCAATCAAAGTAATCTGGTTACTTTATGTGACAGCAGATGAAGTCACTGGACCAAATTCTGCTCTTATATATACACACATAACCAACAGGAAGTCAGTAGGTTTGTACAAATATAAATGCTCACAGAATAATCAGATATGAACAATAGCGATGCTTAATGAAAGTATCTTACACACATGGTAAAGTACTGTCTTCTATTTTGATCCTCATTACTTAACTAGTAAATCAAAATTAACTTAATGTTAGTTTTAAAGGTATGCATCAATGTTCTTCACCTTATTTTTTCCTGCAGTATAGGTCTAATTAAATTCCTTTCCTGATGCTGGTTAAAATTCAAATAATGAAACTTTTATCTAGTTCTCTTACAGTTTCAATAAAAAATTTGTTCTTTTTCAAAGAACAAATCATTTTTAGAACTGTTGCTTCATGACCTGTTCTGTCCATTCTTCACTTCACTGGTTTCTGCCCTCTTTTATTGCAATTAATGATAGAACAAAACAGGTAATTATATATGTAGGTTGGGTTTTTGTAAAAAAAACTTATAAAGTACATTCACAGAATTTTTTTGGTACAGAGATTTGGTACAGGGAGATGCTTGCTTCTCAGCTGAAGAAGTAATATTTCCACAGGATTCTTTTTCTCATCTGGCCTGAGATGCTCATGTCATAGAGGTGTTAATCACTGTGAATTAGTTGGCAGTTTTCATCACATTTTAGATTCATTGCATTCTGTGATAACTTTGTAAGCAAGCCCACCTTATTAGAAAGACTTGCAATGTTCTCATACTGTTCCTGTTCCTGTTCCTTTTTTTTTTTTAGTTGCTAAAAAAAAGAAATTGGACAGTTTGAAGAACTTGACTTGAACAGCAGCATTAAATGGCATATAGTGGTTGAGTGACCACAACAGAGGTAAAAACGATGCAGAGAACAAATTAGGGTGATTACACAGACTAAACACAATCATTATGGTTAGCAAATATTACTGGAAGATATTCTGTCAGGACAGCAGTCTGCTATGAATTTGCACAATTTTTTTCACAAAGACATGCCAGAAATATTTGCTTTACAGGTAGAGAGTGCAAATGTAGCAGCACTGATCATACACCTGTCTTTGTGTGCAATAGCCACTAAATTACTGAGAAAGTGACAAAAGGTGGTGAGTATTTTATATTGCCTTTGCTAAGTCTCAAGCAATAGTAGCAAAGCTGGTCACTGAAATTAACCTTGCACCAAGGCGTTGTTCAATAGTCTTAGTTAAGGGGAAAAATAAATTAGAACACACCGGGGTACAAAGTTTTAATTTTTAAAGGCAAATTGCTAAATTAAGCAAACTGGTCAAAGGAATTACTTATGCTGAGGAGGGTTTTTTGCCAGTGGAAAAAAGTCTGAAATTTCTTTCAAGCAGATTTGCAAAAAGTACCTAGAATTTGTGTCCCATACAAATAGAAATAAACTTTTGAGGAAATATCCTTTATTCAATTGAGTGGTCACCTTGAAAAATGAAAACTGATTTTCACACTTATTTAATAAAAAATTTTATTGCAGTTTTCTCAACAAATCAGTACAAATTTATATGTGCACACTTTTTGTGGAAAGAAAGACAGCAAGTTCAAAATTACAGTCGATTCCTCACTAAAATGAAAACATTATTTGGTGGTTAGAAAAAGAGGACCTGCAAAGCTGGTAAATGGAAATCCATACAAATAATTTTGCAGAAGCTAGAAGACTGCAATTAGATGCATATATCACTTTTCCCCTTGATATCAAGCTCTCATCAGGTGCAACCACGCTACACATGGAGAATATTTTTGGAATTCGCAGTTCTTTCACCTCAAGATTTTTGCATAATGAGATTCACTTCTATTCATCTGGTTTTGCTCAGAAAAGCTGATGAACTGCTCATTACTTTCTTATAAGCATCCTTGGGTTGGATTCAAGTGATTAAAGCCAATTAATGAACAGAAATTCTAAATGTTTCTGCTTTTCTAGAGTTTTAGATAACGGTCAGACCCTCCTGACATAAAACTGGCCTACTTCTGACTGAGTTCTTGGTTCTAAATGAAAACACCTTCAACAGCACCAAATTCTGGCTCCATACCCAAGAGCCATGGCAAGTATGAAAAATTTCATCATGCATGAAAATCTTGCATGATTTTCAGGGAAATTATTGTTTCCTACACAATCCAAAGTTTCTGCTAGTCTTTTAGGTGCTGATAGCAGGACTTCCAGGTGCTGTCAGATTTTGAACTGTTTGCAATCCCTGATCTGAGGTGAGCAGACAATCCTACACTCTGGCTGATCCTGCACTAGAAATGTTGCCTGCCTCTCTGCCTTGCCCTTTCACTGATCTACAGGCCTAATTCACTCCCAGATCTTGTGTTATTTTTCCAGGATATTTGTAGAGTCATAAACACCTCTGTAGGCATAACAGATGAAGCTGAAAGTGGAGAGAACTGATGCTACTTTGTTTTTAGCTTACTTCTTCTGCAGCACTGTAAGACAGAGGGTGCAAGAAAGATGTGTGAAATCTATTTAACTACAGGTTCTTCCCTGAAATAAATTTAACAAGCAAGAAATTTTAATATAACTGTTGAACTTGCTAAACCACATGAAGGAACCTTGTGGACCAATTAGCTAAAAATCTCTCTCAAACAGCTTTAGCTGCTTAGAAACACCAAGGGTAGTTTTTGTCCTTTGTGCTTTATTATAGGAGTGCCAGACTTTGAATTATATTGATGTGATTTGGTGATGATGTGATTTAGTAATGTGGCTCATGTATGAGCTACAAAGGTGAATGACAATGAACCCGGCAAAGCTGTTACTTAGTGACTTCGGTGTGATATGTATGATATATCAGTCATGTGTGGTGTATCAGTCAACAGATTCAAATAGATGCTTAAATAGCTTCCTAATAATTAGGAACAAGGGTTCACCAACTCTTAAGGACAGAGCACCAGAAACCAGTAAGATATCAACTTTTAATTACTAGGCCTTTGGTTTTACTCTAAGTTTTATTCTAGACTCTGGCAATTATTTTCCTGATGTTGTGTAAATTATCTTTGCCATATTTTTTTCCAACCCAGCAGCCACAGACTGCTATTTGTACATAAGATATCAAAAGATAGTATATGAATAAAAGATGTGTTTAAAGAAATAAGAAACCTCACACATTCAAGGAAGGAAACAAAGTGAATAAGTCAGAGAGGAGTAATTAAAAGTTGCTTACAATAAAACATCCCATTTAAGATTTTTTATTTTTTTGATGTAGCGTGCAATCTATTTTTCATAGAACTGTTGTTGAGGCCTCTTGGTTTATCATGGCCATATAATGACAGAAAACAAAAGGATTTCACTTTACCGTCTTCTCTCTTATGACAGTGTAGTTCTACCAAAATCTAAAGGTTCATGGAAAACCCACAAATCACAGAGGACAGAGTCCCTAAATTGCCTGCAGTGGAATATAATAAAACCTGAGCTCAGTGGAACTGTGGCCATTGAACCTTGGTAGGATTGCACTCAGCAGACATTACGAGGGCGGTGTGACACGATGGCCAGGTTCCTTACAGCATCTGAGCACAGCTGTGCAGCTGCAGCATGGAAATACTCCCCAGTGGGTGAGTGAGTGAGTGAATGACAGCAAAGCGTAGAGGGGCTAGATGGCTTACAGAGGTGTACAGATTTCCTCAAAGCAGTCAGGTCCATGGAGTAACTAAACAAGTATAACTGCTAAATTCAACACGTGTGGTTGCACAAAATAACCCTTAAATAAAAGTGACTGAATTTTCTCTCGCTGTGATAACAAGACATTCTGCTGTGCCATCGGGCTGAGCCACTCACTTTTCTTAACAAGTGTTTCTGTCATTAGCTTTTAAAGTCACCTGAATGAAGTCAAAAGAAGCCTATGGCTAAGCAGCTGTCGAAGAACAGTGCACATGGAAGGCCTAGGATGTCTCTGCAATGATCAGGACTTTTTATAATGTTTCCTTTTGCAAGGATTGGAAGGACAACTTAAACACAGACGGAGGTAATAAAACCTCAGATCTCTACTGTATATATATATATATGTATATATGTATATCTATAAAAGTATTTTGACACACATGAGTATAATGGGGAACTAGCAAGCTGACCAAAAATGTGACCAGAATAAAAAAGAAAATTTAAAAAACCATCTTACTCATTTTGAGGTGTCATAGAGTTCTACAGTTCATATTGATGTAAGGCTGTAAAAATTGCACAACAGAATAACCTGAATTATTTTTTAATGACATTACACAGTTGAAAAAACAGTGCCAGATTTAGTTCTCTCTTGACATAGTGAAAATGTGACTTTACACAGACTACAAATCTTAGTGAAGTTATTCCCTCTCTACACTGTTAATAGGTGTCCCGACCACAATGGACAGCCTATACTGCAAATATTTCTGCATGTTTTGTCATTTAGCTGTTTATGTCCTTGTATTTTCCATGTGTGTTGCACTTACTGCACTGCCTTTGCAAGAGGGCAGGCAGTGAGCTGCTGTTTCCCAGTGATCTCAGACCTGCCATCTGAAATAGAACATTGTAAAATTATTCAAGTAGACTATTGCTGAGATTCTAACAGAACATTTATGAGAGACATTTTATATGCTCTGAAATACTTTCTTCTGTGCCTGTCAACAGGCATCAAACTGAAAAATAGGGACCGAGTTACAGTCGCAATGCTGAGATACAGTCTATCATTTGAACTAACCAGATTAATAAAATGAATGAAACCAGAAAAAAAGTAACAGGTCTACCTATTCCTTCATAATTATAGGAAAGTGTAAATCAGAGATGGTCAAAATTTTCCAGATTTTAAGTTTTTTCTACATACTCTAAATAACAAAGTTGTCAATATGAATAGAATCATGGAAACTACACTATAAATAAAAGGGTAATTTATTTCTTCCTTTAAATGAAAACTTTAGACGCAAATTACCCTAAATGCTCAGAAACCCTGTTGCCTTTACAGAAATCATAGCATTCTTCCTGTTTATTTGGCCACAGAGCTTAATGTCTCAATCCAAGAAAGCAACTTAGTGCATGCCTTTGAAGGACAGAAGCTGTTTTCTTAACGGAGAATAGGATCTAAGAGTGTTGAAAGGCATGGAATTTAAGAGTGCAGAAGAACCAGCCAAAATGTTTTAAGTCACTGGCCCCAGGTCTCAGATCCTCTTCTCTGCATGACACTCCTCAGGACTGAATTCTTTAACAAATGTGAAGCCAAATTTCACTCGAGTTATTGTGAAATTCTTCCACTTAGTTGAGGAAAGAACTAACAAAAAGTAATTGACTACCCTTACAAAACAAGCAGAATAAATCTTCCCTATCGGCACAGCTCAGCTTCCTCTTTACAAAGCTCACCATGTTAGTTAAATCTCCTTCAGCACTCTGAAAGCTGTAAGAGGATGCTGCACAGATACAACTGCAACAAATTCAGTTTTTCTATCATGCATTTCTGCTATAAGCTCTCAGAGAATCATAGGAAAGATTCTAAAACCTGAATTTGTACCTGACAAAAGATTTTTGTGTGATCAAAGCTCGTCTGCACACCCACAAAAGAGGATAGAGAGATAACAGCAGGTGGGGGAACTCAAAATACACCCTTCCCAATTACTGCCACACCATCACAGGAGCCATCAGCCCATAAAATACTCATCTCTGCAAGAACACACAAGTGCAGGAGTACAAAAGCAAGGAGAGAACCCAAATTAAAGACTCAAAGAAAGGACTGCTCTGTTTAGGCTTCTCTCAGAGCTGCCCTAGTAGAGCCTCAGCACCAGAGTCTGGATATTAAAGCCATCAACATGAGTTATGACTACAGCACCATTTGATGCTTTTACCCTAGCTGAGGTGGACGAATGTGCCTAAGGGTATGGGACATATTGTGGGATGCAAGGGAAGTGCATTTCAAGATTTATTCTGGGATGTTTAGGAGACAAGCCAAAGGTGGGGGAAGGAAGCCACCTACACAATTTGGGAAGGAACATATGTGAGGATAAGGAGAGACAAAGAGGCCAGTCAGATGCATTTTTCTCCTTGGTATGCTTCTCTGGCCAGAGCTGCACCTGACCAGCTCAGCCTGTCCTATCTTCTTTCAAAGTTCTTTCAGAGAGTGACGCCCTACTGAGTGGGTCTGGGTACCAGCAATTGCAGTCAGGTCATGAGTCAGAATTCCATGTGCCTGTGTGGAGAGACTGAAGTGAGTGAAAGCCAGTGGCAGCTTTGGGTGTGTGTATATGAGTGTGACTCTGTGTGAATGCAGGGTCTGCACCAGCAGCTGCAATGAGGCTGCAGCCTCAGGGACTCGTATGTCCAGGTGACAGCAGCTGGGGAGACTGGGATCCAGTGGCAGCTGCTGGGCAGGCCAAGTGTCTGAGCTGGGATGTAAAAGGGTTCCAAGTTGTACATGCGTGCATATATATATATATATATATATGTGTGTGTGTGTGTGTGTGTGTGTATAAACACATGTACATATTTTCACTTAGGGTGTTTCCATCCCATGCAACAGAGATGGAAGTGGGATGAGCTCCACATGAGTGTTCTGTGTATCTGATCTGTGTGGCCAGCCATGTTTACGTGTGATGTTCATGTGTGTGCACTCTGTGAGTGTGCATCCTGAGAATACGTGTTCAGTCTCACTACTGTTTGGACCTGAGCCATGAAGCTTACCCATTTCAGGGCTATTGGATCCAGCAAAGTATAAATTCACCACACAATCTGTTAAATAGTTTTTAGTGACTATCTTAATTCATTGCCCCAATTTCTTAAACACTTTAAGTTAGTCTCTTCTGTCACTTGTTTAATTATTGTCTGATAAATTCTGTTTTAAAAACAGTTCAAAGCATTTCTAGAGTGTACAACCAACTGTATTTTTCCTCTTTGGAAGACTTCTGAATTTGAGGATATTTATATATTTAAGTATTTTCATCTTCAATGTTGAACTATCCTGGAGCTCTGAGAGTGATGAGTGCCAGAAGAAAGTGTTCTAAACTAATTTTTTTAAAAATAGCACAGGGGCAATTACATAGTATGTTTATCAGACATAAAAAAGGAAGTTGGAGGTTTTTACTTGTAGTGGGTTTTTTTACAAATGTAGGGGAACTTTTTGGAAAATGTTAACTTTATTGTTTTTCACTCTTCTCTCCAATTTGCATGTGACATTATGTTCTTTTCCAGACAAGTCTAAGAATTTCTAGTTGACATTGACAGGAGTATCCTCACATTTCCTTAGGTAGAATTTAACTTGAAATATGCCTTCATTCTGTAATGAGTCAGCATTTCTGGATGAATGTTCCAACATAAAGAACTTCGCTGTGTATATCTCTTAGCAACTGAGAAATTACAGCCTTAATTTCATTTTTAAATTCCCATGTTTAATAAACCTTTTTTTTTTTTTCACTATGGAGTGAATACATGAATTATCAAGGCTTGCCTTGGACTCTTGATAATTCATCTGTCTTGTACAAGAAAAACTCTAGATATTGTTCTGAAGTATGGTGAAAGAATCCCTGGACAAGCGAGAATTAGCAACTGCCAGGGTCTTTCAGCTGCTGGGCCCATTACAGCCCCTGCAAAGGCAGCAGCAGGCAGAAGAGACCAGCAGGTACAGTCACAGAGCTCACCACAGCTGCTGGGTCCAGGGAACGGTCACATATGCGAGGTGACAGCCGCCTCTGAGAAGTGAGGACGGGGTGAAGGCAAGGACAAACACAGCTTTCCTTCCCACTTCTCCTTAGCAGCAGAAAACTGGCAAAGCCAGCGTTTCCTGTTCTCTCTCCCTCCCTCCCCCGTGGTTTTGCTTATGCTGCTGAACAGGCTGGAGCCAGTTTTGTGTTCTTTAGTTCCTGTGAGGATATGATCCACTCTTCTAGGATAAAATTTGAGAAAGCATGCTTGCTTGAAGGAGAGCTTTGCCTCTTGGTAGGTATTGTATGAAGCAATGCTGGCCAAAACAAATTATAGAGTTTAGCTCTTTTTAACAGTTAAACAAGTCATACAGTACCTTCAAGACAGACACTCAATGAGTGGCAACTCAAGTGTTAATTACAATTAAATATTTTCATACAGGATTGCAGCAGCCTTGCAGAAGCTCTCACAGCCCTATAGTATCATTTATGGTCTAGCAGAGGACACGAAGCAAAAGTCCTGTTTCACTAGGACTGACAGTCTAAACACAGCTCCATTTTTATATTTTTGTTTCAGAAGCTCACACATTTGCTAAGGAGGCAGCATGGTCGAGGACCTCCTGACCATAATATTGGCAGGATTCCTTTCTTTCTCCTTTATCCAAAGCAGAAGGTCGTTGTAACAATTATTCATAGGCTTTTCAGTACTGAAAGGAATCAAATATCCAATGCTGCATAGTTCTTTGGCACACTGTATCCTGCTAAACTCCAATACTGCAAAGTGTAAGGTGCTATTCCAACGGTGCGACAGTTTCAATGTATCAAATTTGACACCTTTTCAATAAAATAGGCTAAATTTAGATAACCATATGCTCATGCTGACAAACTAGCTTCTCCCTGATATGTGTTATCATGAAAGAGTACAAGAGGGCCTCAAAGTTTAATTAGTCTAAAATTAATTCAAAATATTGTATTAATTTACAGTAGAGAGGTCAAGCTGTTGAGCAAACAGCAGGAATGAATGTTTTTTATTTAATGCACTAAGATTCAGATGTAAAATTCCATTAATGTTAATAGGAGTCATACCGCCAAATTCAAAAATCATACTATAAATATTTTATCTGTCTATGCTCTTACTGCAGTCTGATAAACCTCGTACAATTAAAGCCCCTTCTCTCTTGACTGCCTGCTAAGCAAAGTTGAAGAATACCCACATATGGACAAAGAAGTACTGCTGTGCACTTGAGCGGCCTCACCTTGGGTCCTATGTGCAGTTTTGAGCACCATAATATACAAAAGACATTAAGTTGTTAGAGAATGTACAAAGAAAGGCCACAAGGACGGGGAAGGCTCTGGAGGGGAAGTCTTATGAGGAGTGGCTGAGGTCTGAGGTTCTGTTCAGCCTGAAGAAAAGGAGACTCAGGGGAGGCTGCATTGCAGTCTACAGCTTCCGCTTGAGGGGAAGAGGAGGGGGAGGCACTGATCTCTTCTCTGGGGTGACCAGTGACAGGACCTGAGGGAATGTCATGAATCTGTATCAGGGGAAGTTTAGGTTGGATATTAGGGAAAGGTTCTGCACCCAGAGGGTGGTTGGGCACTGGAACAGGCTCCCCAGGGCAGTGGTCACAGCACCAGCCTGACAGAGCTCAAAAAGCATTTGGACAATGCTCTCAGGCACAGGGTGTGACTCTTGGGGACAGTCCTGTACAAGGCCAGGAGTTGGGCTAAATGATCCTCACGGATTGCTTCCAACTCAGTTTATTCTGTGATTCTATGAAGTGTTTTATCAACAGAGATGCATTTATAATTTGTTCTTCAGCAGCTTAAGAAGATGGATCAGTGTCACAGTTACGTTTCAATCTTTGCATCATTTTAAGGGATTTTCAAACTATTTTGAGAAATTAAAAATGCAATGATTTTTTTTAAATCCTTGAAAAATCTCATTAGCAACTAACACTGGCTTTTTCTTGGTATGACTCCCAAAAATATACAACGATAATCTATTCACTTATGTGCAATTAGGTCATAAAGGCTGATTTAATTCAGTATATATTATTTATAAGGTCAACGTCACTCTAAAATTCACTTCACTTTTGATGTGTCTCATTGAGCGTTGTGATTCTCCTGACTGTTTGTGTTCTATTGGTTTAAAATAAGCTGGAATTTGGGCTATAGATCATACAGCTGAAGGCAGATAAAATCTTCAGTCTCCACTAACATAGAAATTACATGAATAAATGCAGGAGACATAATTTCTAAAAATGGGATAATAATTAAAGTGATCAATGAAAAGCTTATGTTTTACCAGTTTTTTTTAAACAAAATCCCCACAATGTAAATGATAAATAATTGGATGCCTTGTACATATTTTTAAAAAAATTTCTATATTTGCTGACACTTTAAGAATTACAATACCTTAACAAATGTGCAGAATGTGAATTAAAAATAATAATAAAAGCAAACCAGAAAAGTTACAATTCCCTGGATACACAATCCAAGCAATAACCAGAATATTAAATTGAAGAATACATCAAGAAAATTTGCACCACACAAAATTAAAAAAAAAAAACAAAAAAACCAAAAAAAAAAAAAAAAAAACCAAAAAAACCAACCAAACCTGAAGTTGTGAAATTAATGTAAACGTGTTAAAATTTTTTAGAAATGTGCTTCCACCCTTTTATAAACAGAAGAACTTCAATAGTTTCATGAGAGAGAAATATGAAGAATTTCACTTTGGGGAAATTGGTACAAATATATAGCAGATGCAACAAATTATTTCCTTGGTTCTACAAATTATGTTTCTCTTGCGTGTGAGAAATGGTGGTAAAGACCTGAATGTGTTATCTCTATATACAAGTAAACTAAATATTGCTCAATTACACTTGCTGGTGGGCATTTAACAATGTCAGATATGGTCTCCTCTCAGAGTTGTACATATGTACATATTTAGAATGATACATGTTCCTACACAAAGAACACTGCTAGAGCAGGTTTTGTCTTCTTTTTTCAAAGGAGAAAGTAAAGAAATTCCTACGGCCCTTATCTTTCTTCAGAACCCCTGAATCTCATGCACCTGAATATCACATGCAGTGCAAATGTGGAAACCCCCTTATTTAAGTTGTTTTGGCCTTTCAGTAACTCCATTCATAACATGTTCCTCACAAGTCACCCTTTAATGTGCAGCTTTAAGTCCGATTGCTCCATTAAAGTCTGTTTGATATCCATGCCAAGCACCACCTGTTTTCTGATGGGCAGATTTTCTGATGGCAAAATTATTTTCATTACAGAGCAGTGCTGTATTTTCAAAAAAAATCCTGAATATGTTAAATTCACTGAAGTTAGGAATGGAACTACATCAGTATTCATGATGGCTTTGGACATTGTAATGCACCATTTAGATTATTCAAAGTAAAACTGGAAAATAGTTGGAAATAATTTCTAGAAACATTTTGCTTACATAAGAGATAGTGCAAAGGATCTTGTATATTTGCTCATGAATATGTTCTGAACATGCTTTAATCCCTAAACTGTTAATAAGTAGGGAAAAGTAAGGCCATAGCACACCTACTTTTCTCTAATACCCACAAATCCTTACTTTTTCCCCCCAAATTTTGCTGTTATACATTTCCTTAAAATTTCTCTTCACAATATGTAGTTCTAATATGTTAAAAAAATCTCTGCTCAATGTAATTAGAAAAAAAAGAAGATTTGACAAATAAAGCTTGTCACTGAAAAGGAAAACATCTCTTCCAAATGTAATGTTGCTTTACTGGTACAAATAATTTTCTACTTTAGCATTCCTCAAAAAAAAAACCCTCAAATTTTTATCAGAGTTAAAATAGAGGATTATTTTATATTATTATTTTAAAAAACAGAGAACCAATTTCAAACAGTAATCTTTTACTCTTTCTCTGAAAAAAATATGAAAACATCAATTATGATTTCACTGGAAACTTCACAAAATATTTCAAAAACAAAAGTTACATTTAATTATGTACCATGAAATATATTTATAGATAAATCATATGCAGCAAATGCTGTTTTCAGTGGAAGAAACAAAAGTCAAGATTTGCTTAATCACTTTAGGGTGCATTAATTACTACTCAGATACTGGTAACCCTTCTCTGTCCTTTCTTGACACACTACATGTGCAAAACATAGGTGGATAAGTAGCAAATTACCTTACTCTCACATTCTGTTGAATACAAGAGTAATTCTCACTTTGAGGGGATATCAGACAGTCATTTTATATGTGGGTCTCCATAACCTAGAAATTGGATTCATCCTGTACTTCAGGCATCACCAAGAAAAAGCTGATATATTTTAATGCAGTGAAGACAAGCCTCTTTAAAGCTATCACTTAGACAGACACCTGCTCAGCTGAACTCTCTAAAGCAATTGGTACAGCCCATAGCCCCAGAAGTCATGGGAAAAGGGTGATTGTTGGGGGTTTATGCATGTTAAATATCCAGTCAGGTTACTACTGCATGTAGTTCGGTTTCTAACTGTCTCTGCCTATGTGACTTCTGTATCTACCTCTGAAATTCAATATGTAACACACTAATTCAATTTAGGTAAAATCTTTTAACAATCTTGCAGATATTTAGCTTCATATATACATCTATATGCATGGTTTATTTTTAATGCTGTGCTATGGATACTCCATATCTGCACTTATGTAAAGGGCTGCTTACTCTTGATTGACTCTCGACTCTTTAGTACATTTTAATAGACACAATATGAAGCACTTCCTTGCGCAATTTTTCTTCACAGAGATACTATTAGAATTTCATTGAGAGGACGGTGATGCTTAGAATCTGGTATTAGTGGCTGATACTAACCTAGTGTGTTTTCCGAAAGCTTACAATAAAAAAGAATTTCTGGGAAGAATATTCCAAAATATCCAGGGGTGGGTGTGCAATACAGAAATGCTGTAATCCCTCTTGTTAATCTCATGAAATAGAAGTGTTTCACCCAGCTGTGAGCTGACTTGGTCCCACAGAAAACCAAGTCTTGTCATTACACTCATGAAGAACCAGACCAGATTCTAAGTACTGAAAACATATGCCTCTATTCTCCTCATATGACCCAATTTTGCAATTCCCATTTCTATACTTGCACACCAAACAAAAGCTTCTAACCTGTTTTGCTGAAGGAGGAAGGTGAAACAATTATATTCAAGCAAAACTAAGCCAGGATGCAGGCACAATATCCACCTGGTCCATCCTCTTGCCCTGGAAAAAATGTATTCTTTTACATATGAAGGAAAAGAATTCTTCCTCACATTTAACATTTCATGCACACCTGTTCCTATGGTTCTCTATATAGGAAGCTTTGTCCTACCCTATTAGGTATACTGCAAGGCAAGCATTGCACCCACTTTGAACATTCTGAGTGTTTCTGACTTCTTTACTGTAAAACAAATCCATCTGAGAACTTCTGTGATTCATTCATCTCAGTTGACCTCTTTGTTCTTCAGTTTTCCCTTGAAAAAGCTGAAAACCCTTATATTTCTTCAAAGTCAGAGGTCTATAAAACTAAACTCCTTATGGGAACAGTGAATTCAGCCTCCCCATGTAAAAATGCAGTTAGTTTTCATTATGAAAAAAAAACCCCAATTTTTAAAAATATTTTAGTAGTCTCGCATTGTACCTTATACATATCTGGTGAAATGGTTCATAACTCCTACATAAATAGTTTTTGAAATTTGCACAGGTGTGGAAAGCACAAGATCAAGCCTGTATAAAAATGAAATAATGTCATTATTTTACGTAAATTTTAAAATTCTGTGGAACTAATAGTGTATTAGATTCTATTGAAATTTCCATAGGAGCTTAGTGAACACAGCATTTTTTTTCACATGTATCATGACATACAATGTTTTCCACCCGTGCAAAACAATGTAAACAATGAACGAAACAAACATTAACTCAATTTTCATTTTTAATATCTGATCCTTACAGAGATGTCAATGGTGAGACTAATTTATTTCACTGAGGCAGGAGCAAGATCTAAGTAGCCAGTAATGTGCCCTTCAGCTTCATGGTCACTCAGTTCTATTCAGTTAACACACTTTTCCATTGCTGTGACAATTTTAAAGTATTTATTCTGTAAATGAATAGTCAGCTTTCATGCAAACAGTCCATTAGCATTAATCATATGATTCTCACGTACATTGACAAAAAAAGTGTTTGCTATATTTCTCTTGTCCATGACAAATGAGTGGTTGGTAAGAAATGGAAAATAACAATTTAAAAGGAAGATTAGAACAACTGATCTCTTGACACATTTCATCTCTCATCTGAAATATGAAAAACCATATTCCAAGTATGGAGGTTGGTGTTTCTGTTGATCAAAATATGTCTTTGCCTACTTTATCACTGATCCTGTTACGTAAATTAGCATTTACATTTCCTGATATTCTTCTCTTTGGATTCTGAAGAATCCCAAATTACTGGAGTACAAATGTGCAACTATATAAAAATAATTAAATGAACTGAGTGATTTGCATCGACTAATATAAACAGATACTTCCTAAATATTGCCTTAGAATTTTAAGGTATTAAAATCTTATAGCTTTCAAGACATGCACCTTCACTAGAGTTTGACTGAAATCTGCTATGCAGCCACTGGAAAAAAGCCTGCATTAGGGCTTCTGCCTGACAGAAAATTATGCTGAACCTGAACCAAAGCCCAATGAATTCAGTACGAGTTTTGTTCTTTCGACTTTAATTTGCACTGGATCAAGCCCTTTGCACACAATCTCCCATTTCTTCAACATTTAAGCAGTGCTTATGACTGTCAAAGAATTTTTTTCCTTTCAATATCTGTTCAAAATGAGATTTTGAAAACTATCCCAGGACTCTGTAAAATGAAAATCAGACTTGGATTTGTGTGTTAAATAATAATCTTCAGAAGCTTGTTATTTTGCAGATGGAGATTTTAGCTGCCATGTTGTCCTTCTAAAAATAACATGCAGTTTTCCAGTGAGCATGCAGTCAACTAGCAATATCAGTGTGCGTTTTTATCACAAAGAATCATTTGAGAAATCCATCTTTAGAGGTTTCTAAAATCAAATCAGGAAAACTCTTAGATTTATACGTAAGGAAAAATATTTTTTAAATCTTTAAAAACATGACGCATCTCAAAGTCCTTTAATGTTTCACAGCGGAAGAAAAAAGACAACAGATGAATGTGATAATGGATAGACTATCTAAGAATTAATCGACATTTTTTAAAGTGACAATGCTGGCAAACAACGAGAATGGAATGTTAAGGTATTTATTGTAAGCCAAGAGGAAAAGATTTATATGCATCATCTCCAAGCCAATGTATAATAAAATCCATTTTCAGGCTTGACATAAAATACAATCAAAAGGCCATTTGTGACTCTGAGCCCATGTCTCCTTCTTATGTTATAAAGTACCCCCAAATTTTCCAGCACCATTTTGGCCCTTTTCTTTAAAGGGCGGATACTATTTAGTTAGAAATGCACTTGTATGTTTTTTAGTCCTGATCCAACTCCTACTGTTGCCAGAGAAATATTTTCTGTGGAATTCAGAAGGAATTTAAAACATGTTAAAAAAAATTAAGTAAAACTTAATATTTATTCTTAATTAAGATAATTGCTGTTAACAGAGATTCATTTGAGACTGCCTCAGTGGCTTACCAGTAAGTTGATGAGACATGAACAATGTATTTCTTAAACCAGCTGTAAGGCAGAAAAGCTGAGGTTACTATTTGGATTCCCTGATGAAAAGCTGCAATTGTTTCATTTATAGGTAAATGTATTCTGGCTATTCCTAGAGTGACCTTGGCAGCCAATTGTGTTGCCCTTAGTGTCAGCAGAAAGAAGGCTGTTGGTGTCAGTGGGCTTTGGATCAGGCTTTAAAGACAGAGGAAGCTTGCTTAAGGAGGAAAACAGACATAAAAAATAGTCCTGATTTCCCAGGTTTTGTCACTTAGCGTTTAAAATACCAACAAGACATTTTAAACCCTGAAGAGTAATTGTTGTAAGTCAATTATTTTGACCCTGTAGGTTTTTTTACAATTGTATACAAGAATAAAGAAGAGCAAATCTCTCTGGCTTACCCAAAAAAAAAAAAAAAAAAAAAAAAAAAAAAAAAAAAGGCAAGTACTTTATTTATCAATAGATACTTTAGCTGTTTTTTACACCATTGCAATGACTAAACAAATAGCATAAAATAAACAAAGGAGAGTATAAAATCATTTCACTCCAGCTGGTATCCCAAGACAACCTTTTGACTAAGTACAGAGTAAGATGTTTCAAGTATGGCACTTATATAAATAAGAGCAGAGAGAAGACGATATATTCACAGTTAAATGCAATGAACTCTCTTCCTTTGGTATGTGTGTCATCATAGGTGATTGTAGGTAAATGCATAACTTGGCTGGCATGAACCAACTCCATCTTATTCATGCACTTATTAGGGAATCAATCAAAACGTACTGATATATTCTGCAGATCACGACTAATGCAAGATGATTAAGGTCTCTGGTGTGTGTGTGTGTGTGTGGACAGGCAAACAAAAAATGGCAAAATTATATTCAGCATTTATTTTTAGCATGACTAATTGATGCACAAACCATAATAGAAAATAGCTAGTAATACACACCAGGACTAAAGTCTGTGATTTAGACAAACAAAATAAGACATCTGTGAGATACGTAGACGGAGATATCCTGATTGAGCTGTGGTTAGGTTCCTTACAGTGCGCTTACCCTCCTTGTAAAACATGCTTATGCCTGCACATTGCAACAGTGTCCCCCACCCCACCCCATATCGAGTATCCTTGCAGAGTTTTTGATATGAACATTCTACACATTTACAACAATTAGTCAGACAGTTCAAACTGTAAACATCCTAATGACAACCAAAAAGCTGCTTCACTGACAGATAAAACCCAATCATTAGAAAGAAAAGTGGGAGTAATAGTAGCTGTGCTGTAAGGCTAGGTCAAGCATGGTTTTATAGCTGTTTTTTCAGTCTTTTATATAGCGCTGCATTTTGCAGCTAGTTCAGTAAGTGCAGATCCAATACCTTAATGGCTTTCTTGGTGGTTTGATAAAATGCTTGCCTAAGCAATGTACCTTTCTCTAATGGTATCTGGGTCTGTTCCACCTGGCACAGTGTTTCAGTTCTGTCACAGCCTCACACATAAGCTGAGTCACTTGACTGAGTCCTGCCGAAGTTAGGCATGCTCATTCTTGGCAGGTCCTTATTTCTGATTTCATATATGGATTTCCTTTTTGCCTGTACTCCTCTCACTGCCATTTTGATCTTTCTCCAGCCCAAGTGGTTCAGTTCTGCCAAATTAAGCACCACACAAATCCCACTGACAGCAAACATGAATACCAAGAATACAGTCTTCTCAGTGGGTCTAGAGACATAGCACTCTACTTCTTTAATGCAAGGGTATCTGTCACATTCGTACATGGAAGGGACATTGAATCCGTACAGAAAATACTGTCCCACTAAGAATCCAATCTCTAGGGCATTTCGAAAGACCACTTGGATGATATAAAATCGAGAAATGCCTTCTTGCCTCCTCATCTTTGATTTTGTAGTTCTGATAGCAGGATTGGGGATTTCCTTCACTTCTAAGCAGTCTGGCTCTGCCTCTTTGGTGGAGTTTTCAGTGTTTTGCAGCACCCCATTGACAATCGTGTTCTTGATTTTCTTACTGTCCTCACGCTTCATTGAATCCTGGTCCCTTTCCAAGGTAAGGAAGACAGTGGAGTACCTCCGTTCCCTTTGTTTAGCAGACTGGTGAACGGAGTATGTTATGAAGCACAGGCTGGGAGTGCACACCATGATGATCTGGAACACCCAGTACCTTATGTGAGAAATGGGGAAAGCCTGGTCATAACAAGCCTGGTTGCAGCCTGGCTGCAGCGTGTTACAGACAAACATCGTTTGCTCGTCATCGTACACCGTCTCCCCTACAATGGCCACAATGAGAATTCTGAAGATCACCACCACGGTCAGCAGGATCCTGCAACAGAGAAGCTCGTCAGTGCGCGCCGCCGCCGCGCGGCCGGGAGCTGTCCAGTGCTGACCGGGCCCCCGCGCCGCGGCCCCGCGGACCGGCACCGGCCCCGACACCAGCACCGGCCCCGGTCCCGGCCCCGGCACCAAGAACCGGCCCCGGCACCTCGAACCGGACCCGCTCCGGCGCGGGGGGGGGGGGGGCAGGCGGGGCGGCACGGCGCCCCGGCGCCCGCGCGCCCCCG